>BMAU01020970.1:0-402046 GCA_019973935.1 Trichonephila clavipes
CAATAGTTCAATAATTTAAATTCTCTCTCTCTCTCTCTCGGTTTCAGTTTCGCTTCCAACCAACAACTAATCCCGCCGAGGGTACCAAAAACTTATGTAAAGAACAATTTAAATTATAAAATTCTGCGAGCTGCATCTACCCGATGCTTTTCGTTGGAGGAAGAAATTCAGTCTCGAGCCAGTCAATTAAAGTAACTTAGTGAGCACGCTGGATGCTTGGCGTCTCTGGGAAACGGAACGCGAAGCGTTCCTCCATCCCATATCTAGATTTTATGTGTGGCCTGATGTGATAGGGCCTGCCTGGGAGAGAGTGTCCTGATTGGTAGGTCGAACGTGGCAAGGAGGCGTGGTTACAGAATCTGAGTTGTTCTTGGATACGGTGATTGCTTCGCCCTTTTTATATACAGAACATAATGACGTCACACAACCTCTTCACAGTTACAAAAACGTGGCGCCATGCAGCCACTCATTCACACAAATCATTTTTATTCACAACATTGACACTCACTGCATCAACTTCATGCCTTTTTAATATTGAAGTCCTTTTTAATATTATGAATATCCTTTTTTTCAATAATCATCTATCTGCCACTGTCAACAGCTATTTCTTCTCTAATATTCAGCAAAAAAAAAAATTCCACCAACACATTCTTTTAATCTTCCTGAAAAATAAATAAACAAAACTAATAGTAGTAACCAATACTAATAAAATTAAGAGTAATGAAACCAATATAAATAAAATACTATACCAGTAATAGCTGTGCTATCAGACTCTAATAACCTTAAATGCTCCGAGATTCATGATTTTGATGCTTCGGGAAATACTGCATTACTGCATTTTCAGTACTTTTATTACTGCTGAGCAACTAATTCCAATTTTTGCTGAGCCTTGAGACTTTAAACTCTTGAGATCTTTCCTTTTTGGTTTGTATGTCCACACTTCGACAACAGTGGTAATTCATCACTATGTCTCCATTTTTAAGTGTCTTACTTCCTCGCTGTCCAGCATATTTTGATATGGTCTTGTTTTCTTCTTCATCTTTCCCTGTAACAAATTCTATAGCGTTAATTAAAAGAAGGTGCACATTTATATATTAATATAAAATTACGCACACTGTTGGTGATCATGAACATTTTTTAAATGCCTATTCAAACAGAAAGGGTGAGTGAAGACTTGATCACAAAATGAATAGGTTACTAAGTCTTTGCTATGCACATCCATTTCAGCCTCCATTTAAGAAAACAATAAGTAGGAAAAAATTGATTACAGAAAATTAAAAAACAGATTGACTAATTAAAATAACAAGAAAGATAATAAAACAATTTTAAAAATAAAGCGAAAAAATAACAGGAAACCGAAAGTAAAAATTATTAAAAATGTGAATAAAATGCAAAAACAGATTCAGCAAAAATCGTTCGACTATTACAGCGATACAAATACTGTAAGGCTATTCAATTATTTTAGTTTCCATATTGCGTAACAGATGGCGCTAGTACTGCATTAAAAAAACTAACGATGCATTTGCTCTGTCTGGATCACAAGCCGGTTCCGACGGCGGGACTCCTCCAGTAATGTCCATTTTTTAAAAGGGGCACCATCTATCGGCTAAAATTAAAACTATTTTTACTTCTATGATTTTCCAAAAGTTTTTTTTTAAAATTAATTCAAATTTCAATTACTTTAGAAACGAAAATTACGCGAATTAACACATAATCGCATATTATTATCTTTCTGGAAAATTGGTTTATTCAGGAGCATAGCTCAGAAATAAATATAATTTTAGTAATGTTTATATAATGAAAAATTAGTTATGCACCACTTCAGCACATAATTAATTTTAGAATTAGAAATTTTCATTAAAAAATGTACATTGATTAAAACTAAAATTATTAATAGACGCTATTACTCGGAATATAAATTTATTCACTTTGCAATTCGAAAGTTATAATTATTTTGAAACTATTTAGGAAACTTGTAAGTTGGATAAAATTTGAAAAGTAAATATCAATAATAATTCAGAATAAATATGGAGTTATTTAATTTATTTCTCTTAAAATCTGAACTATTTAAGCTGACTTAATCTTGATTCTTATCGCTGATAAGTTTAATAAAAATCTTTTTTATTATGCAAAGCAATGAATATATAAATTTATCAAATCTGCAGTTCTAATTTTGTTGATTTGTATAATTATTATAAGAAAAAAAAAAATTTTATTTACTTAAACTTTTTTTAAAAAATTAATTCTAATTCCAATTATTTTAAAACTAAAGTTATGTGCTTTAACACGAAATTGTGTTTGAATTTCAATGTTCCTGAACATAGCTGAGAAATACTTAGATTTACTGTAATGTTTATATAGTGAAAATTTAAACACCAATCAATTCATCTTATAAACAGTTTTAATATTAAAAATTTTTAATAAAATCATTTATATTGACTAAAACTAAAATTTATATAATCATTAATATCAATTATCTTGTTATAAGAAAATTACATTTAAGATCTGAAAATAATCATGTCTCAAAAGTCTCGGCAATAAAGTCTACAGATACATAATATATTTTATATTTATATACAATAATGATTGAAATTTTAAGAATGTGTGCTAAGAAAAAAGCAATCTTATATTATAAACACAGAATTATATAAACAAGACAGAAACAATACTCTTTACTGCAAATAGAGGTACAAACAATATTGTTATAAAAGTAAGCACAGATTTAGTGACAGCAGAGATAGTTAAAAATATATTAACCATAAGAGCAAGTAAACATACGAGACATACCAAAAAGGAAAGAAAAAAAATCATCAAACATCACTCTTTTATTTCTCATTATTTTATTACAAAATGTAACTTTTTAAATATATTTAAATAATTTGGCATAGTGTGGAGAAAAAATACAACACATTATTAAAATATAGTCAACATGAATGTGTACAAATTATTGTTTTTCACTTATATGGGCCGATTTCATCAACAATTTATTTGTTAACTTCGTCTTTTGTGCAGCTGAAGGTTTTGTCAATGCTAATTTTCTTTTCTGTGCTGGTTTTTTTGTGCTTTTAAAACGGAACTGGGGTTCAATTTTTCTATTAGCAGGTTCTTTATTTATGTTTTTTGACTTAACTTCTAAATGGGAATTGTTGCTATTTAGTGCTTGCAATTTTACTGTTGCTTCCTGAACAATCTTGATGGTCTGTTGTTGCTTGTTAGGAGACATTTGTAAACAGTCATCTAAAGCAGTTAATAATTCCTGTTTTTTTTTTAAGTAAATAACTGTTTTCTCTTTACTTTTACCTTTTAAATTTTTTAACATGCCTTTCTATTTCATCATCAGTATTTTTCTCATCAATAATTAAATTATGTGGTTCCTTAACATTTAATATAACGGGGAACTACTTTCAAAATCTTTATTTATTTATTTTTTTTGCTCATATATATACAAACCAAATGTATATGTTTAAACATATTTCCTCTGATAGAATTATCAATACATGAACATTGGTAATTGTGAAAACATTTGTTGCTTGACTGGCATTTGAAAGGACAGCTGGGCTTACATTTAAATTTTTCTGTGACTGAAAAAAATTCACCAACTACAGTGGAAGATTTTACTAACCAAATATCATCCTCTTCAAAAACATCCAACTCCATTGTTTTACTGATATTATATCTATTTCTTAAAATAGCTTGTTTTGAAGATACTTTTCCTTTTAATAAATAAATGACTCTTTCGAAATATTTATCATTACTGAAATTTTGGAGTGCATGAATTGATCTATCAAATCGCTTGATTTTTTTCCGATTCAGATAGTTGTGTTTGATAGTTCTGTGTAATCTTTCCAAGGACATATTTGTATTGATCCCTAAACCTTTGCGATAACAATATGCCCATTTTTCACAATGATCGAAATAATATTTATTAAAATAATTTGCAAACTCTAATTCACCTACATGTTGTAATTGTAATATAAACTCTTCTAACATCCTTTGAAATGCTAATACGTCTGTTTCTTGTAGAATTGAGCATAATTCTTAGTAAACTGAAACTTGCTTTTCACGATTTTTAATTAATTTCAAATTCTTCCTCCATGGCTGATCTACATGCCAGATGCACCATAATCGAAACTCTGGAGTTTTAAAAGTTTCAATCCAGGCATTATAAAATGACTAGTCAATGTCAGACATAAACACCTTAGCCTCAATATTAAGTCCACATTCTTTGATTTTTGTTAGAGCATACTGAATTATGACATGATCTTGTTTGTTTGAAATTATAAAACGTACAGGAAAACCTTCACATTTATCATCTATTACTAAAATTGTGCGTCAGTTCTAACACGCGCTAGAATTGTTGAGGGCTGTGTAGTTAAAATGACACAGGGTGGTTCACTAAGTACGTATTAATCTGTGCTCAGGGCCGATTCTAGGGTATCAGCCGCCCTCGTGCAAACACATAATGTGCCGCCCCCTAGAGAACTTTTCATATTTTGACTAATACTTAATGTTGACGTTAAAAAATCATCTACTTATATATGAATAAAAAGTAAAACACATTAATAATAACTCAAATAAAATTTGAAGTGCAGAACTTCATTTTTTGGATAGGTAATGAGTTATAATGGCGACAAAATGCTTTAACAAAATAATAAACTAACAAAAATATAACCTTTAAAATAAAAATAAACATTTTATAGTTATAAACGCAAAAGAACAGAATTTACTCAAAAACTACAATCTAATAAAAATAAATTCTAAGACACAAATCTCGTGAAACGAAAAGTATATAAATCAGTCATTCTACTAAGACTAAGTAATGAACTATACCGTAAAATCGGGTGTATAACACTCAATTTTAACTCAAAAAATAAGATCGAAATTTATGAGTGCGCGTTATACGTCGGTTATAAAAATGAGAGTTTTAAAAACACAAAAAGATGAACATAGAAAAAGATCAGAGTTTTACATATATGGAAATACTGTTTCTGTGAAAGAAATAACATTTCTTATGAACTTAAAGGGCTGTAATTCTGAAAGTACACTATTTTTCACTAAAGCTTGGAATAATATTCCAATAAAGGACTTTAAAACACAAGATCATTGCGCACATGCATTTCAGGTTTCTTCGTAAAAAAGGGCGTGCATGTTATACTATACGGAGAATATATGTAGGGGCACGTTATACGGCAGATTTTATTGTAATTATAAAATAACTTTTCTTTCTTTCTGAGAAACAAATTTATTAATAGTTTCGGTTAAATAACTTTTATTTCTGATATTTCGGATTCAATTAAGACTATGGGCAAATCTGAAAGCCTTTCTTGTGTCATATTATTTCTCAAGCAATTTTTAATTTATTGAAGCTTCTTTCATCGAAAGCTACAGAAACAGGTTAGCTTAAAATAAAAAATTTCTTAATGCTAGAGCGAAATTGGGAAAACAGGGAATAAGTTCAATTTTCACTATAATTTCTAATATCTCAGTTGGCTGTTTTTTACCAGGAAAAATATCTTTGAATAAAGTTATTTCATTGAAGAGCTGTATACCGTCCATATACATCTTATTTTGGAATTTCTTTTTTATTTTCTTTTATTGTTCTAGCAATAGGTTGTTTTAGGATCCTTTTAAGTATGGTAAATAATAAATGAATGTACTCAAAGGCTCATTAGTGTTTTGTATTTCAAATGAACTACTACCGTTTTTCATGAGTGACTAAAGGAATTATTTTTATACGAGGCAAATAATATTCTTTCATTTGAATAACATTGCCAACTGAAAATGTTTTAAGAAGATTACGGTACATTCAAGCCACGAAAACATACACTTAAATATGTTAATCAACATGCAAGTATTCTAAGAAACTGATGACTGTTATTTATATTTATTTATATTTATTTATATAAATAAATAAATAAAATAGATATAGCACAAATGCAACAAAATATTTTTTTCACTTTATCTTACGCAATGATTAAAATACCTAGGCATTAAATCTTAAAAATAAAAAAGATAATTTTGATAGTGGAAATATAGTTACCTTTTTTGTTGTTTAACCGTTTTTTTCTCGATTTTTGTCTTGTCTAAAAGAAATTAGTTCGGACGTTAAATTGACGCAAAATTTCCTCATTTTTCTTCGAAAAGGGGTCTTATTTTTCTGAGGGTCATTCTGCCCCATTTTTTTCATTCTTCCTTAAGCATGTCAGAAATCTTGATCTTGCTTTTCATCACTTTTGTCTGATGTGTCAAAATTCTTCCTTAACGCCACCTCCCACTTCCCCCATGGGACCAGCGTTGAAAACTCATGAATACTCGTTGAAAAAATAATTAACTATAGACTTGGAGAGTGACAAAATACTTCTGGCGCTCATGGGCCAGATCTTTCTCGGAACCGGACGCAGATCCCTTGCTGACTGAATGCATATTCGGTCTTTTGGTTGTTACAGAAATAAAAGAGAACCGGGATAAATAAAATCTAACATCACTGGACCACTTCAAAAAAAATTCCAACTGCCAAGACTTTGTGTAATTTCTTAGTGTGACGTATATTACAGTCAATCAATCAACAAAAGAAGGGGGTATTTTCATTTATAAGCAAATAACATTCTGACTGTGTTTTTCTCCTCCCAAGTGTTATCTGTATTTCACTTCAAACGATCTTTTTGTCGAACCGCTTTCAATGAGAAGTTTTTCCTGCTTTCTGACCACTTATCACTCCTTGTTTTCTCATTATTTTGAGTAAATTTACCAGCTTTTAAACTTTTTTATAGGGGGTCCAGATATTCAGAATTCATACGGAAAATTTATATCGTTTGAAGCCAGTGACATACTTTTAATATGACCATTAATAACATTTTACGAATTTTTGCTTACTCTCGTCTGGAGCCCCTGTAGCTAGGGAGCTGGATCATTGATATTGGCCCCCTGATAAGGCAGGCTACACCCCTGATGAGAAGGAATATTCTTCATAATTTGAAATCCATGCTTATTTTTCTCGAACTATGTTATGCTATCGGGAAATCGGGACTTATTTTGATTTTTTAATAACTATTTAAAATTCAGCATATTTATTCAAATTATTATAAATTTTATTTTGAGAAATTCACAAAAGATTTTGCTTGATCGAAAGAATTATAGGCGGCCTTCAACCAATCCCTTGTTTCAGCCTCCCGTGTGCGGTGCACGCGCTGCACACATTCTAGGATCAGCCATGTCTGTGCTCTCATAAGAAAAGTCTCAATAGTACTCTCATCCCTTAAACTTGGCATTAAGAGAGTATTTTGCAATGTTTTTTTCCATGCTCGATATTCTGTAATGTGTACTCTGATAGAGAATCTGCAGTAGCACTTGATGAATTTGCACTATTTTTCTGTTTGTCATTAAACTCGGCATTAAGAGAGTATTTTGCAATATTTTTTTTCCATGCTCGATATTCTCTCATGTACTTTGATCGAGATTTGGCTGTTGCACTTGATGAATTTGCATTATTTTTCGGTTTTTGTGTCACTTTTTCAACTGGGCTTGATGCTAGTTTTTCTTTTTTTTTCTTTCACGAAACTCTTTTCCTCTTTGTGCATATGATTTAGGCATTCTGACTAGAATTAACAATAATTCAACGCAAATGAAAATTAAAAAAATAAATTAGCCACCGAACACATCGCCATGTAGCCAACAATCTAAAGAAAATTTCAAAAAGGCACGCTTTTGTTGCAAGAGCTATTTTTTCTACAGCGTAATGCTCACAAAGCAACTGATACCACCGCTGATAATGTTCCCGTGACTGGGGAAAAGGACCCCTAATCCGAAGGTGGGAAAGCTGACCAGTCGGAGAAATGGGCATTTATCGAACTTTTTCACCGATATGACACAAGTCACACGGTGTCCCCGCTGCCTCCTCCCACCTTTCCTCCTCTGGCTCTCTCCTTACCATGACGAAGATTCGGTGGGATGGGGGAGACTACTTCCGTTCGCTTTTTCACTGTTACGCAAAACTGGGCAATTTTCTCATTCACTCTCGAGCCCAAAAATGTTTCCCTTAAAAAAAGTCATAATCAATGTCAGAGGTCGTCTCCCTCCCCTTTCTACCTTAAAGTGTCAAAACAGTCTGGGCTCTGTTTGTTGAAATCCACTTGTGACATTTTGAAGTCAGTAAGAGATTGATTGATTGATTGATTGATTGAAAGGTTGAAGGGGATATAGAGCAACACAGGCTATGATCCCTCAAAAAAAAAAAGGACAAGACAAGAGAAATCCTAATAGATTAGTAGATATTGAAAAATTTCATTTCCTTTAAAAAAAACTCTGAAAGTTGATTTATTATTCATTGCCCTTTCCAAAACATCTCTAAATGTGATAGTGGAATGTGGATCAATACGAAGAATAGACCAGAGATTATTACGATGCGTAGTATATCTAATACAATTTAATATAATGTGGTCCAAATCATTTATACGTTTACATGTAATACACATTGCATTATCCTGTAAATTAAATCTATGTAGAAGGCCTGGAGTAATAATCATTTTACTGAAGATTCGAGTGCTTAAGATTTCTTCTCTTCGATTCTCTGTCCATTTTGAAATGATATCAATGGTTGGAGTATTTCCCAATTTTTCAAAATATTTGCTTGAGTAAAATGTTTCATTGATTTTTTGAATTCTATTTCGATATATATTTTTATGAATGTCGTCTGAAGCAATCCAGTCAATGTAAACATTGGACTCCGTGACCGATCTTGCGAGATTATCCGCCTGCTCATTCCAAACAATTTTCGAGTGTCCCGGAGTCCAAAGCAGAATTAACTGGTTAACGTAGTTAGATAGCATATAAATTTTGTTAGCAAGTCTATGAATTACCTTATTGGATTTGATCGAGAAATTTTGAAGTGCAGAAAGAGCCGAAAGACTATCCGATAAAACAAGTAAATTTACATTAGATTCCACCAGATCATCTAAAGCTTGACAAATGGCCAAAGTTTCTGCAAAAAAAATGGAGTTATAATGGTTGATCCTGTAAGCAAATGAAGATTTTTTTGATATACCTGCTATCGATGTAATTTGGTAATTTTTTGAAGCATCAGTAGCTATAATGAAAAACTTCTGAAATTCCCGTTCGACCGTTTCATCAAATAAAACACTTATGGCAGGAATCGGTAGATTTTTATCTTGAAATTTAAACCTATTGGTATAAATTATACATGGAAGGTCGAAAAAGGTAATTAATCTGGGAATTGAAATAATTTGATCACCACCAATATTTAAATCTTGCAGCACACTAATGATATAATTTTTATCTTCTTCCAAAACATTAAGATTCATTGCCTCTGGGCTGTTTCAATAAAGAGGAGATAAATCACTATTGGATATTTATGTAATAAAGAACTTGTTTGCCAATCGTCTAATTTTATCTGACAAAATCTCTTGACCAGCCAACTTTAGTAGCACAATATTTGGGGTCCATTGAGGGAGACCTAATGCTATTCGGAGGGCTTTTGTTTGGATAACATTAAAGGGTTTTAATTGATTTTCAGACCATTTATTTATTATGTGACAGATATAATAAAAAACACTGCATATGCTGTTATTGACTACATTAATGAGATCTCTTGATCTCGGCCCATAGTGTTTATATGCCATACCTTTTAGTGCATTGATCCTTTTCAAGGCTTTACTGCTTAGTTGATTTTTAATATATAAATTTTGACAACGTTTAGAAAAAAAAAACTCCTAAATATTTAATAGAAGTTTGCCATTGTAGGGGAAATCCAGCCAACAAAATATTAGGAAGAGTATAATTTCTTTTATTTGATAATTCAGCTATTGTACATTTCTCTGGGCTTAAATTTAATTTCCAATAATTACACCACTGGAAAATTCTTTCCAGAGTATTTTGTAGTTTTTTGCAAATAACAGCAAGGGATTTATGAGAGCAAAAATATAAAAATGTCGTCAGCGTAAACCAGGCATTCAACTTCCGATTCTAAGGTTTCAAAAATATCATGCATGTAGATAGTATATAAAATAGGAGATAGGACACTGCCTTGGGCTAGGCCTTGCGGAACAAGTTTTTGGGAGAAAAATAACCCCTCCATTTTATTTGGAAGGATCGAGATGTGAGAAAATTATGAATCCAATTTGCTATATTTCCTGTTATACCAATTTGTAAACATTTATAAATAAGACCATCCACATAAACAGAGTCGTATGCACTTTTAATGTCTAAACTTATTCCTACAAAAAAAAAAAAATTTCTGTAATTTTGCATTCATTATTGCTTTATGTACCAGATAAGTAGCACTTCTGCTATCTTTGAAAGGAACGAAACCATAATGTTGGGGATGAAGTTTTCTTTCTTTAGTTAAGTAGTAAGAAATCCTATTAGCCAAAATTCTCTCAAAAGTTTTTGAAAATACAGAAGTCAGAGCTATTGGTCTGTAGGAAGAAATCTTAGTTTTATCTTTACAAGGTTTCGGAATCGGGAGAAGGATGGCACATGCTTCCAAGAATCTGGAACGATTGCATTTTATCAAATAATTTTTGGAAATATCTTAAAATTACATCCCGTTGACCCTGATCAAGATTTTTAAAGAAAATTGCTGTAACATGATCCGCCCCAGGAGTTGTATTTTTTGAATTTTTTATTGCACTATGCAATTCAAGAATATGGAATGGTTTATTAAGAAGGCTATTTTTGTCGTAGAGAAAATCCAAAGGAAGCGGTTCATGATAGGCATTTTTAGATGCAAAATAATCTGCAAACAAATCTGCTTGCAATTGAGGTTGAGTGATAAACCTATTATTAAGCTGAAGAATATTAAGTTTTTGATCCGTGTCAGTAACTGTGGAAAATTTTTTCAGAATATTAAAAAACATCTTGGGGTTAGAAATATTATTGCATATCTTGTCCCAGTACATTCTTTTGGCATTTTTAATGTAGAATCTAAGCTTGCTCGCATATTGTTTATATCTTATCCATAATTCAGATGAAATTTCTTTAATAGCTCTTTTCCTAAATATTTTTTAAGCTTATAGAATTTATAACACGTACTATTCCA
The DNA here is from genome assembly GCA_019973935.1 of Trichonephila clavipes. NCBI lineage: Eukaryota > Metazoa > Arthropoda > Arachnida > Araneae > Nephilidae > Trichonephila > Trichonephila clavipes. Next base: position 11,054 of record BMAU01020970.1, read on the forward strand.
CCATGGTGGGAAGGATCTATTCGAGACTTTAATTTCCCTAATATTATTAGCAATGACGTGTGATATCTTATCAGAAAGATTCTCAGAATCAACTTCAGGATTATTAAAAATAAAATGCGTTTGGTTCATAACTGCTTGCCAGTTTACTTTTTTAAAAATTCGTTTATTTGAATTGAGGAGAGAAAGCTCTGTAATAATTGGACTATGATCACTTTCAAAGGAGCAATCTAAAACATAACTATTGCAGTATCCAGATATGCTTGAAGAACAAACTGTGAGATCTAGCAATGATGTTGCATCTGCTGAACTTCTATAGGTGGGAACAGTCGTGTTAAGAAGAACCAAATTAGAATCAGTAATCCATTCAACGAATTCATTACTATACCTTGAAATGTGATCCGATCCCCACATCGGGTGATGAAGCTAAAATCACCAAAAATAATCATAGGAGCCATCAGGGATTCGAGAAAAGATTTGATTAATATAATATTAAATCCCCGTGGAGCGTAAATATTTACAATATAAAATGAAATATTTCGAACATGTATTTTAATTGCGAGAATTTCTAATTCTCTGGTTTGTTGAATCTGTATAGGAATCTGTTGTGCAGAAATATTGGAAGGAACAGCAATTAATAAACCCCACCACCTGATCTGTCTTCTCTATCTTTTCTAAAAATGATTTTATTTGGAAGATTTATATTATCGTGAATTGATAAAAAAGTTTCTTGGAAAACCCAGATATCTGCTTCAGAAAAGGGAGGGATATTTAACCAAATGAATTTATTTTTGAGGCCTCTACAATTCCATTGAATTATATTCATAAAAACTGAAGAAAAAAAATTAACTAGAACGAACTATCCTCCCTTTGAGGAAAGAAAACCAAACTAATGAAGACAATAATTAGCCCCCAAAACAAAAACTTGAATAAAGAGACATATTTACAAAAACCCATCTTCCGTAATTATCCCCTGTCCATGTTATTGGATGCGTCGCTTTCACTAGAAGCGCGTGTTTTACGGATTGAGGATTCAGTACCAACAGCTTTTTTTTCCGCAATGGGGAGTGACTTGATTTCCCCATTTCAAAAATCTTGCTAAGGTGAGAAAGTACAGACTCCATTTTTTTCTGAAAAGCTTCCATAATTAAAGTGGTTTGCTTTTCTAATATTGCTTGAAAAGATGTTAGCATGTTTTCAAGTTTTTTTTCCAGATAATCTTGCTAAGGTGAGAAAGTACAGACTCCATTGTTTTCTGAAAATCTTCCATAATTAAAGTGGTTTGCTTTTCTAATATTGCTTGAAAAGATGTTAGCATGTTTTCAAGTTTTTTCCAGATAATCTTGCTAAGGTGAGAAAGTACAGACTCCATTGTTTTCTGAAAAGCTTCCATAATTAAAGTGGTTTGCTTTTCTAATATTGCTTGAAAAGATGTTAGCATGTTTTCAAGTTTTTTTTCCAGATAGTCTTGCATATCTAGATTAACTGTATTAGTCTGGATTACTGCAGAATAAGATGTCCTTTTATTGTCCCGGAACCTTCTGCGCGCTTCTACCAATGTAAGATGTTGCTCACATTTCAATTCTAATATCTTTTTTTCTTTTATATATTCGGGGCAATTTAATGAGTTAGCTGGGTGATCACCTTTGCAATTTATGCATCTTGAGTTATTAGAGCATTCTCCAGAATGTGGATCACCACAGTTGATACATATTGCAGTTTTTTGGCAAAATCTAGTAGAATGAAGAAAACTAAAACATGTTGTACATTGTCTGGATTTATCGATAAAATTTTGAATTCGATGATTGATGAACCACAGTTTCACAGTTTCTGGTAGAGTTGTCCCGAGTATTGTAATTAATACTGGTGAGAATTGTTGCTGTGAACCAGTTTTAATAAATCTTCTCATCTCTATTATTTCAAAATTATTAGTTTCTTGTAGCTCTTTTGCTATCTCATTCAGAGATATATCAAGTGGTATTTCATAAATAAGGAATCTTGAGGTGATTCCCTCCCAAAGAATATTCATTTTAACGGACACATTTGAAATTTTCTCAAGAGAGAGTATTTGTGCTGCACATACTGGGTCTAGCGTAGAGAACCTTATCTTTCCATTACGAGTAAAAGACATACTTTTTATGTTTTCATGACGAGCAATTTTTTTCTTTATTTCTGTATTTAAAAGCTGTGGGTTAGACTTTGGAATCTGAGAGGATCCTTGACTATTTTCAACCAAGATATTGTGATTTCGGATATAATTCTTTGTCCAGCTCGTAGAATAATTTCCGCGTCCCTCAGAGAAGATCTGAAAAATTTCGAAAATCCTGTTTCCATTGTTAAACTATTATCGATTAAGGGTTGTTCAACATCAGAGACGATGAATCTAGAGCGACTCAGCTTGAGTCTTTTTTCAAATCAAAAAACCAGAGAATAATAGAAATTGGAAAATTACCAAAAAACAGAACCAAAAGTAGGGAAAAAAATCCCTCTTGCTCTGAAAAGGGAACCAAAAATAAAAAAAGAATGATACAACCTGTTAAGACTTGAGGAAATGAATACACCACCTTCAACCTTTCAACCGACCACCTTCCTCCGATCCTAAATTCGAATCCACCTCGAAATGACCATGAAACGGAGCGAAAAAAAAACTACACTTTCACTTTCCCTTCCTAACGTCGAAAAAGAAAAAGCACTGTAAGGCGGGATAACACTAGAGGTTCTGCCGTTGCGAAGTACAGCGAATATTCCCAAAGTTCCACGTTTAACTTCGCGCAAAGGCACTTACACAACAGAATTCCAAGAATCCGTACAACAAAACTGTGAACACAAGTGTAATAACCTTTATCCTTCATAATTTTTTTAAAAATATTTTTGATTTTATTCTTTTTAAGGAACGGTTTCTTGAGAAAAAGGTTCCTTTCCAAATAGTAATCTCCAAGTAACGATTTAATGATTAGTACAGTCCTTTTTTAATACACACACATTGATGCGATCGAAATTATTTCCTTGAAATGCGATCGTCATGGCTCATCATAAGGTCTTAAAAGCTAATAAAGGCATACTATTACATTTATAATTCCCGTTTCTTGTTATTTTTTTAGTTGAGTTGACTTGTTGTATAAGAGCCGTGGGGCGTAAAATATAATGTATATTTCTACTATGTCAGCGGTTCTTTAACTTTCGATCGTCGCGTTCCTCCCTTACGTATCAGCCTGCCATCACAGACCTCCAAAATTTGGAACAGCCCTCCCTGACTCACATTATATGACTAGATGCTTTAGAGGTTTATTGAGAGATATTTTTAGTGATCTAGTCTAGAAAGACACATCTTTCAATTTTTCCACAAGGCTTTTCAGTCTATAAAAGAGATAACATTAAATGAGATACCTTCGTGGACCCCAAGATAGGTGCAAGGGACCCCCGGGGGTTCGCGGACCATAGTTTTGCAGCCCACCGAGCCTTTTTGAGTGGCCCGGTCGTGGCCTATTGCTCTGAGAAATTTACTTATTTAAGAACATTGTACTAAAAATTTAGTGGGAAATTCTTTGTCAAGAAATCAAATATATCAACTTTGCTTTTGCTGCCGGTGTCGTACGGGTACGAATTGATATTCTTTTTCTATTTGGAATGGTTATGGTTAGAGTGATAGCAGACAATAATGGAGTAGCAACAGTTTTATGGGTGGAACTAATTTTTTACTATCTTTCATATCTTGCAAGCGAAAAATATTCGAAAAAAATAAATTGTTTCAAGACGATTAGGAGGTTGACTATTTTGTAGCGGAAAACAAACATGGAACATTTATTGTTTGATTTGTCACGAAAGTGCTGTATTTAAAAAATACCAATAAACAGGAATCATTCAATGATGTTTTTCCTCTAAGATCTCTTTAAAGAGGCTTGTTATAGTATTGGTAATCATATGAAACCGTTTATTGATACAGAAATTGTGAAGGAGTATTTATTAAATGCTAGAGTTATAATGTTTTGATCAATTTTCAACATTTTAAATTTCCAATGTTATCTTGGTCTTAAAGCATTTCTCTCCCCCCCCTTTTATCCTCATGTTGTGGCCTGCGTGAAATAACTAGCATATTTATACGGCCAACGTGAAATAGCTGACATATGTGTGCGACCCAGCAGAAAAAAAGATTGAGTACCCCTGCTCTAATGTGAGTAGATAATAATAGCCGATTCTACGGCGGCACACAGTTGGTTATATTCTGTCATAATATTTCCCTTATTTTCATTCTTCATTTTCCCGATGACTTTTTTGTTAAAAAGAGTTAAATTATAAATGTTTTCATCATAGTCTGAACTATCATATAAGTTAATATCTTTCATGTCACTGTAAAAACTATGAGTTTTTATTTCATATATAAAGTAATCGGTCTGTATACATGAGCCTTACTTTGGAGTCATAGCGGTGCTTCATGTACTCATAGTGAAAATAATACATTAGAACTTTTGATATGTCTAAAATTACCATTCCTACCTGTATTGGTTTCAAAAATGTGATTTAGGTTTCTTTTAGATGGACGGACATTAAGTTTTCAGAAAATATTGGGCGTTGATTAAAATTTGATTTCGCTATTAACTTACGAGCCTGCTCTTCCGTTGAACATAAAAAATATCTACTCTTCTTACATTTTCCATCGTTTTCCCGAAAATGCTATTATTCATTAGTTTGTAATAATCCTTTTGAAAGTCATTTACAGATTTAGTTCTTAATTTAGTATTATAATCTATGTAATTTTTAAGCCAAGAAGATTGAAAAAATTTAAATCTCGATGAATTTTTTTCAAGACTAACCCTAATTTTAAATATAGCTTTAAATTAGAATAATGGAGAACATATTCTGCTTTTGGTTCCAAAGCAGTTAAAAGTCTAGGCTCCTTACAATTAGGTGGGGGCTTATTTTCAGGAGCAAGGGGAAAGTCTGAATGTTTGTCATGCAAATCGGAAGGATATTCAAGATCTATTTCCAAGATGTAACCTACATCGGATTTATCAGATAAATTAAAAATATCCTGTTCAGTTAAATTGTTATCAATCCAAACAAAATCTTTTAAGGGTAGATATTTACTCATTGCATAACCGTACAAATTATTTGCGTCAAGATAGATTAAATATTTCATCTCATCATCTGGGTTAAAATTAGACATATATTTGTTGTTAGCTATAGTATAACGATTGCAACACTGACTTATACCTCCTCTTACACCCTTTTCTATAAAAAGAATTATGTCACAATCTGTGAACAGTTCGATTCTTTAGTATGTAATAACATAGCATCCCATGATAAAGCTGGGGTTGTAAAATACCAACAGGGGTCAAGTTTATAAGTTTGCAAGCATATTTTTGAAAGTTTTCAAAGAAATCGTTTAACAATAAGACATCTGTTTTTACATATAGATCACAGTATTCACCAAGATTATTTAAATGAAATTCATTAAACACTTTACATGCATGATTATAATCCTCTACACTTATAGCCTCTTCATTTAGTTTATTGTAAAATTTGCTAATAGGTGGTAAAAAAGAATCTTTACTTTTCAAAATTGTCGAAGTAATCATACGGAAAAACTCCTTTTCTTAAAAGTGAATCTATTTCTTCTGAATCAAAATAATGTTTCATATATTTAACTTCATCTTTTTTTAAGTGTTTTTATCAAATTTTCCAAACTAGAAGACATGAATTTGAAAGAATCTAAAAACCTTAACTGAAAATCATTTGAAATATTTTTACTGAAGGAAATATATTTTTCTTCAGTGTTCGGAATTAAATTAATTTTTTTTATCATATCCTAACTCCTTAATAAAAATATGGGCGTCATACCCAGAAAGATTATGGAAGAAAACAGGCAAAAAATTTGGGGGTTTTCATTGCTAAATTGCAATTATTACAACAAGGACCATTAAATTTTTGAGTAACATGATTATGATCCCTAAGCTTGATATTGTTTTCGCGAAAGGTTTGATATCAAACATAACAATTTTTAGCATTATCATACAATTCCTTTTTTGATTCGGTAAGAGGTAATAACGGTTTTGGTTTTTTATAAATATTATTAATTTCTATTGCATCTTTTTCTAACTTTTCAATAAAAATTTTTGGGGCATCAATACCTCTATATACTACTGGATGCTTATAATACCCTCCTTGGTAACTAACCTATAAAACAAAAAAACATGTTTTCCATATATGTTTTCCATTAATATTAGTCAAGGAAAAGTTTGGATTTGGACAGCAAGTATCAGTTTTCCTAGTTACACACTAGTTTGTATTCTGTTTGGAAAGCACATAAACATCTTTTACTTATAAATGTTTTATGTTGATGTTTTCAGAGTTGTTTTGAAACTAGTCAAGATAAGCTTTTAAAGAAACAATAATGTCCAAACTCTCCATTTTTACGTAAAGCAAATCTATATGTTTCTCACACGCTATACAACTAATGAGGAGAAGAAATATTTTTAAATCTTCTCCAAAACAATAAATGTTTATTCCTGTAATGTTCATTTTTGAAATTTTTTTCACCTCGTTAAGAGGTGTTGGAAAGGATATTCCATCAAAGTTCAACTTATTTAGGTGGGGGAAATAACTTGACGTTTTCTTAGGGTTGCTGGTGTTGGGGTAGAGAGCTGCGAGAATACACCGCATGAAACACTGAGAGCCCTTTTTATTGATGACATTGATGATTGCCTTAGTTTTAGCGATCTGCTTTGGAACCTCAATGAAGGATGATGAACCTCTGAATGAAGAATAACGATTTGTGTGGACTTCGAGTCTTAAGATTTCGTCCAGTGTCCAGCCCGAGTCTTTACCCTCGAAATACTCACTTTCTTCTACTATTTTCTCAGACATGTTGTCATAAAGTCTGACGAGATTAGTTTCCTGTAATACTTCATTATTCAGCGTTTTGAATTCTACGTTCTTTATCATTTTTACAGCATCTGTCTCTTTCGATTAAATGCAATGAACCCATTTACTCACTTTCAAGGCTTTGTAAGTTTTGAGTTCATTGGGGAAAATAATGATTGTCTCTTCTTTTCTTAAGAGTAGAAACTCTTTTATCCCCAGTGAACTATCGTTATTGGGAAGATCAAAAGTTTTACATGCTTTTTAAAAATCACTCTCTCTCTATTTCTCTCTCTTGGTGGTAAGAAGAGTTTTTCAGGAACGGCCGTAGAGTTTTCAGGAACAGCTGAATGCTCTGGAACAGTCATAAAATTTTTAGAGGCAGCAGCAGAATTTTCAGCAGATATGCACAACTGTGTCTTCTTTTTCTTACATGAAACAGTCAAATCCACTCTCTTTCTTTCTCCAACTTTCTTTCGCAGTTCCTATTATTCAAATGGTGCAATAAGTTGACTTTCCGGGTAAATGGTGTGCCGCAAAACTCACATATAATTTTCTCTGTTGAATGCACAGAGTCACTGTGTCTTTTTCAATCACTTTGTCGAACGAATTTTGTTCTACAGTCCATACATTGAAAAACATCTTTTTTTCGTGAACTTGTAATGTATGGCGTTTTAGGTTAGCGTTTGTAGCGAAATATTTTCCACAAATATTACAAGTAGACATAATGAAGCCGTAGAAATTTTAGAACGTTGCTACACACACCACTAAATCGGCAAACAAATTTTGTGTTCTGATACTCTGTGACAATCAGGCGCAGTACATAGATTCGATAGAGTGAATTGAAATGGATATTTCCCACCAACCTCTTTTAAACTCCAGGGGTGGGTCCACTACACACCCCTTGTCACTTATTGGCCGGTTCAGCAGAAATCTGCACACGGCCCTCTCACTCATTAGCGTCCCTATTGGTGTGAATCTAACAATAGCTCTCTGATCCTTCTCACATTCACTGGCAACACAAGGTCCACCCGAACACCTGCCCCCCTTACGACGCACCGTTTTGAGACTCCAATGTGTCGAGTCAGACAAACTCGATCAAAGTATAAGCAGTGGGGCTTCGTTCACCCCATCAAGACTACAGACCCACTGACGTCGAGGACCAAAATCCAAACAATGAACAATGACCCCCAAAGCCATGTGCTCTGTCTCCAACCCCACATGCTCTAATCCAGTGATTCTCAACCACTGTGCCGCGGCACTTTTGTGTGCCGCCAAATTTCAAAAGTGTGCCGCCAAATTTTGCAAATATATAATAATGTTAATATTATTAAATTATATCATTTAAAAAGAAAAATATTTTTATATAACATGAATATATATTTAAATCCACAAAAAAATAAATTATTTTATTATTTGCTTTGCAACGCGTTTTTTCTTAGTACCAAATTATGATGAAGCGGCGTGCATAGCAATAAGAATATGTCTCAAGTCGGCGCACACTTGCCACTTCTGCGTACAAAACGTGTTGTTTTAGTGATAGTTGGGATTCACAAGGTGTTGCATAGTAGTTACTGCACCTTTTCTTTCGTTAAAATTGGCAAATGTATGTGATTCGGTTTAATATTAATTTATTTGCATGTAGCAATATTTTGCATTAATTTATTTGCAGATCCTTCTGAAAATGGATAAATGGTTAAAAAGAAGAAAGTTTAATGATGATAATAGTGATAATGATAACGTTAGGGACCAAGTTAACGAGCCAACCCCCGGCACAAGTAAAAATACTTCTTGCTCAAAAAAATACGTTGTCCATCGGAAATATAATGATGATTTTTTGAAATTTGGATTTACCTCTACAATGGAAAATGATATAGTTGTTCCCGAGTGTGTGATATGTGGTTTCAAATTATCAAATAGTGCTATGGTTCCAAGCAAACTCCAACGTCACTTGGTGACTAATCATCCTTCGCTTTCAACAAAAGATAAAAGCTACTTTGAAAGGTCTTTATCATCAAAAATTAAGCAAGTAAAAGTTTTTGAAAAACAAGTATGTGTGTCTGAAAAGGCTCAAGTAGCTTCTTACGAAATAGCTGAATTGATTGCTGTTAACTTAAAACCTCACAATTTGGCTGAAGAAATTATATTACCTGCTTGTCGCAAAATTGTAAAAACAATGATTGGTGGATCAGCTGATATTGATATTTGCAAAATACCACTTTCAAATGATACAATCCAGCGCAGAATTAAAGATATGTCAGAAAATATTGAGCAAAATACTGCAAAAACTCTTGCAAATTTGAATTTTGCTCTACAAGTCGACGAAACAACAGATATTACAGGAAATGCTCAATTAATTGCATTCGTTAGATTTATTCACGAAAATGATATAATTAATCAATTTTTATGTTGTCGGGAGTTACCTGATTTTACAACTGGTAAACATATTTTTCAAGTAATTAGTTCATATTTAGAAGAAATTAAAGTTTCTTGGAAGTCATGTATTGGCATTTGCACAGATGGTGCTCCAGCTATGACTGGACATCTAAAAGGATTTGTAGCACATGTTAAAGAACTGAATGAGGATATATTAGTTACCCATTGTTTTTGCATCGAGAAGCACTTGTTACAAAATTTTGCCATCAGATTTGAAAATAGTTCTGGAACAATGTGTTAAAATGGTTAATTATATCAAATCAAGACCATTAAAAAGTAGATTATTTAGTAAATTATGCCAAGCTATGGAAGCCAAGTACGAATCCTTATTACTACATACAGAAGTAAGATGGTTGTCCAGAGGAAAAGTTATATCTCGTGTGCTGAAATTAAAAGACGAAATGAAAATATTTTTTAAACAAAATAAAAATTATGAATTTGTTCATTTGTTGGAAGATAAAATATGGTGTACTAAACTGGCTTACTTATCAGACATTTTTGTTATTTTTAACAACATCAATTCAAGTATGCAAGGGCCTAAAATGAAAATATCTTAAACTCAACCAATAAGCTGGTGGGATTCAAAAAACACATAACTTTATGGAAAAATAAAGCTCAGGAAGGCAATTTAGAAAAGTTTGAGTCAGTCCCTAAAGAAAGTTATAAAACTATTAAATTAATTGTTGTTGATCATTTGACAACATTAGAGGAGAGAATTATTCATTATTTCCCAAAATTAGATATTAAGAAATTTGATTGGGTTCGTAATCCATTTTTCATAACGTATACTTCTGTATTTGACTTAACTTTGAATGAAGAGGAAGAACTCATTTTGCTTTCCAATAATCAAGATTTAATTTTAAAACATTCAGAAGAATGAATTAATTCATTTTGGATTAACATCAGATGCGATTATCCAATGATAGCCAAAAAAGCTTTAAACATATTATTACAATTTTCCACATCTTATTTGTGTGAATTCGGATTTTCAGCATTAGCCAACATTAAAACTAAAAAGGGATCAAGATTGTTAAATGTAGAAGACGATATGAGAGTAGCATTGTCATTTTTACGACCAAATATAAATGAAATTATCAAAAAACATCAAGCTCAAATTTCGCATTAAAAATATTTTGATTATTAGCTTGTAATTAATCCCTTAATAAACGTTTAGTTATTAGTGTAGTATATATTAGTTTATTTCGTATATTTAAAATTTTTGTCATAAACTATTTATGCAGTGTGTTGTAGTAAGTAAATAATTTTTATCTTTTTCTTTGTGTGCCGCCAAATTTTGAAATCGTTAAATATGTGCCGCAACAAAAAAAAGGTTGAGAATCACTGCTCTAATCCATCAAACTAGACATTTATAGAGGGGAGTGGCCCGTATCAATGCCACGTCGTTACAATACTATGAGCAAATATTCTACTGAATGTATATCATGATCTCCATTTTATCTGGTAACGAATCAAGACAGGAAAATGCAGGATACAACATGATATGATTAAGGACGGGGAAAGAATTTAAGAATTTTCCTTTCGTTATAATCCAGAAATAAAATTTATAGAATTAAGTGACTCGTAGTATAAATAACAACATCATTCATAAAAATTATTTAGTTTAACATAGATTCTCTCAAATTAGTTCATCCATTCACTTTAATCTTGGCTGGGCCATCTGGTAGCGGTAAAAGTCAGTTCGTTAAAAAATTAATCAAAAATAAAATGATTAAACCTTTTCCTAAAAATAATAGTTAGGTGTTATAGAGTTTACCAAGCGTTGTATGAAGAAATTGCCGAATATCTCCTTTCATGAAGAAATTCCATCTGATTTGCACCAGTATTCGGATGCGTTAATTGTTATAGACGATCTTATGGGTGAGTTAGGAAATGATCCCCAATTAACAAAATTATTTGTAAAATTTTCGCATCACAGAAATTTAAGTATAATTTTTGTGGTACAGAATATTTTTCATAAAAGGAAAGAAATTAGAGAAATTTCCTAAAAGCTCATTATCTTGTGTTATTTAAGAATCGAAGAGATCAATCACAAATTACACATTTAGGCCACCAATTATATCCTCGTAAACTGAAATTTTTTCAAGAATGTTACGCAGATGCCACATCAAAACCGTATGGATACTTACTTATTGATTTAAAGCCTGAAACTAATGAATCCTTGCGTGTGCGCACAGGTATGTTTCCTGGAGATGTTTTTTATGTATATCAACCTCGATAGCCCATTACTTTGAAACAAATAAATAGATTCACATTGTTCAATGAATATTCATTAGTTCACAAGATGCCGGTGTGTTCTGAACAAACTTTAGAGCTCTTAAAACTAATTTCTAAAACAAACACCCAAAATCTATTTTGAAAAAGTGTTCAAAGAAAGAAGTAAAAACTTTGTGCGAGTGTGTGCTGAATGTTTTATGTGGTAACATATCATTGACTAAAATTTAAAAAAATCGCTTATCTCCCTATAAAGAAAGCTTAAGAAAACTTTCTAGCAAAAAAAACCTCTTTATGAGAAAAAGAAAATTTTAATTCAAAATAGAGAAGGATTCTTATCTATTTTATTGCCTGCGACTATTTCAGTCATCAGTTCTTTAATTCAAAATGGAATTTAGCAAAAAATTTGTACTGGTACCCGAAGAAAGAGTTCAAGTAACGGAACACTTATCGGAAATTGATCAACGCATGAAAAACATTCTCCATAATAAGGATTTAACGGAAGAAGAAAAAACAATTCTCTATTTACAAGTTTTACAAAAATATACACACTTTTCTAACGAAAATCGAAGAAAGTCTGAATCAGTTCCAAATGAAGCATCTCTATCAGAAAATCAAGAAATGTAATCATTAAAAGAAAATCTAAAAGAGTCAGTAGTAAAGAGGGAAAAAAGAAGTATTTGAGGATGAAATTTTTAGAATTGTTCCAGCTAGGTATAAAGAAAAAGCAAAAAATATTTTCCAGTTTTTAAAACTTCAAGAATCTTTCAGTTGGAATTCTGATGGTGAAATTATTTACAAAAACACTGTTATTCCAGGAAGTAAAATTACATTCCTCGTGAATGATTTTCTACGGAATTGAAAATCAGCACCTGAAGGAGAGAAGATATGTATTTTTAAGAGCTTTGAACAATGTAAATTTACCAAAACATCTAGATGTAAATAAAAAATTTGTATCAGAATAACAAAATTATCAAGAAACCAATAATGTATGCTCGCAGAAATACATGGTTGAAACTTTGAAATAAATGATACTCATTTGATTAAAAAAATTTTCTCAATTGTCTCTTTATGATTTGAACGGTTTTCTTTTGCAGAGGAAAATGTACTTATTTGATAAAATTTAAAAGTTTCAAATAGATAATTAAATAAAATTATATTAATTTTTTGAGGGAAAAAATTTATCATAGAAAAAATATTAATTTTTTGAGGGAAAATAAATTTAACATAGAAAAATATTAATTTTTTTTTAGAAGAAAAAAAAATTATCATATAAAAAAATTTTTAATTTTTTTTGTGGGGAAAAATATAATAGAAAAAAATAAAATGAAATAAATTACTAAAAGACACAGAAATATTTAATTTCATTCCATTTTTTATTTTCTAAAGACAAATCTTACACCATATCGCTTCTTTACAAACTGATACATTTGAAAATCATTTATATATAATTGATTTAAAATATAATGCATAGAATAGCCTTGGCTGCATTTGAATAAAAAGTAAATACAGTATTATCCACAAACATTGGATGTTGGTGATTGAAACACTTTGGAATTCCATAATACATCTAAATAAGTAGTAGTACTAATGTTATAGAATACATGAGGTTGCCCAAAAGAATCATAAAATTCTAATTCTCTTTTATCATTCACAAATAATGCTAACCATTGGGTCCCGAGTTGTGATGAATCATCAGAATTCACAATAGCACACATGTTTTCTTGCAGAGGGGGGAGTGTATCTCTAGAATAAACACCTTGAAAATAGGGGGACGTAGTCTTCTCTTGAGATAAGACAGTAAAAATTTGCATTCCACCCATTCTTTAATTTCCGAAATCATACAAGATATTTCTCGATTTGTTTATTCCGATTAAATTTTCAAACTCGGTGAAGATGATAACACATACGGTTTGTTCTAAAGATTTGCTGAATTTTAATTCTAATCGTAAATTGCTATGTTTTATCAGACTTAAATGTTCTCATGAAGGACATATATCCGGTGAGAGGTTAAATCCAAACAATGTATTTGAATATTTATATTCTTTTCTAGAAATAAATATACCTCTGTCTTGACCCATTCGATCTGCCCCCAAAATTGAATTTGATAGGCACGTATGTGTATTGATCTTTAAAAAATCGAGTTCTAATGGATTGTGAGGTACTGGTTGTCCATCCACATACACTCCAATAAAATTTAAATTAAAATGTTTAAACTCATAAGGAGATTTTGAAAATGCTCCGTGAAAAGCTTCATTATCTACACATCCTACAAAAAAAATTTTCGGCATTTGGCCTGAAAATATGTTATCTTGAATAAAAGACATGCTTCCTTTAGGAATCGAATACACTTTGCACAGAACTCGGTTAATGGGATATTTTGTGCTTGTTTTATTCCAAAGCTTTTGCATGACCAATAATAACTTCAGGATTCACACAAACTTTTCGCATGAATAAGGAAACATGCTCCAAAACAACTTTAAATCCTTCAGATCCTTGCAAGCAAAACTCGGGCTTGCTTCGCATTAATTTTATTTTCAAACCCACTAAATTGAGTAAAAGACGATCTTGATGAAATAAATCCGAATGTATACAACAAATCATGTCTACAGTTGCCCTTTCTTTTAAAAAAATCGCTTCTTTTCTTGAGACCATCATCAGAATCCTTTTAAAATAGTTCAGCCGTTAATTGGGAAGTTTTGATATCGTATCCATGGCTTAGGAGAGTTTCAATATAAGATCGATAAGGATATGTATTATTGGAATTGGAAACCACGCGATTATTTAAGGATCTATCTACTTGAGAAAATAAGGAATGTAGAAATAAAAATTCACAGGTCCTATAGTATCATCTTTAGTAATAGGCGAAATGTCCACGAATGAATACGAATTCGTGATTTTGAACCGCCTGAACCAACACTCCTTAGCCAGGAATATTATTATTCCAGAAAAGCATGGCTTTGTAACTAAGTGCTCTACAGCAACCCAGTTACTCAGAGTCACTGAATTGGTTCACACAGGCTTCCAAAATCATCAGGCCACGGGTATGCTATTTGTGGATGTAGCCAAAACCTTTGACAAAATTTGGCATGATTGCTTAATATCCAAGATGATGAGACTTGGATTTTCGGACCAAATCCTAAAAATTATTCACTCATACCTAAACTCGAGAGAGTTTACAGTTAGAGTCGAAAACTGCCTCTCCAGCCCTCGTCCAGTAAAAAGTGGAATTCCTCAAGGAAGTTTGCTTGGACCAAGACTTTTTAACCTATATATTAACGACATTCCAAAGGCTGACAATGTCCATTTAGCTATGTATGTGGATGACACTGCTATCATTAGTCAACACACTTATAATTTCAAAATTATTGAAAGATTACAAACTTACATCACAAGGCTTCAGCTCTGGCTCGTTGCTTGGAAAATCAAAGTTAATGCATCAAAAAGCGCAAGCCTCCTCTTTACGAAACAAAGGTGTATAGGAAACTTACCCAATATTTATATTTTTGACCAACCCGTCCCCTGGGTCACTGAATTTAAGTACCTAGGGTTCATTCTCGACGCAAAATTGAACTTCTCCCCCCACATCCGTGCTGCTCTTCAAAAAGACGCAGGAATGAGCCAAACGCTCAATTGCTTAATTTCTCGAAAGTGTAAGCTCCCAATCAGACACAAGGTTTTGCTCTATAAATTATTTCTTAGACCAGTTTTGTTATATGCATCTCCCATCTGGGCTTCTGCTGCAGTAACTCACTTGAAAAAATTGCACGTTTTTCAAAATAAACACCTTCGAAAATTTACTAATGCTCCCTGGTTTGTCAAAAACGAAATATTGCACAAAGATCTCAAAATTGATCCAATTCTTGATTTCATTAAAAATCAGTCCAAAAAGTTTTTTGACAGATTACCTCAAATTTCTAACCAATCTATCCGAGTCATCCCTGCCTATGATAACTCGGTCCCAAACTCTGCAAAAAGACCTAGAGCTGCTCTTCACCACATATATCAGCATTTTCCAGTCCTTAAAAGACTTCGGAGATCCTAAATATAGTCTTTCTCGTAGATCTTTTAATTTTTTTTCTGTCTAAAAAAACCCTCTAATTTTCTTTTTTGTCATTTTGTATATATATATAAATGTGCAAGATTTTATCTCCATTAAATTACTTCAACTTAAACCCATATTCTTTTGAATCGGTCTTGTGTGGTAGTTTAATTCCATGTCAATTATTCTCCTTTTCCACATCTTTTGTGGATCATCTTTTATTTTACTCATTTTCCAGCAGATGGCATCCCATTATGGACACTTTCTGTGTCAACGCCTTCTCTTTTCGATCGCTGTTCAGCGACACTCCCGTCATCACTACACGATTCAGCAGTGTTTGTCCTTTCCCTTTATTTAAACATCAAGTACCACGAGCACCACGGCATTAATTGCTTTTATTTTCCATTTCATCTTTTTTATCTTCCAAATTCCGTGTCTACTTTCTGATTTCGTTCCGTTAAGGACGAATTAGTGAAGAGCACAGATTTCTACCACCTCCCTCCAGGATGGTGCCCCATTAAATATGTTCCATACTTGCCGATTGAATTATTTCTCGCTCTCTCACTGGTAGTATGTCCTCGGCTACTGGTGAGAAGCTTTCTTTTTTAACGGCTCTGAGCTGTTGTTAATAATTTTGATAGTATCTTTTAAATTTTATGGAACTTTTAATTAATTCTTCTCTTCTTTCTTATTAATTATGATGAGAGGGTAATACTGTTTTTTGGTAAGGTACCTCGTATTTTGAAGCCGTGGGCCATGGGTCTACAGGTGCGTTATCGAAAACGTTAGAAAGAGAGGGAAATTGTTTCCACTGCCCATCTTGAAAAACTGTTTGAGTTCTTAGTAAGTTGAAAAGTTCCAATTCAGATTTAACACATTCAGAAGAATTTTTAAAAATAAATGCCATTTTTACGAGTCGAAAATGTCACGTACACTCACTTTACGTGCTTCGGATGAAATGAATTTTTTCTGTTTCTTACGCTTTCTTTTATACTGTCCTTTTCCTACCATAGGTTGAACTCTATCAATAGCTTTCTGAACTAATTTTTCCCCACTTTCTCTGCTTCTTGTTTTTATAGCTTCTTTAAAATTTTTGTCCTGACAATACATCAGAGGCAACACGACTCCCTGTCATTAATACTTCTTTTCCAATAGTTTTACCCCATTTTAATTAAAAAGGTAAAGCTGCTCTAAATAATGGATGAAATATTCCTCCGATTCCATATCCCTTTTGAAAATTAATGCCCTTGTAATGAGTCAGACCTGAGCCGATTTGATCTGCAAAATGGTCTTCAAATATTTTAGTACAGCAAACGTATGGTACACTCATCTTGATCTTTTATCTTCAAATGAGGGTATGGGAAATGCATAGCTTTATTTATAGTATTTGCCTCATGCGAAAATGAAGTACTATGATCACTTCACTTCTTTCAAAGGGAGTAAAATCACCTGAATTGAGTCTCAGTTCAGCTTGAATAGTTTGAAATGAGTGTGTCACCAATGGTAAGTATTGAAGTCTATCATAATATTGACTAATCGTTTCCCCGTCTTGACCTTTAGTTTAAACGATTCGCAATAAAGGAGCATGTGTATCCCCCTCAATTTGGGAGGAAACTAGATCGGAGTAAATGTAAAGACTGAAAAATTAGACCATGCATCAGCAACGAATTCGCTTTTCATGTTACCCGTTTTATGATTGCGTTGCGTTTGAATCCTAACAATTCGCCTAAATTCTCTAAGTGAAGGCTGCTACCTTGAACTGCATCAATTTTCCCCCGTTTCGCGTTGCTTTATTGTAATTTATTGTAAACCGTGTAACGGCGTGGCACATAGTACACTCGGAGGCTTGACACATAGCACACGATAGACTAGAAAGAGGGCGCTGCTGTGAACTGTTTTGGCCTTTGAGCGGTAAGGAGAGAAGAAGAAGAGAGTCTCGAACGTAAAATGGACGAAGCTGCCTGTAGTTCCCGATGTGACTTTGAATTGTAAATGAAAATATTAATATAGTGATGTGTTTTGAAGGAAATAATAAAAACGGTAAATCCGGTTAATTAGAGCTGATTAATTCAACTACAAGACGATCTTACAACCGATTAGAATTTTGGGGGTAAAGCAAGCTGTACGGCAGATATAATATCAAACATTGTTTCATAACAATCCACATCAATTGTTCGCTTAACATTTGAAGAGATATTGCCGTCACCAACCTTGTATCGAAAATAATTGTTAGTTTCATTTACGTTAAGCCAAGAATGAGGGTAGATGATTTCAGACAATACCACTTCCCACTCACCATTGAAATAAACAGGAGAGGGTAATTGAGTTTTGAAATGAGATATTTTGTTTTCTGGAAAGAAATGCACAGAACTACCAGAAGGTAATGTTGCGTAGAAAGACATTTTGAAAATGAGTCGGTAATAAAAAAGTTTAACTATTTATACTTTTTGAATATCAGTCACACAATCATTAAAATTTTCAGGATAGCCTAAAAATTAAACAAAATATTCAGTGATTCCTCGTCTTTTTCTTTGTTTGAGATAACATTCTCTACAGGATAGAAACCAGAGTCGACAACTTTTTGTAATTCTGCTTCGTAATAAGTACATTTAATCTCTTCACCTTGTAAATCTTTTAATCTATAAACGATTGGAATTCTTTGCACGATTTCATATAAACTGTGAAAAGTTCTCGTCTCCAGTTTTGTTCGTATCCTTCTTCAAAGTGAAGTTTTTGTTTGCGCGTACAACATCAAAGCGTACAACATCACCAATTTTAAATGTAGGGGCTTTAGGTTTAACATTTCTTAGATCACCGTATAAATTTTTTAATACTTGCTTCCGGTTATGCCTACTTACAGATACAGGTTCCCATTTTAATTGAACGATGATACGAGTGATTATAACTGCATTAATTTATCAATGACGTCAATATAATTTTTAGTGCTAAATTCAGTGAAGTATTTTCACATTTTTGTTTTTAATGTCCGATTAAACCTTTCAACAATGCTAGCTTTAGTTTCGTTATTTGTAAAAAAAAAATTTATATTCAGATTTTTTAAATAATTTTGAACTTTATTTAAAAACTTCTTACCGGCATCTGTTTGCTACACTTTAGGCTTCCTTTCTTTAAAAATAATTTCTAGCCCAGACTTTACACTTTTTCTAAATTTATCTTTCAGAGGAATTGCACAAACAAATTATGAAAATAAATAAATGCAAGTTAACAAATACTTATAACCTTTATTAAATTCTGACAAAGATTGCATATCGACTAAATCCGCTTGAAACTCTCTGACGATCAATATCACTTACAAACACTCGATTCCACTGAAACTTATGTCGAACCAGTTTATGAAGAGTGTGTAAGCATCTTTCTGTGATAACCAATGTTTTACATCTTTTTTACTATATTTCCCTTTCACAGAGTGATGCAATGGCTCCATACCCCCGAAGATATTTGCAACTTCAGGATTTTCGTAAAACGCTGCTAAATCTTGATACATTGTTACCGATGAAAAGAACTTGTGTGATTGAATGACTATTACAATTAATAGTTATTTAATTTATACTTTTGGGAAAAGGCAAACAGTTTATGTATAAAAACATGAGCATAAATTTTCTCACTTTCATATGAAATATATTTAAAATATCCCTTGCACATACTTTGATAACTTCTTTAAAAAAAGTACTCTTATTTATTTTTAAGATGTGAAACTATTTCAACATAAATTAAACTAACAAACAATAAAAATAATAAGAACTCAAATTCAGCATATAAAAAAAATGTGTGTGTGTATTAGCGTGCACACGTAAGAAGTGAAACTTGTGTATGACATCATTTATCGAAAAAAGATCTACTATTTACACCTTTTCAGAAATTGGTCAAATAAAGCTAAATTACATATAGTTTAAGCAAACGGCTTTTATTATCATAGACATAGATACAAATAATACAATTATTTCGCGTTATGGCTACTAAGATTATTATAGCATTTCATTAATTGGAATAAAATTATTACTATCATTGTTATCGTTATTATATATTTTTGTAATTAATGGCTTAAGGTAGCTGAAATATGAAATATATGGCTTACATTCCACGGAATTTAGTGACCGAGTAAAAACTCCATTAATTGTAGTGCCGGGTCTTGTTGTTGATGTTTGAAGACTGTTTTTCATAGATAAATTCATCTTTTAAAAATTCAACTAGCTTCAAAGATTTATCTGATGCAAAATTGACATTACTATCTCCACTTAAAATCATCGGTATTTCATTATTATTGTTACGAAGTCAAGAGGCGCCTCCTCTTGCGTACGGCAACAATGAATGGTGAAGAAAATTAAAAAATAATATCATCCAACTTCTGATTAGGAGATATGTATAATGCAACAATCAAAATTTTCATCCCATTTTCCATTTGGCATTGAGCCATACATAAATCACCAACTGCTGATGCTAGTGACCCATGAAAGTCAAGAGAAAGAACAGAAAAATCTATAGATGAAGTTACAATGTTAACAACATCATTAGAATTATGATACATTCCTACACCTGCTGCTCTCGTGTTCGGATGCTTATTTCACTTTCATTGTTCAGCCATGTTTCAGAAAGAACTAAAACATTTGAATTTTTCGCAATTGAATCATCCAGGTCATCTATATGAGCTCTAAGGCTTTGACAATTGAAAGTAAAAAGTGACAAACCTCTTCTGTTGTTCATGAACTCAATCAAATGCTTATTTATAGTTGCTAATTTATTCAGAGACAATCGTTTAAATTCTTCTTGTAAATCGATGGTGGACGTTGACGTCCTTCGACCATGATAAAATGTTTTATCATTATTTGGAGTTGTTATATACAATCCTTCAATACTCGTTACACGTGATAAAGCAACGTATAACAACGATTGGCTGTGATGTTTCTCATATTCATAAACAATTTCCGGGAACATTATTGTAAAATTTCATTAAAATCCATCCAGTTGCTTAAATAGTATAGAACGGAATTTTTAAAAATTCGAACAAAAAAAACCCTTTGTTTTTCAAAGTGTAATGGGAAAAAATATTGAAAATTAAATAATTAAAAAGTACTCACATATCAGTCTAACTGCCTTTTGACAATTTAATATGCAGAGTATTTCATTTTGTTATATAAACAGATGTACACATTCGAAAACGAAGCCAAAAACTCAGTGGAATGAGAAACGTTGCTGTTTATTTATTCTATTGTCATGTGATTATGACGTCAAGTGTATCGAGTCCATTCTATTTTATTTCTGAGAAAGTCACCACTAATGCGCATGCGTGAAAAATCCTCTTGGGAACTTTTAAATGCGTTAAAAATAGGGAATTTTCGCACATGTAAAATCGCGTTTTTTTATTAAAGTTTTTATTTTTTTTTTAAAGGCTTAATTTTTAAGTTAATACTTTCAAACTGCAAACATCAATTACAAACAAGAGTAATTTTTAAACAAAAAATATAACAGAAATACTGTTTTATTAGATTATCGTTAAAAAGTTTAAAAGACGAAAAACACAAAAAGTTTTTTAAAATTTATAATTTTTAATCCATTTTTTCAATCTTTGTACAGGATAAGTATAATATAATTCTACACTCGAACAAAAAGTTTCGTGAGATTATTTTAGGAAACACATTCACGTTATTAAATATTTAATTAAAATTTTGAGTAGTGTTTGAAAAATCGTGAAAAATACAATTTTAAACATTTTATTTCTTAAATTACTGTTAGAAAAGAGAAAGGCATGAATTTTTTAGTGTATAATATCAATTCATTAACACGAAAAACACTTCTTGCACAACGATTTAGAAATCATTGTCATAAAAATGTATCAATTTTGACACCTTTTTAAAAAATCTTAAAAAATAGAAAATAGCATTATTTTGTAAAAATCATTATACAGAATCATGGCGAAATGAATGGTCTTTCTGATTCTGCAATTATATTTTGTCTGAAATGAAAGGGAAGGATAGGATGCAATTTTTAAAAATGGGAAAACGTACTACTTCGTACGGATCGACCGTAAGAGTATCATGGTAAATATGGCGCATCACAGAAAAACGTGACGGAAAATTTTTTCCATACGCCGATAAAGAAGTTTCACTTCAAAAAGCATTTTATTAAAATTTATAAAAACAAAGTATTGTTTGAATCCTATAAAATCTTTAAGCAAAATCCTCATAATATTCAAAACTATCAGGTGGACATAACATGTCTCTTACTTCTCTTAAAATAATATCTAAGCGATGATTTTAAAAAAAATTCTTGAGTTACATAATGTACAGGTTTTAACAATAAAAATGTTAATTTTCAATAAGATTATTATAAAAACAATCCGCTATCTCGTTAGCTTCAAGTGAAGAAACACATGTGTGTGTGAATTAAATGTTTCTTCTTGATTCCCCCATAATTCCTCAGCGAAAGTCTGAGGCTGTTTTAGTCCTTTTTCGTTTAGGAGGCCACAAATAAATTTTTTCAAAATTTCAGTCAAGTATTGTAGACCCAGACTAACATCCAAAGAAAAAGGTAATGCATTTTCTATAGGGCCTTCGCAGAAGGTTTTATATGCAGTTAAAAAGTCCATACACTGAAACACATTGTCTATAACAGCATTTTCAATAGCACCATACTTTTCAATCATTTCAGCCCACTGCTCTCGGGATATGGTGATTTCATTAAAAGTGGGCTTTTATCCGGACCGTATTTAACGCGCTTAAAAGTAAAATCAATGAAGTTCTCACTGGTTATTTGAATGTGTCGTTCAGGAGGGAAAAGTCCACTTGGTAATTCCTCCAGTGATTCCGGCACTTTCTTTTTACGCATGATATATTCGATGCACCGTGGATCTAATGTTATTCCCTCAGGAGCTGGGCAGTATGTTTTTCCATACTTCTTGAAACGTCTTATGTGTACTGATACGGAATCATAATAAGTGCTTGCAAAGACAAAAACATCATCTCCAATTGAAAGTATTCCATCTGGTATGTAATCCTTGGTAAATTTTCCGTACTACTGAAAATAATATATCAAAATTAATAAAAGATTAGAAAAGTGTAAAGAAACATTCTAAACAGTACATGTTTCCTACACTCCTCTCACTTAACTGTGACTGAGCGCGCCATACTTTCCCGCCTTTCTACCCCAACGGAAACTTTTTGAACCCCGTAACGGGACATTTCTGTAAACAGGAAGCACAACGGACAGACGAAAGATCTTGTCCTCATCAATCCGCAGCATTTTTATTTAACCGCATTACTACCTTTTAGTGTAAACTTTAACTGTAAATATTTATTTTCTTATAATATAAACATATGTACCATCTCCATCTCTGGCTGTTATTCGAACTCAACCAACGGCATCATTTGGAGGCCCCGACGAGATCGTCATCATCGATTTAGAGAAGCAAGAGATAAGTACTATTTTATATTTTCATTCAACGTTTGGTTTTGGTTTCTCTTACTGATTCATTCCGTCCATATTTCGTTTTATCAATTATAATGGACGCCGAAACGGCTACAGTGCTTCGCGGCAGAGCGAAGGCTGCACTTACAAGAACTAAAAATTTCATTGATAAAAATGAGCAAACTTTTGACAAAAATGATACACGCAACAAGTTAGAGAAACTTGAATTAACTTATACGGAATATGATAAAGCGGATGCTGCTTTATCTATCGAATCCTCTGAAATGGAAGAATTCGAAACAAAATATTACGAAACCAAAGCCAAGCTACAGAATATCTTAGAAAATTTATCTGTGAGAATATATGTATATAATGATAATTCTGATGTCTTTGAAACTGTCTCAAATATGAAATCTAGCAATTTTAAGTTACTAAAAATTAATATTGAGCGTTTTTCTGGTAATTATAAAGATTGGCCTTAATTTAAAGATTTATATGTATCATTAATGCATGATAATATGTGTTTATCAAATATACAAAAATTTTAATATCTTAGAGGTTTATTGCTGTCAGAACCAGCAAACATAATTAAGCATATTCCTATTACTGAAACTGCTTATAACGAGGCTTGGGAAAAATTATTAGCTCGTTATGATAAAAAGAAGCAAATCATTTTTTCACTTATTAAAACAATCATGGAACAACTTTCTTTTCACGATACTAACTCTAGCAACTTATGCAACATAGCAGATACTTCCGATGAAGTAATTAGAGGTCTTAAATCTATTGATACTAAAGCAGAGTCTAGAAATGAATGGTTGATTTACATTTTGTAACAAAAGATTGATTCTAAAACGCGCCAAGAATGGGTGCAATTCTCAAATAATATTGATTTTCCCAACGATTTGGAGCATTTATAGGAATCTTAAATAACATATGTACATACTTAGAACTCTATAATGAAAATGTTACTTATGAAAAACAACCTTATATTAATAAATCGAAATTTAACAATAGAGTTTAAAGTGTTCTTATTGTAAAATGAATCATCTTGTTTTCAAATGTTCTAAATTTAAAGAAATGTCTGTTAAAGAGCGTAAACTATTTGTTAATAAACAAAAATTATGTATGAGCTTTTTATCTGATAAGCATACTGAGTCACATTGTAATTCAACTTTTACTTGCCACTTTTGTAAGCAAAAGCATCATTCGCTATTACATGATAATAATTTTAAAAATTATGCAACGTCAGCAAATAAATCTCATTGTGCTGATAACGTGAAGGTCGTGGGTGCGTTCCCCCCATGGGCCACCACTACATATTAAATTTATTTAATTTTATTACTTACTTTTGAAACTTCTCTTCTTGCTTTCTTATTTGCAGAAGATTCCACGGATTTTCCAACCTTTTGTTTTTCGCTATGTGTTAAAGACATCATCATTTTTTTTCTTTTTGAATACAGTCCGCCGTAATACTAACAAACGAAAAGAATCTTGAACTAAGATGTGATAAGAGTCTAAAGCATTTTGACCAAATTACACTTGAGTGGAGTTCGCTGAGTGGTTGAAAACAATGTATCCATCCGCTCTAAGCATTGAGATAATTTCTGACGTAGAGTTCAGCCGCCGTCTTGTAGAATCAAGATCAGACAAGCTAAGACAAGTTAAATAGTATCCCGTTCACGCTGATGACGAGTATACTTCGGCACATTTTTCTGAAAAATCAATTTACTTCTTATCTTTACTGTGTATGGGTAATCATTATACTGAACTAAAATTTACAAATTATTAAAATATAATATAAATTAAATATTTTTTATATTTCATTTTTTTAGAAAATGATTTTAAAACACGTCGCCAGCTGCTTCGCCTGCAAAATTAAATTCATGAGATTATAAACATAAGTTTTCTTCAGGTGTGTATGCCTTCATAGGACAATGGTTAGCGTAACTGAAAAACTATTGTCCTAAGGAGACATTTTGATCTGAGGCCGTGAGTTTGAATCTGGATTTATTATTATTATTTTTATTTGAGCGTTATTTACTTCAATCATTTTAAAATCTATAATAACTGTATATTTTAATCAATAGGTGGCGCCATGAGCACGTTTAATATTCCCATACTTCAATTTTTTGCACATCTTTTTTAAAAAAAACAGCTCAACTTAGCAGTAGGAGAAAACAACCCAACTTAACAGCGGGAAGAAACACAATTCAACTCATCACAGTCTGCTCCACCTGCACACTATAGTAGGAGAAAAACAACTCAACTCTGCAACAGGAGTGAAACAACGCAACACTGTGCCTTCTGCGACCGTAGAATCGGCTATTATTATCTACTCACATTAGAGCAGAGGTACTCAACCTTTTTTTCTGCTGGGCTACACACATATATCAGCTATTTCACGCTGGCCGTATACATATGCTAGTTATTTCACGCAGGCCGCAACATGAGGATAAAAGGGGGGGAGGGAGAAATGCTTTAAGACCAAGATAACATTGGAAATTTAAAATGTGAAAAATTGATCAAAATATTAAAACTCTTGTTTTGTTTTGTTTTTAACTATTATTTTTTATATAATTTTATTTTTGTCACTAACACTAAATTAGAAGCATTTAATAAATACTTCACAATTTCTGCATCAATAAACGGTTTCATATGATTACCAATAATATAACAAGCCTCTTGAAAGAGATCTTCGACGAAAAACATCATTGAATGATTCCTACTTATTGGAATTTTTAAACACAGCACTTTCGTGACAAATCAAACAATAACTGTTCCATGTTTGTTTTCCACTACAAAATAGTCAACCTCCTAATCGTCTTGAAACAATTTATTTTTTCGAATATTTTTCGCTTGCAGGATATGAAAGATAGTTAAAAATTAGTTCCACCCATAAAATTGTCCCTACTTCATTATTGTCTGCTATCACTAACCATAACCATTCCAAATAGAAAAAGAATATCAATTCGTACCCGTACGACAGCGGCAGCAAAAGCAAAGTTGATATATTTGATTTCTTGACAAAGAATTTCCCACCAAATTTTTAGAACAATGTTCTTAAATAAGTAAATTTCTCAGAGCAATGGACCACGACCGGGCCTCTCAAAAAGGCTCGGTGGGCTGTATGCAGCCCGAGGGCCGCAGGTAGAGTTTAGATGTATTAGAGTAACAACATCGGTTCGGAAACTGTGGTCCGCGAACCCCCGGGGATCCCTTGCACCTATCTTGGGGTCCACGAAGGTATCTCATTTAATGTTATCTCTTTTATAGACTGAAAAGCCTTGTGGAAAAATTGAAAGATGTGCCTTTCTAGACTAGATCAATAAATATCTGTCAATAAACCTTAAATCATCTAGTCATATAATGCGAGTCAGGAAGGGCTATTCAAAATGTTGGAGGTCTGTGATGGCAGGCTGATACGTAAGGGAGGACCGTGACGATCGAAAGTTAAAGAACCGCTGACATAGTAGAAATATACATTATATTTTACGCCCCACTGCTCTTATACAACAAGTCAACTCAACTAAAAAAAAAACAAGAAACGGGAATTATAAATGCAATAGTATGTCTTTATTAGCTTTTAAGACCTTATGATGAGTCATGACAATCGCATTTCAAGGAAATAATTTCGATCGCATCAATGTGTGTGTATTAAAAAAAGGACTGTACTAATCATTAAATCGTTACTTGGAGATTACTTTTTGGAAAGGAACCTTTTTTCTCAAGAAACCGTTCCTGAAAAAGAATAAAATCAAAAATATTTTTTAAAAAATTATAAAGGATAGAGGTCATTATGTTTATGTTCACAGTTTTGTCGTACGGATTCTTGGAATTATGTTGTGTAAGAGCCTATGCACGAAGTTAAACGTAGAACTCGGGGAATATTCGCTGTACTTCGCAACGGCAGCACCTCTAGTGTTATCCCTCCTTATATACAGTGCTTTTTCTCTTGATACCTGAAAAGAGTACAAGTGGATTTCAACAAACAGAGCCCAGACTGTTTTGACACTTTAAGGTAGAAAGGGGAGGGAGACGACCTCTGACATTGATTATGACTTGTTTTAAGGGAAACTTTTTTGGGCTCGAGAGTGAATGAGAAAATTGCCCAGTTTTGCGTAACAGTGAAAAAGCGAACGGAAATAGTCTCCCCCATCCCCCGAATCGTCGCCATGGTAAGAAGAGAACCAGAGGGGGAAAGGGGGGACAGCGGGGACATCGCGTGACTTGTGTCATATCGGTGAAAAAGCTCGATAACTGCACATTCTTCTCCGTCTGTTCAGCTTTCCCACCTTCAGTTTAGGGGTCCTTTTCCCCAGACACGGGAACATTATCAGCGGTGGTATCAGTTGCAGTGTGAGCATTACGGTGTACACAAAATAGCTCTTGCAGCAAAAGCGTGCCTTTTTGAAATTTTCTTTAGATTGTTTGCTACATGACGATGTTTTCGTGGCCTAATTTACTTTTTTAATTTTCATTTTCATTGAATTATTATTAATTCTAGTCAGAATGCCTAAATCAAATGTACAAAGAGGAAAGGAGTTTCGTGAAAGAAAAAAAAAGAAAAAGAAAAAATAGCAGCAAGTCCAGTCGAAAAAGTGACAAAAAAACATATAAATAATGCAAATTCATCAAGTGCAACTGCCAAATCTCGATCAAAGTACGTGAGAGAATATCAAGCACGAAAAAAAAATATTGCAAAATATTCTCTTAATGCCGAGTTTAATGACAAACAGAAATTAGTTTAAATTCATCAAGTGCCACTGCAAGAACTCCATCAGAGTACATATGAGAGAATATCGAGCATGGAAAAATCATTGCAAAATACTCTCTTAATGCGAAGTTTAAGGGATGGGAATGCTATTGAGGCTCTTCTTATGACAGCACAGATTAATACGGACTTTGTGAACCACCCTGTGCCGACAGCTACAGAACCCTCAACAAGTCTAGTGTGTGTTGGAACTAATGCATGTGAATCGATAATAAATTATATCTTACGTTACAAAGACTGTTGGAAAGAATTTTTGCAGCTTGTCCTAGGAAAGAGTAAATACATGAAATTCTAATCACTACTTGTCTGTTTGTCAAGCATCGTTTCGTTAACCAAAAGTATTCAGTTTTTAATGGAACGTGTGTGTGTGTGTTTGTAGTCTACCAACACGATTATTTTGATGAAGTTCTGATGTCTTGATTTACATTGATAACGCAAGCACTTGTACTTAAAAGTATTATTTACTTTTTTAAAAAAATCTGATACTTGTGCCTTTCTTACCAACTATTTAATTGAATCAGCCGTTTGAAGAAGGGAATGACTGCTTAAAAATTGAAAGTTTTTAAAAAATCTCGAAACTTTTCTTTTCTATTTTTTTAATCAAACTTTTGCAAGAGATTCTTATATTGCTATTTAGTTACTTTCAATAAACAAAAATAGAGCAATTTCGTAAAAATGAAATCAGTTACAGAGCAAATAGTTTTTAAATGCAAGAATATTGGAAAATTACGTGATCGTTACTCCAGCAACAAATAAATTTTCAAATATTTGTGTGTCTGTGTTAATACTTAACTCTTAGTAGCAACATTAGAAAAATAATTGAGATTAAGGACTGATTAAAAAATAATTGAAAATCGATCTTGAAAAATGAAACTGGGCTTTGAAAACTATTCCTCAGACATTAGCTGAAATTGAGAGAATTTTTTCTGTGTGTGCTGCCAGCGATAGTAACTTCAGCTTCGAATTACCTGAGAGTTCGCGAATTACGAGAAGGAAGGTGGACTAGGAATAAGCGAGAGGACGGTGGAAATAGAGCAAGCATGCGAAAAACAACTTCGTCGTGGAATTATCGAGTAGCGACGTTTTTCTGAAAACAAAACTAGTGAGCTGTGGACCTTTTTGCATAACAAATGTACAGGATATTTTCCGAAAGCATCACTTTAATTAATATGTTTATGCAAGCGGTATAATGATTTTACCGCGAGACACTATATCTGTGGACCCCTTCTGCAGTTAAATTGTACTGGAATATTTTTTTCAGGCTTTTCATACTTTAATAAATAGTTTGATCCAGAGCTGTTTGAAGTCATTACAACGTTAAAATCTAAATTTAAGCTAGAACAGCTTCTATATTTTGGGTTGCAAAATATTATAAGATTCGGCAGGCGTACTTCTTGCCCCGCGCCACGATGAGTTTCGTGGGCCTCGATCTGACTACGTCAGACAGGTGGCATTAGAAACAACAAGATTTCCTACGGAACGATAACATATTTAATGTCATTCAGTATAGTGTATTTAGGTGAAAGTTATTTCTCAAATCACTCTGCTACAAGAACAAAATATAAAAACAAATTAAACGAAGAACATGAAATGAGATTGCACATTATTTCTAAAAACCAAGACTTCGATTGTTAGTGTAAAAAAATGCTAACACGTATCCTAGTATCTAAATACAATGCACAGATTGGTAACACTTGAATTATAAATTAATGTTGTTATGAATAAATTATATCAAAATTTGTAATAAAAAGTACAGTACTTTTTCTTAATTCTCTTTACATAAAGTACCTATAACTATTTGATATACTTTGAATATTATTTTAAGATATTTTTGTGTGTGTGGTGAGGTTGCCTTTGAAAACACCTTTTTTTCCCTAAGAATTACGTGAGTCGATGAAGTTTGAAGAACATTGGACTAAAGGATCTACTTTGTCTATACCTTTCGATAATGAATGAGGAGTATTAATTTCTAGTAAAGAAGATCTGAAAAAGAGAAAACATCTCTCAAGAAGCTTCCTATTAAATGTCACAACATATATTGAAATTTTCTAAAATTCCTTCCAGATTGTTAGATGTACAACATTTTTTATTGTTGGATGTACAACATTTTTTAAATAACTTTTTAATTATATCAGGTTCATTTTAATTTCTTGTTTCTATTAACCCTACTCACTCTATCTAGTCTTCGCAACAAATGTTGCACACATACATTTTTGGTTTTTTAGTAAAAAAAGCGTGAACGTAAATTAACAAGAGTATAGAAATACACACCGGATTATAGGGAACACAGTAAACAATTTCTAAAAAGCATTTGAAAACATGGCACGTGGATTTTCTTTTGAATAACTATTAATAATAATATAAAAATTATGATACCTCCATGTTGTGTTTAATTATGAGCAATAAATAACGAAGGTCTTGATAGGTACAGGAACAAATATTTTTTAATCTTCGTTACGTTCCACAACAGAAAGCGACACAAAGTACGCATCTATTACAGTGAAATGTAGAATAACTTTTTAGGTTAAAGGAGAGAAAGGCATTCTCTTGTGTACGCGTCTTTACTCGATACGTTCCTGGGCAGAAGGGAAAAAGTGTTTCCCAAAAAGAGCAAGGAGCGCCCCTGGCTGTCGCTAATAGTCAAGGGAAGGCAAACTTTAAATGTAGTAGTTACAAAACAATAATTTCAAATAATATAAAAAACGGAAGATAACACCCACCCACATTTTACATTTAGTACTTTTTTGTAAACTGCAAATAAATACTGATATTTATGTAAATATTAATATAATTGTATGAAAATCCAGCCTTTGAGAGCACTTATCCGTCTGAGTAACTGAAATGTAACAAAAGAATTACCAAAAAATCCGGCGTATAACGCGCACCTATACATTAAAGCTTCATATTTAATTTTAAGGTATATTCGCCGTAGACCACACCCCCTTTTTTACGAAGAAACCTAAAATTTTTTATTTTTTTTATGCAACACTCTTATGTTTTGAAGACATTTATTCGAGGCACTATCGGAGGCTTTTGAACAAATAACATAATTCTAGAACTACAACAGTGTTTAAATTCTTAAGGTAAGCCATTTCTTTTAAGTAAGCAGTATTTCGATATTTCTTGAAGTCTAATTTTTCATGTTCATCACTTGTTCTTTATTGTTAAAGCTATCATTTTATACCCGCGCCCCCATACATTTCGATCTTATTCTACGTGTTAAAAGTGCGCGTTATACGCCGGATTTGGCGGTAAATAGGAAACGCGCACTTCCAATGTCAGAAACTAGTCAAGCTTTCCAATGGAAAACGCCAGGACTTAAAAAGTAAAGCTTTTATTTTCTCACATATCCTCTGTGTGTGTGTGTGTGTGTGTGTGTGTGTGTGTGTGTGTGTGTGTGTGTGTGTGTGTGTGTGTGTGTGTGTGTGTGTGTGTGTGTGTGTGTGTGTGTGTGTGTGTGTGTGTGTGTGTGTGTGTGTGTGTGTGAATACCGCTAAAAATTCTAAGAAAGCTACATTTCTTATTCACAATCCACCAAAGGAGTCATAAATGAACATTCATCCATGTAACACAGGGGAAACTTCATGCATCCCTCCACAAAAAGACATATTTCATGTTTTCTATCCCCTCATTCCAAATGTGCAACGCTGACTTTATAACTACTCGTCAGTAAATTAATTAAAAAAAAATTTTAAGTATATGTATTTGAAAGAGCCTTAAAAAAAGGAAGGTTTAATGGTTTTATTTTTTTTTATCCGATTATTAAAATTTTTTTTTATGATCATGTTGATGAACCAGATGTAAATTTTTGAATCTTCAATAAATACTTGAATTTTAAAAAAAATCGAAATCTTGAGTAAAAGTCATTTTTTGTCGCTCTTTTGAATGCCTTTTATTCTATGCAATTATCGTTGAGGGATGAATAGAGTACCTAGCCTCTTTCTGAGATGTCTAATCTCTATATGTATGAGTGACTTAACTCAATTGCCCATTGTTAATTTAAATTACTTAGATATAAAAATTAAAGAGAGAATAAAAATGCATTAATGCAATTTACGCAATTTAAAGCAACATCCTAGTCGTAAACATAGAAGAGAAAAAGGATTAATATAAAGCTCCGAATTCCGTGGTGACATGCCACGTTACTTGACCATGGCTCAAATTGAAAGCGCCAGATTGAAGCGGCAAATTGAATTCCGGCACCAGAAGCCCTCGTGTAGCTTAGTAGAGGGACGTCAATTATTCATTCGCTCACTCCGTGGCGGCATGACAACGCGCAGATGTGTTGAAATCGGTCCCCTAGTTCTGACATCGTTAAAATGTTCCGATTATTGGAGCGTGACCAAGAGTTAAAAATTTGATAACAGGGTGTTCAGGGGCACCGGATTCCCGAAGGAATCTACATCTCCTGAATCGATATATATATATATATAGTTTGCCCTTTTTTAGTTTTAAGTAATTAAAACTATTATAATTGCCAGTAGTTATATTTAAAGAAATAAATAAGCTGGAAGCGTTGTGATGGAGTTTTTGTATTGTAAAAGTGATCTGGGCCTACCAAAATCGGGTAGCTGCAAGCGGTGAAACGAGACGGCGGAGCACTGCGAACTTAGGAGTGAATCTATCTATACATATAAATAAAAATGAAGTGTCTGTTTGTAATTTGAAATTAACAGCTTTTTACTAAATGCATTTAAAAGTATATACGGTACTTATATGAAAAAATCAATTTTTAAAATTTTTGTCTGTCTATCTGTGTCTGTCTATCTATCTGTCTGTCTGTCTATCTATATTTCTTTTTGTCTGTCTGTTTGTTCCGGCTAATCTCTTAAACGGCTGGACCAATTTTGACGAAACGTTCACTGGCGGATAGCTAATGTTGTAAGGAACAACTTAGGCTACTGTTATTTTAGAAAAAAAAAATTAGGATTCCGAGAAAATAAAATTAAAACCAATGAAGTAGTGAGCAATATCCGATTCAAATAGGGATTATTTATTTCAATAGGGACTATTTTTATTCAATAGGGATTATTTTTATTTCATAGGAATTATTTTATTTCGCAAGCCTTCTGTCTCAACGATTGCTAGCAGTTATATCAAACTTTTTTCTTTGATTAGATTGCTGCCATTCGCCACATTTCCCGTTCATGTCTTGATCCTAATGATTTTACAGTCCTTAACTGCATTGTCAAAGGTCATGCGTCCCATTCACCCCCTTCCTTGCGGCTTCGTTTGTGTTCGCGTTTCACCCTACTTGTTACTTAGGCCTATTTTGATCCTAAAGATTTTAGTCCTCACCCCATCAACAGTGTCAAAGGTCATGCGTCCCTTTCATCCCTTGCTCAACAAAAAGCGAAGGAAAAAAATAATACAAAAAAGAAACATAGATTCACAAAGTTGAAGAAAAGTTTTCGAAAACTCTGCGAAGTGAATAAACATTTTTTTTTGTACAATTCCACGTGGACGAAGTCGTGGGTAACAGCTATTTAACATAAAATAAATGCATCAGAAAGTAATAATTAACGTAATACACATCCAGATAAAAATTATTTAGGCTATTTTTAACGTTTATTACACAAAATTTGTAACATTGTGTTACTTTTGCTGAGCAGGTAGGTGTTTTCAAAAATCGACCCACAAGAAAGCTACGGGGCGTCATAAATAATTATAACAATAATAAAAAAATCAGAAAATGTTTATCTATAACTCTCCTGAAAATCATGAAATCTTATCCCTTCCAAGTAAATACGGAAGAAAAAAAGTTCATATGAATAATGACTCTTCTTTTTTGGAAAAAATGTGAGCCTAACACACCCTCCATAAAAATGGATTTACAAATTGTTCTGTTTCCACTTTATAAAGTGACTTTTCAAGTAACATTTGTAACAGAGTGTATGTCTAAAGGGTATCTGACTTTTGCATCCTTCACGAAAGAAAAAGATGTTCTATCGAAGCTACATGCAACAAAAAAGCATAGAGATCAGGGGTAACTTAAATTTTTTTAAAAAAAATCGAAAACGAGAGGAACAATTAACTATTTTAACTATTTTTTTTCGCTCTTTCGAATGAATTTTTATCTACACAATTAACGTTGGAGAGATGAACAAGAGTACTTAGCACTTCCGACTTTAATCTAATATTTAGATGTTTGACTCTTGCCTATTTTAGTAATTAAAAATACTTGATATTAAAATTAAAGAAAAATACAAAACATATAAAAATGCACAAATACTAAAGCCCATAGGGACAGGAAGAATCTTAATGTTAAAAATAACCTAAATCACCAGGAGGCGCTGACATCGTGAGGGAAAGGGAAAATATCCTTCATTACCAAAAGGGAAAAATTTTGTAGTGTTTTCCAGTTTAGTATAGCAAGTGTGTCCGTGCCATTTTATTTTTTGAAAAGGATATTTCCTTTGTATCTAGCTGAAGTAATTTTTCATTATTTAATGATTATATATTAATGAACATCAACATTGTTTTAAAAACTAATTTCATATTGATTTTTACAAAATATTAATGAATAATTTAGATAAAAAAAAACCCGTGTATTTTCTTAGAACTTATGGATGAATTCAGATTGAGATTTATTTTCTTCTGCAAATCGAAAGCAATTCAATGTGTATTTCAACAGGAACTAATTGAATTTAGTGTCAAACATATAGCAATCTACTATCAAGGAGATACAATCCATTGTAATAATAATTTTTTATTTCAGGTCAGTAGTGTGTCCATTTTTTATTTGAAAAGCAAATTTTCTTTGGTTAGCGGTAAGTAATTTGTTTTTCATTATTTAACGATTATTATTTTTACATCAACATTGTTTAAAAAATTAATTCCGTATTGCTTTTTGCAGAATAATGAATAATTTTTTTGTAAAATAAAAACCACGTTTTGTTTAGGGGTATGGATGAATTCAGATAGATTTTAGTTTCAAACATGCAGTAATTTTTATAATCATGAAAATTTAATCTATTCTAATAATAATTCTATTTTATCTTTTTTTCAGTATTAAAGGATAGTTGAAGGAATACTTTGTGGGTATCGAGAATAAATACCTATTTTTATTACATATATTTTTTTGTGTTTTCATTATCTATTGTTCTTTATTTTTTAAAATATATATATATATATATATATATATATATATATTACTTGTAAAATTTAGTAATGGATAGCTTTAAAGGTGTTGAATGGGATAAGACCTTCTCTACAGTTTCGAACTTATATCGACATGCGAAATTGATTCATAATAAGGTAAGTACAATTAAACAGTAAGATGTATTATTTGCAATGTAGAACTCATTTCTAAAAAAGCCTTGGAGGATCACATGATTTGGTACATAATATTACAATAGAAAAGGATACTCTTACATTTGACACTTTTCAAGATTTCAAGTTGTGGAAAGAAAGCATTGAGAAGCAAACTAGTTCCTTGTATGTGAAGAATACTGGAAGTAAATCAGGGAAAACTGGTGGAAAAATAGCCTTCTTTTACTGTCATCGCAATGGTTTTTATAATGCAAGGGGTGATATGAAGAGAAATATGAAAATAGCTGGTAGCAACAAGATTAATGGAAATGCCCTTCAAAGATGAAAGTATATGAAGATATTGAAAGCAAAATGACTGTGGAATTCACAAAAACCCATGTAGGACATGGGATAGATTTGGGACGGGTGAAAATAACTAGAGAAGAAAAAGAAGATATAGCGAAAAAACTAGAAAATAAAATCCTTGTCGAAGCTATCTTGGATGATATTAGAAATTCTATTAATCAGAAACTAGAAAGAATTCATTTAATAACACGGCAAGATATAAAAAATATTAGAGAAGAATACAATATAAGCTCTGATGGTATTTTGAATTCAAATGATGTGGTAAGTGTTAACAAGTGGGTTGAAGGCCTGAAAAACAGAGAAGAATCTCCTATAGTTCTCTTCAAGGACCAGAACATTTTTGACGAAAATTTATACCCTGGTATGAAAGCTGAAGATTTTCTACTTGTAATTATGAATGCTTCGCAAAAAGATATGTTAAAATTTTATGGAAACGATACTATATGCTTGGATTTTACGCATTGAATGAATACATATGGGTTTGATTTAGCGACACTATTAGTTTTGGATGATAAGAGAGAAGGATTTCCAGCAGCATTCATTTTAAGCAATCGACAAGATTCTACAGCGTTAACTCTGGCATTTGCAGCCATTAAGGAACATACTTGCATTTCTCCAAGAGTTTTGATGACAGATGATTCTGAATCTTTTTTAATGCATGGAAGACAGTTTTTGGCATTCCTGAGAAAAGACTATTGTGTACATGGCATGTAGATAGAAGTTGGAGACGTAGTATTGCCAGGTTGATAACGAAGAAAGAAATGCAAGTTGAAGCTTACAAGATTGTCCGAAGTCTTTTAGTAGAAACAGATGAAGCAGCCTTCGATATAATGTTAAAAGAAGCACTGAAGATGTTTGATGAAAAGGAGGAAATGAAAGAATTTTAAATATATTTTGAGCAAACCTACAGTAAGCGAAGTGAAGTATGGGCATATTGTCACAGGAAGTGGTATGGAATAAATACCAACATGCATATCGAAAGTATGCATAGGACGATAAAGCACGTGTATCCCCAAGGGAAAAAAGTGAAGCGACTAGATAAGGCATTGTTTAGTCTAATGAAATTCGTAAGAGACAGAGTATTTGATCGACTTATTTCTTTGGAGAAAGGTAAGGTTTCTTCAAAAATATCTCAGCTGAGGAAAAGACATAAAGTTGGCCGAAGTTTAACCAGCTTATGCATTGAAAATAATGAAGATGAATGGTCAGTTAGTTCCACAAGAGGTAAGGACATATATATTGTTAAAAGAAATGGTTACGTGCTCCAAATAATGCACTTTGATGTGTAGGGAATGTAACCACTGTTTGCATAATTTTACGTGTACATGCATTGATAATGCAGTTCAGTGGAATATGTGCAAACATATTCATTTTATTTGCAGCAAAAATTTGAATAAAATCAATAGTACTATATTAGAGGACCATCCTTAGATTCACGTGTAACATATGAAGAAATGATTATTTGTGAAGATCGAAAGGGGGGTTGGAAAAAGAAGCACATGTGGATAGTTTGAGGGCCACATCTACACGGGCAGAAATTTCCAAGGAAGAATTCCTGAAAGAAGGCATGCAATTATTAAATAAAGTATCCCCAGGACAATATGAAAACATTTTAACTCTTTTAAAAAATAATGTCGATTCATCGCATTTATTCCCTGAAGCTAATCAAGGAATTGTATCAAGATCTTTGAATATGGAGCCGCCAAATAAAAAGATAAAGACACAGAGATATGTTTCAACAAAAAGACTTCTCAGAAAACTTCAACTACATTGAGAAAACCTACCCAAGAAGAATGTCAAAGTGTATCAACGAGTCTGGTTTTGACAGCAAAATCTGTATAAAAATTAATTTTTGGTTTTAACATTATTAATTTCAGATAAAAAAGACTGGAAATTAAAAGAGGTGTTAATCTAATAATAATTTTAGAATTTTCAGGTATCCATGTGCAATATATGAAATTTTCTACTGTAGGTGTTTTTAGATCATAGTGCAATATTTTAGTGCAATGATGATTAACTAGAAGGTGTTTAATAATTCCTTATGATTTAAGCGTATGTGCAATACATGTATGTTCCTTTTTATTATAGGCAGTTTTAGGTCATTCCAATATAAAGTTCCTGATTCACAAGAAGGCATTTAAAAATTTTTAAGTCTAGATATTTAAATTCCTGGCTAGTATGTAATGTGCAATATATATGTTCATTTTTACTGTAGGTTTTAGATCCACATGTTGTGAAAACTCCAGATTAACAATGTATTTATAATAGTTGATTTAAATAAATAAAAAAAGAATACATTTGAATTTTTGCAAATGGGTAACTGTAAAAAATAACCTGGTTATATGCATAAATTTGAAGTCTCAATAGTAATAATATTGAAACAACTTAAAGTAAAGATTTCTTAACTGAATTAACTCCTATCTTATTTGCTATCACTTCCCCATTAAAATAGTTAACATAATAGAGTTCAGTCATGTTTAATTCTAAATATTGCAAGTTATTTACAAACAAAAACTTTAATATATTTTTTCAGAAGTTGATTTTGTTCTTTATCCTAAAGATACCCCTTTGTAGAGATCCAACTGTATTCACTTCTCTGTGGCTGCTACCTTGACGTGGTAGAGAAGCTTAAGTATCATTTGAAATTTCAAATGGTATAACTAAAAGCAGTCTTACACTAAATTATTCATAAAAATTTCAGTTTATGAAAACTAATTTGAATACACAATCTGTATTTTGTATTGCTCTTTATTTCTAGAAAGAAAATATTCTTTTTCAAACTTGGATTCACTTATAATTCCAATATTTTACGTATGGTTTTCTAAAGAAGGAACTTTAAATAAAATTTCTATAGTTATTCTAAGTTCTTTTTTGGACTCAAACTACTTGATCAGCATCTTTCTGAATTAGGTAAATATGTCAAATTATGAGGCCTACCACAAAATGCAAACATAGCTCTGTAATGACATAGGCGTTATAGGCGTTTAATTTCGGGCGTCTGGACTGTAAACAGTCCTCAATCCCATATCGTGAGAGTCTATGATGCTGGGCATGGCAAAAGTGGTGTTTTCCATTCTGCTGAGTGGCATGACGGCGATTGGTCGAGTGATGGAATCCGGGAGGCGTGGCTATGGTTCTTCATCTGGGTGGAAAGTTTTTGAGTTTTTTGGCTTGGCTGAGAGCTAAGAGATTGCTCTCTGATTGGATGCTGGGTACAGTGAACATTGACTCCGATTGGCTGCCCCGGGGTCTGAGATTTAAATTATGGGGAGGAGCATGTCCAGTGGGGAGAGCAGGAGAAAATTATTGACAAAAATTAAAAAAGTGACATTTTAGAAAATACGGTGTGCAATAAAAATTGCACGAGAAAATAGAATTACGGGGGATTATAGGAGTCAAGAAGAATTCTTCTTGTTCTCTTTGTTTTGTCATTAGGGGTATATTGTGATAAATTTTGCATATTGATATTATTGGTTGTTTCTAAATCGTTAAAAAAGTTATTTGCGATATTCTGAATATGAGATTTGAAACTATTAATTTTAAGAGCTTTACGTATGTGGTCATTACGCATATATCTTATGGCTTTGACGATCATACGTATTAAAGAATTTTGCAGGGTATCAAGTATATTAATATTTGTTTTAGCGGCATAACCCCAAACTGGACATGCATAAGCTAAGATGGGACGCATAACGGCTGTATAGAAAAGCACTTTGTTTTCTACACTTAAATATGAATTCCGGCCAATTAGGGGGTAAAGTTTAAACATTATTTTCCGGAATTTGTCGCGTACGTAATAAATGTGTTGTTTCCAAGTTAGGTGTGTATCAAAAATAATTCCAAGGTATTTGGCTTCCTGAGACCAGGGGATTTGCTTGTTGTACATGAAAATAGGTGGTGGGAGTGACTGTTTTTTCGTGAAAATAATGGCAGTAGATGTTTCGACATTAATACTTATTTTCCACTTGTCGTAGAAATTTTGCAGGAGTAGAAGGTGTTTGTTTAAAGCGAAGGAAATTGTTTCTAGTTTTTTATACGTGGCGTGAATGGCAGTATCATTAGCGTAAAGGTTAATTTTAGTGAGTGAATAATCAGGGATATCGTTGATGTAGAGGTTAAATAGCAAGGGATCGAGCAAGGAACCTTGGGGACACCCTGCAGAAACAGAGTGTTCATTAGAAAGGGTCTCATTAATTCTAATTCTGAAGGAGCGATTAGTGAGGTATGAGTGAATAAGATGAATCAGAGGATGTGGAATTTTAAAGGTAATTAGCTTAAAAGTTAGACCATTAATCCAAACATGGTCGAAGGCTCTCTGGATGTCCAGAAAAACTGCTCCCGTGCTTTTCTTTTTCTGGAAACCTTCAGAGATATTTTCGGTTAGTCTTAAAAGTTGGTGAAGGGTAGAGAGCTTGTTAGTGAAACCATACTGATTGGGATTGAGGATGTTATTTTCATTGATAAAATTTTTCAGTCTATGAAGAATTATAGATTCGGTTAGTTTACCGATAGTAGAAAGGAGAGATATTGGTCTGTAACTAGATGCGAGATGAGGGTCCTTGCCAGGTTTGTTAATGGGGAAAATAATGGCTTCTTTCCAGTTATCTGGAAAGTGATTGAATTTGAGGATTTTGTTAATTAGGATTGTTAAAATTAGGATTAGTTTAATTGGAAAGTTTTTTAACATGCGGTTAGTTATAGAGTCTTTACCAGGGCTTTTTGGCATTGACATGTTTAATGTAGTGGATAATTTCATCCGGGAGAGCGGGTTCGATGAATGAATTAGGGGGTAGAAAGGAAAATATTTACGGTAGTATTTATTAATTCATCATTTTGAATATAACTATCGTCTTCGCGATCGTTTTCAACAAAATTATTTTTTATGTTAGTTGCAAGAAGGTTAGCTTTTTTGCTGATCAGTGACTGCCGTACCTGTCGCACAGTTAAGAGGTGGAATTTTTTGGTCTTTTATTTTTGAAAAAATTTTGCGTGCGCCAAAGGCTATTGTCTGCGGTGTTAAGAGCTTCGAGTCTTTTTTGCCAAATGATATCATTATATTTTTTAAGTTCTTTTTAAGATCAGATTGAGCTCTGTTATAATGTGATTTGAAAATGGGATTGAGGGTTTGATGATAACGTTTTCTGAAGTAATTTTTGATTTTAATCAGCTGGTTAATGTTATGCGGAGTGAAGTTCCTTCGGTCTGTTTCTATTGGTCGGGAGGCGTGGCTATGAGTATCAATGACCGCCTCGGTGAACTCTGTGATTTTTTGTTCTAGGTCGTTAGTGTTGTTAATATTATTAGGATGGAAATCAAAGAGAGAAAGATTTTTATTTAGATTTATTTTGAAAGTTTTTCCAATCTGTGGAGACCGCTCTGGGATTTGGGGGTGCTTCTGCGAGTTTGAAGTTAAAATTTAAGAAAACCGGATTATGGTGTGAGGAAAGATCGTCGATGGAGTTAATTGTAAAGGGGTAGTAGAAGTTTTTAATTAGTGCGATGTCAATGGTGTTAGCGGAATTGTGACCAAATCTAGTAGGAGTTGAGGAAAAAGCGATATTTAAGTTGAGCATATTAGCGAAATTAAAGAAGTGTCTTCCTCTGGTAGTATTATTTTACAATTCCAAGCGTTATGAGTTGCGTTGAAATCTCCGAAGAGAATACAATTACTAGCTGTTTGAATAAAGTGCTCAATGTCTATAGTAAATAAATTTTCATCGGAAGAGGGAGGAATGTAAACACAAGTAATTGAAATGGGATCATGCTTGGGGGGAGTTAGTATTATATTAGTTGCTTCAAGAGCTCGAAGAGGAGGGGTGGGGAGGCAGTAGTGTTTGAGAGAGTTTTTAACTAGGATCAGAGTTCCACCTGCGGTCCGCGGTCCATCGGAGATTCTGTCATTTCTGTGACAGGTGTAGTTCGCTATATTAAAGTTGTGAGAAGGTCTCAGGTGAGTTTCTTGTATGAGAAAAATATCCGGAGAGTGCTTCTCTATAAAAATACGTAGTTCAGCAATTTTTCTTAGTAAGCCGTTTGCGTTCCATGAACACAAACCTGAGACCAATCGGGGATGAACTATACATTATTAATATTGTTACACGATGCCTCTATTTGGGCGTACATTTGATTGGGATTTAATTGTTGGTTTGTATTTAAATAATTGCCGTTACAAAGAATTTGGGAAAGCTGCATTAGACAGTACATTGTCATTTGCAGCGTTGTTTGGATATTAATATTATTGTTATTATTCATGTTATTCAAGTTAAAATTGTTATTTCTACGATTAAAATTGGGGAAGTGATTATTATTATATCTGTTATTGGGGGGAATTGGTTTGTTGGTCTCAGTTTGTCCCGAAGACCCAGGTCCGCGTGTCGCCATCTGAGGGGTGTTTTTTGAATTAATAGCTCCGGTTGTCGCTTGTGCGTAGGAGATATTTGGTCTAACTAAGCTATTGTAAATGTTGGTGTAAGAATTTCTGTTGTTTTTCGCGGCTCCTTTTGGGGGTTTGGGGAATGAGGGGCAACCTCTATAGTTTGCCATATGACCGTAGATGTTGCAATTTATGCAGTAAGGCGTTTCAAGTTTTTGTTTAATGGGGCAATCTCGGGTGAGGTGATTTTAGCCGCATTTTAGGCATCTTGGTTTAAGGTGGCAGTTTTCAGAGCTATGATTAAAATTGTTACAGGTGTAACATTGAGTTACACCCCTACCATCATAACCCTCAACTCTGATGCTGAGGTAATTTATGGTTTTAAGATTAAATATTTTGAGATTGTCAAGATTACGGGGGAGGGTGATTAAAAAGATGGGGAGGGGGCGTTTATTTTTTCTTCCAATTAATTGATTAACTCTATCTGGGGTGTATCCTAGTATTTCCAAATCTTGTTTAATTTCTTCAGGGTTGGTGTTTCTGGGGAGGCCTTTGATCACTACTTTAATGGGGTGTTCGGCTTTTGATTTAATAGTGTAGAATTGAAAATCAAGCATTGTAAGGTGTTGTACAGCCATACGTCTTTCTTCTGCGCTGTCTGTGTATAATTTAAGAAATTCACCCGTAAGGCGGGATCTTATTTTGGGGAAAGCTTTTATTATTGCTGCCATTTGGGCTTTGTAGTTTTTTTCGACGAAAAGCATGATGGGTGGTGGGAGTTGAGTTTGTGGAGCATTTTGACTGGCCGAATTTTTCGAGCCATTGGGGTTGTTTTCGTTTTCGACTGGACCTGAGTCTTCGAGGTTGTTAAAGTGAGCGCCTTGTGGCAGTTCAACTTTATTTTTAGACAAATTTAATTCATCATTAACAGTATTTTCAAGAACTATCTTTTTTGCCGTTTTTCTTTGGGGGGGATATTCAAAGTTGGAAATTTCTTTCCTTTTTCCAGAGTTATTAGTAGTAGAAGTGGATTTTACTGGGGAATTTTGTTGAGTTTTTCATTTTCATGATGGGGACAGCCAGGGATAATGCATGGTTCAAAGGAGTCAATGTCACTTACCGCCAATGTCATGGCTTCTTCGATGTCTTGTAGCTCAGTGACTGCTCTGACGTAGAAGGGTTCATCAGGGTGGTGGTCTGGCATCATCATCAGTGCGTCGACGTAGGCCTGCTTGCATCTGCGGAAGGTTTCCATTTTGGCAAGTTGGGCTTTACTGTATTTCAACTGCTCACATTGTGACGAATCTATACGGAACTTTATCACTAACCTTCTGAAACGACCTTTTTAGGGAAATTTAATTCCCTACCTATTTCCAATCAACTCCAAAAAGCGGACAGGATTCCTTATTATGTAGATTAAATTCAGTATTTAAGTCAAACGAAATAGTAAAGTTAGGGCAGTAGGAGATAGATATTGAAGCATAGAGTTATAGTGAATTTGAATTGAAGTCTTATTGTTGTTGATAATTTAATCTCATGAAGAATTGAGATTCCGAGTGGTAAATATTATTTTGAGTTTAAAGTCTCATTAAAATTTTAAGAGTGAGATTAAAGTTAAATGTTCAATAAGAGCATTATTAAATATAATTCTGGGATCTCTTATCGTGGTAATTTCTGCGTGATCGTTATTTAATAAATTAATTAATTAGACCATTAATTAATTGAGTTAATTTAAAGGATATTATCTTTAAAACCTCATAATATTAGTAAAATTATTGTTAATAAGTCTTTGATTCTATTTGGGAAAGATAACCAAATAAAGAAAGTTATTTATAAAAATGGCTACTGGTTCTTTTGTGACTCAAAATTATTCTCGTTCTCAAAGTGAGGTCTCGAGGGACCTTCACAACATGGTGTAAGCTGAGGCGAAGGTGTCCTCGTAGCGTTCCGTTGCGATTCTGCTAGTTCCAGTTCCATGTCGGTTGGTAGGTTGGCCATTTCCAAGTCGTAATCGGTTTATCAGAAGGGAAGAAAGAGTAGAGGTTAGCTCTGTCGCAAGAGCCCTGAAAAGGGCTGTGGGAGTCAGAAAAGTAGGTGCTCAGTCTGTGGCTTCCGAAACGGTCTCAGTTATCTCTGTAATGACATTAGAAGTAGAGTAAGTTATGTCTTAAAAAGTTTAATTAATGTTGTGGTTTACACTTACTTCTAAATCCCATAAAAGCAAGAACTGGTTCAAAAGAATGCATGTAAATAAAAATAATTTTGAATAAAACTACAGTTAACAAAAATGTTAACAAATGTTTCCATCAACCATTGATTGTTTACTCTTTTTAATATTATTTGACTTGTGTTGTGATATTAAAGAAAAAAAATTAATCTAACTTATTAAAGAGAAGTCTAAAACACATTTCAGATATAAAAAAATTACTGTTGCATTATCATTTATATTTTTTTGGTGACAATTACTTATAATTTCCAATGTTTAGAGTAATAAAAATAGAATCACCTAATCTTAATATATTTTTCTCTTTTCAGGAGAGAACATTAGTTAATCTTCTGTAATAATTTATTTTACATTAACCTTGCATTTATCTGTCTTTATAAAGGGTCATTAGTTCTCTCGTGTGTTTCTGATTAAAACAGTAATAGTACAGATTAAGACAGTTTTAATTGTGTCTGTAATTTAATAAATTGTATCTTTTTATAGAACCATGAATTTTTCATCAAACCTAATTATGTTAAATGTGCAAACA
The DNA here is from genome assembly GCA_019973935.1 of Trichonephila clavipes. Classification (NCBI taxonomy): domain Eukaryota; kingdom Metazoa; phylum Arthropoda; class Arachnida; order Araneae; family Nephilidae; genus Trichonephila; species Trichonephila clavipes. The sequence goes on from BMAU01020970.1 coordinate 55,558, forward strand.
TTTGATCTTCAAAGTGAATTTCTGTTATACCAAAATCTTGATTCTAGTTATTGTTAAATTTGGATAAAAAATTATCTATACCTTCATGTGCTGTAATTGATAATATTTTACTTTTTGTGTACATGTGTCTTGCTCTTTTATTTTGGTTTACACCATTTCATATTTACACCTTGGAAGTTCAGAAACCTGCCTTACATTTTCAAGAATATAGGGAATATTTAAATGAAAGGAGTGAAAAATACTCCAAGGTAATGAATGCATTTGACATATATACGTATATTAAAAAATAAGTAATACTACTCAAATGTATGTAAATATCTGGTTTAGAACTTTGAAATGAGAAAATGTATACTGTTTACAAGATGAGTGTCATAATTTATAAAAGGTATGTTTAGAAAACTAGTGATAGAAGCCAAAAACTGTTATCTTGTACAACTTTATACCAAATTGAAAGGTTAGTAATTATAACTGAATGTCATTTTTTTTGTACATTAGATATGTGTATGGAAAAATATTTATTATGTTACTTTGGAAATTTCGAACCAAACAAAAATATGGATTATATACATTCTTGACTTATTTTTTTCAGGGTACTCGTTTAATTTATTTTTATTTGTGTTTTATAAGAATTTTGTTTGATTTGAGATACTTGCTGAGATGTTTTTTATTAGGCTAAATGTATTTATTATTTTAGTCTTTTAAAGAATATTTGTTAGTGACTATTCAATGGACATCATTGTGAGTGTATAATTGTTTTAATTAATATTCATTTTAATTGTACTAATATTGTGGATGTTAATTACATATGTGTATATATAGTGTTGAAATTTTGTTTGAAATAAAAATTTTCTTTTGTACATGAAATTTTTCATTTGAATGGATTACATTACACAAATAATTGTAATTAATACATTGCGATAACTTTTATGAATTATTCATGAGTTTTTCAGGTTACCATAACTTTAAAAAATAAGTACAAAATTCAATGTGAACTAAGTTATTAAGAATTAAAAATATAGATTATATTTCCCCTTGTTTGAAAGACAATACATTAAAATCCCTACAGAAGTATTAGAAATCATTCAGCGCGATATTTTTTACTCTATATCAGTGGTCTTCAAACTGTGTTCCACAGAACCCTGGGGTTCCAAAAGTCAATAAAAAAATCGAGAAGAAACAAATATGTATGCAAAATGGATTCATGTTCTCTATGAAGTTTGTACAGTTACAAGTATCTAAAGCTCATCCTATTCATTAAAACTGAAAATTTTACTCATATATAATGACTTTATTTTGCAACACTTTTAAAACTTTTATCATAATAAAAGAACACTAAAATGTGTTTTATATTTATATATACTTCCTACTAGACTGTGAATATTCTGTTTCCTATCTCGGGTTCACAAGAATTTTATACTCATTAATCAGCACAATGTCTTGCAAAACAAAATATTTTGTTGAAGGCCACCGCAACAAACTCTTTCGATGACGCAACGCGTGGGTGGAGTCTTCGAAGAAGAGCCTTTTCCCTATTGGACTATTTTATTTCTAGAACTTTTTATTATGTTAACTGTAGAATTAACGGAGAAATCTTTTGTTAAGAAATGAGTATTGCGCGGGATTTGTTATGTATATGTAGACGCTGCCCTCGTGAATTGATATCCCTATTAAAGTTGATATAAAATAATCCCTGGTGTGATTATTACTTGAACCTGCTGGTTGTAACCCTGTGTGTTCAACATATTGTGGCGTCCGCGAGTATTTCTCTCGTTAAATATGGATATCGATATACTCAAAGCAAAACGGAAGTCTTTGAGAGCAGCATTCAGTATGTGTTGTAATGATATTAGCAACAGAATCGAAACCGAAACTTTAAGTAAAAATGAAGTCAATGCTTTGTACAAGCAGTTGCAAGATAAAATCTGTCGACTGGAAACAATTCAGGAAAAAATATCTGATTTATTATTAACAAGTCATAATCTTAAGGATACATATCAAGAAGATTTTTCAAAAGCTGAAGAATATCGGGACAAATTCTGTCAAATTTTTTCTATATTAGAAGCTAGCCAAGAACAAGAGAGATTTTGGTTTCTGAAGAAAACAATTCCGTTCAAAAGCGAAAATTTAAGCTCCCAAAATTGGAGTTAAGAAAATTTAGTGGAGAACCGAAAGACTATCTTGCGTTTTGGTCGCAATTCGAGAAAATTCACATGGATGCAACGATTGCAGAAGAAGACAAATTCCAATACTTGTTGCAGTGCCTCGTTCCAGATTCTAAAGCAGCTAGATTAGTATCAAGTTTTCCGTCTACAAAGAACAACTATTTAAAAGCAATTACGCAATTGAAGGAGTGTTTCGGAAGAGACGAGCTTCTAGTGCAGATATACGTACGAGACTTGCTCTCCATCGTAATGAGGAATGCAGCTGGTCGGATTAAAGGGGATTTGTCGGAGCTGTATGATTTATTGGAAAGTAAGCTCATGGCACTCGAGAGTTTTGACCGTACGAAAGAAAAGTTTGCTGAATTTCTGGAGCCTTTGGTTGAATCCTGCTTACCGGAGAACGTGCTTCGTGCGTGGGAAAGAAGTCGCTCCGTGGAAGATTCCTCACCGCAAAGATAGTGCGCGCTCGTTGGATAAATTATTGTGCTTTCTTCGGAACGAAGTGCAAAGTGGAGATGATTAAGCTCGCCCGTACCGGGTTGGGAGCTTCGCGCGTGCCGCATCCTCGTTCGCATCCAGATGAGGCGGATTGCTCTACAGCTGCAGCCCTTGTGAATTTTCAAGACAATTCAGGTAGGAGAAATTTTCTTTGCATTTTTTGTGATAAACCTCATAATTCTTCAGAATGTTTTTCGGCAAGAAAATTGCCATTAGAAGAAAAACGAAAACTTTTGGTACAGAAGCATGCCTGTTTTCGTTGCCTTAAAACTGGTCATGTCTCTCGTTCATGCAAATATAAGGTGAAATGTTTATCTTGTGATAAAAATCATTATACTATTATGTGTGCAGACAAAGAATCTGCTAAATCAAATGATGAAAATACTGTTGTATCAAGTAGTGTACATTCTAATCAGTCTGTTAATGAAACTGTATATTTTCAAACTCTTGTTTTAAGAATAGAACACAATGGTAAAGAACTCAAAGTTCGTACTATTTTGGATAGTGGTTCACAAAAGTCTTATATATCGGAGAGGGTCATTAAAGTTCTGCAGTTGCGACCCAAATCAAAACAAACCGTGGACAACGGTTTGTTTGGGGGAGAGAAACTAGCCCTCACTCCCATTTAGTTTTTGATGTTTATTTGAAAAATTTTGAAGACACTTATGCTGACTCAATTGAGGTGCTATCTCAAAAGAAAATATGTGGGTTTGTACCCAAAAAATAGTTGATATTCATACTTTACAAGAATTCGAAGAAAAGAATATTACTTTATCTGATTTAGAGGCTAAGGAACATGACATTGAGTTGCTCTTAGGAGCAGATGTCATTGGGAGCATTTTAACTGACAATTCTTTGAAACTAAGCTCAGGTGTAACTGTCGTACAAACTAAATTTGGTTACACGGTGATAGGAAAAACAAATACTGTACATAATAGTTTGTGCAATAATGTGGTTTCATTGCATTGTGCTAATTTCACCGTAACTGATCTGTGGAATTTAGATGCCATAGACATTACAGACCCAACTGAAGATGCTAAGCGTAAACATGCGCATTTTGATTTTCTAAATCAATTTAAAGAAAACTTATCTGTTCTTGCTGATGGACGGTATCAATTACCACTTCCCTTTAAATTCGAAAAACCCAGCTACCAAATAATAAGTCTGCTACCTTTAAGAGGTACCAAAGAATGTGCCAAAGAATTGATGAGCAAAATCTATTAAATGAGTATGAGGTAGTGTTTAGGCAATGGGAAGATCTACAAATAATAGAAGAGGTTCCTAAGACCGAAGTTGATAATTTCGGCTATTATTTACCCCATAGACCTGTTATGAAACAGGCTAGCCAGACAATGAAAATAAGGCCGGTGTTTGATGCTTCAGCCAGAGATAAAAGTCAACCATCCCTTAATGACTGCTTGAACAGAGGCCCTAACTTAATTGAGCTTATACCTGATATAATTGACAGATTCAGGCTGTACCCAATTGGTCTATCGTCAGACATCGAAAAAGCGTTCCTTCAGATCAGTATTATCCCAGAACACCGAGACTATTTGTGGTTTTTCCTTCCTATTGTTGAAGAATCTAAAATTTACAGACACTGTCGAGTTGTGTTTGGGATCTGTTCTTCTCCATTCCAACTCTCTGCTTGTATAGATCATCTCCTGGAAAATTCTCCAGCCCGTTTTGACGATGTGACCCAAAAATTAAAACACTCGTTTTACGTTGACAATTGTGTCACTGGTGTTACCGATATCAAAGAGCAAGAAAGTTTTATAAATAAAGCAATAGAGGTAATGGCTAGAGGATGTTTTAACCTAAGGGGTTGGGAAAGTAACGTTCCAGGTCGCTATATTTTCCGTAGTTCAAGTGTAACTTCTTTGCTTGGACTATTGTGGGATTTACACCAAGATACATTAAAATGTAATCTCAATTATTCAGGGGAGGGTGAGATAAGTAAACGTAATGTTTTGGCTATGGTACATAAAATTTTCGATCCTCTAGGTATTTTGAGTCCGACCACTTTGTTACCTAAGGTATTGTTACAGGAAGCTTGGAAACTGAAATTAAAATGAGATGACCCTTTGCCCGAAAACATTCAGAAAATTTTTCGGAAGTGGCGGGATGAAATAGTGTATCTTGAGAAAGTTAATATCCCTCGTTACGTTGAAATAAATGAGAATTCGGAGTTACATCTCTTCGTCGATGCATGCAAGAGGGGCCTGTGTTTACATTCGAACTGTAACGCCCTTAGGAGTCAAAATTCGATTGATCAGAGCAAAGTCCAGGGTAGCGCCATTAAAAACTATGACTATTCCCCGGCTGTAATTGATGGCTTGTTGTATTGGTGCGAGGCTGGTTCACTCAGTGTACGCTGCTTTGGATGTACCTGATTTAAAAATTATTGCATGGAGTGATTCTATGGTAGCTTTTTGGTGGCTGAAGAACCATGGTGATTGGTCAGTTTTCGTGGCCAACAAAGTAAATGAAATTAACAGACTAGTTCCTTCTCAATTTTGGCGCCATGTGCCGGACGAATTAAACCCCGCAGATTTGCTTTCGAGAGGCATTTCCTCTCATTTATTTTCCAACTCTCTTTGGTGGGAGGGTCCTTCCTGGCTCCTTGAACCCCCTAGTAACTTTCCCATAGACCACTTGGCTTGCGAAACATCAGAGGTAGAGCGAGAAAAAAGGAAAGTTAGGTTATGTAATCTGGTTGCAGTTGAAGGGGAAATACCTTGGTATGCCATTAAGTTTTCAAATTTTCAGTCAATTATTCATTTTGTCTCGTGGATGTTGCGTTTTGTGGAAAACGTAAAAAGAAAAACGGGAGTTTCGAGAGATTGGAGATCTGACCATTCACGAGATAGAACACGCGGAGAAAACTCTTATCAAAATTGTCCAAGCTAAGTTTTTTCCTTCTGAGAACTCGTTTCCTAATATGAATGTCATTACGGACGAAGAGGGTATTAAAAGAGTTAAAACTCGAATTACTGAGCGATCAGACCATCCGAATTTATTTACCCTATTATTTTACCAGGCGAGTGTCTTTTTACCCAACGGCTCAATGAATACTATCACCGACAAAATTGTCATGCTGGAACACAAATTCTTCTCGGAATATTAAGGGAGAGATTTTGGATAGTGAGGAGCAGAAGGGTGGTCAGGAAAATTGTAAGAAGTTGTATAAGATGCAAATGATATAAATGTAAATCTCCAAATAGTGAGCCAGTGTCCCTGCCTGGTGATCGTGTCAATGACGCAGCGGTGTTTGAGGTAGTGGGTGTTGATTTAGCAGGACCCTTATATGTGAAAGGAGGTCAGAAGTCTTGGATTGTCTTGTTTACATGTGCAACATATAGGGCCGTTCATTTAGAATTGACATCATCATTGTCCACTGATGCCTTTTTTGTTGTCGTTGAGACGTTTTATTGCCAGGGGGAGAGACCACGAGTAATTTATTCCGACAACGGAACAAATTTTCGAGGAGCTCATGGAGAATTGAGTGGTATTGACTGGGAAAAAGTCTTGAAACTAGCTACCATACAACGCATAATTTGGAAATTTAATCCACCCACAGCCGCTTGGTGGGGTGGTTGGTGGGAGAGGTTAGTTCGTGTGTTAAAGGAACTGTTGAGAAGGACTCTCGGTAACGCCATTCTCACGACCGAGGAGTTGCAGACAGTACTGTGCGACTGTGAATCTGTAATTAATTCTAGTCCACTCACTTACCTATCCGAAAATTCTGATGATTTAGTTCCTTTGTCCCCAGCCATGTTTCTTGTGGAAAATCGCAACCTGGACGTTCCCGATATTGATTACAGGAATACTGTAAATTTACGTAAAAGGGTTAGATATCGACAAAAATTGTTAAATGATTTAAGGCATAGATTCCGAAAGGAGTATTTAGGTCTCCTTATTCAAAATAAAAATAAAAAGGGCCCATTGTCGGAAGTACGGCTGGGAGAAATTGTCCTCATTGGTGATGACATCAAAAAACGGATGCATGGGCCTTTAGCTAAGGTCTTTCGGCTGATTCCTGGAAAGGATGGCAAGATCAGAACTGTGGAACTGAAGACTCGCACTGGAACAATGTTACGACCCATTCAACGAGTCTATCCCTTGGAAGTGCAGTCGACAGAAACCCCCAATGATCCTTTAAACGATTGTACAATTACTAATCCTATTTCTTCTATTTCTAGTGATAATCTTTTTCAGATCCTAACGACTCCAGTAACGTCTTGCCTAGAGTATCCAAGTATGGAAGAGTCATCAAAGTACCAGAGAAACTGGACCTCCTCAACCAGGTGTTATATGTTTTTGAGTCCAAGTGATGTCGACTCAAAAAAGGGGAGGATGTTGAAGGCCACCGCAACGAACTCTTTCGATGACGCAACGCGTGGGTGGAGTCTTCGAAGAAGAGCCTTTTCCCTATTGGACTATTTTATTTCTAGAACTTTTTATTATGTTAACTGTAGAATTAACGGAGAAATCTTTTGTTAAGAAATGAGTATTGCGCGGGATTTGTTATGTATATGTAGACGCTGCCCTCGTGAATTGATATCCCTATTAAAGTTGATATAGAATAATCCCTGGTGTGATTATTACTTGAACCTGCTGATTGTAACCCTGTGTGTTCAACAATTTTCTAATGAAAAATGCACCTTTTTACATTTGTGGAAAACAACACCTATAATGGTGGAGTGAGCGAATATTAATGTTCAGCTACATGAGGGCTTTTGGCGACAGTCCTCGTAATTTTGAACTATGGTCAAGGACGACACCTGAGCTGGAACTATCTTCTCCTAACTACCACACCAATGGGAGGACGTTTAAACTCTCACAGATTTAATGTGCATCGTACCCCTATACGGTGGGCCTTTAGTGGTACTTGGCTTGAGCTCGTGACATGCCAGCCATGACCACTAGGCTACCGTGGCACTATAATGAGGGAAAAGGAACAAATTATCCCTAGAGTTGATGTTAAAATCTAAGAACAGCTGTTAAATTTTAGGTTGCAAAATACACAGGATTTCTCACACAGCAATAAACATTTTAATGTTTATTGTTCGAGTTTTTTAATGTTCATTTACATGTTCACAAGTGAAATATATTTCTTAACGTAAGAAGTGGCTACAAAAACAAATGAAATTTGGAACACACACATTTAATGCGATTGCTTTTAATCTCAATAGACCTAAACTTCGAAAGTTTGTGTAAAAAACACTAGCATATATCCCAATTACTAAATATAATGCATGGGTACGTGATACTTGAATCGCAAATTATTATTATCAATGAGTAAACTATATTAATAAAAAATTAGATTAGACTTTTTTTAATTCCCTTAGCATTAAGTACCTATAACATGTTGATTTACTTTAAATATTATTTTTGGGATATTTTCTTCGAAGTATGTACATGGAATGGGGTTCAACAAAAACACTTTCTAGTTCTAATGGTTCCAGGAAAGCACCTTCAAGTTCTAGGCGTTTTGTCAGTTGAAATTTTGAAGACCACTGCTCTATATCAGTTAATATAGTATTTTCAGGTACTGAAATCACAGATTGCCAAATTTTCTAATTAAACATCGATAATTTGATTTCTTTTAAATACCTCAGTTTTGTGTTAAGCCAATTGCACAAATTATTAATAAACCAAATATTTTTTTCATTCTTTTTTTTTACTGAATGAAATTGAGAAAAGTATCAATGATTTTTAATTTGAAATAGTTACTTTAGATACTAATCTTGGTTACTTTTCATTGTACTTAGGGAAGAAATAAGTCTCACAGAAATTTAATATCCTTAATTTATTTATTTATTTGAAGACAAGTAATTCATCTCATGAAATTCCAAAAATACATTTATAAGGATTTAATCTTTTTAATTTCGTATAAGAACACAAAACTTTTTGTAAAAAACATGTCTTATAAGTACAACTCAAGAAAACAATGTACATATTATAACTTTGGGAAAATAAATTTCTCAAACATAATTTTATGTAAATTTCTAGAAATACATCATTATAGAATCTTATGCAACCTACTTTCCTAGAGAAATGTTCTTATTTCTTACATCTTCAATAAACATTTTAGACTAGTATTGAAGGAAGTTATATAAAAATATTGCAGATTACATTTTAAAATTGGATAACTTGCTTCATATACTGGATTGCTTTTTTTGGGAAAAAAATGTTTTCTTTAACTTGTTTATTCATTTGTAGGCTAATAATTTACCTCCTAAAATTTCAAAAGAAATGCTTTAAAATAACAAACCATATTTTTCAAACAAAAATGTACATAAAAAAATCTAATTTTATATCACAAGTAAATCCTCTCCAAAAAATATGTATAATCTACTCTCCTACTCACTCAAAAAATATATATTTTTAAAATGTAAATTTTCTGCAGGAGTGCATCTCCATTAGAATTTTGCAGCATTATTCTTCCTATTATTTCGTATTTATAAGGAAGATGAATGTCTTCAACTTTTTTACACTAACTAGGATTGTTGAAAATTGTGGATTTATTGCAAGCATTAGTACATTTTATTGAAGCATTTGCATAGGATATTTTCTTTCATGAAAATACAAATGCAAGAAATTTAAAATTTTATATAAACACTAATTATACAATGTTTAAAAAAAAAAGATATCGAATGTTATGCTATGAACTGTTACAAATGATAATTTATTTAGTTTTTAAGCAAGTTAGAAGCTTTAATTGCAACTTTGTGATGAAGCACACATTTTTTTAACTAATTACATTTAAGACCATTGTTTTGTTACAGAAACTTCTGTGAAAAACACCATAACAAAAATTTATTTATTGGGGATGAATTTACACACACATTTTTTGCTTATTTTGTATGATAATGAAAAAATATCATTCCAAAAATGCATCAAATGTTTAAACATTTTCTTTCAAAATCTCTCTCAATAGAACTAATCCTATTTCAAACCACATAAACTTTAATCTTCCTAAAAGTCAATTATTTAGAAAATTATGATACATTTAAGCTTCTTTAGAAACTAATAGAAACCTTGTTGCATCAATAAATATCAAGTTTTATTCCTTTCCTCACATATTCGCATTACTTCTCGGATTCTTCCTGTGACTCAATCATCTAGGATTCTTCCTATCCACACAAATCCCTTTTTTCCCCATTGAAAAAGCCCTATTTTCTCAGAATTTTCCTGCCCCAAACGCTATGTCACAAATACGACCTATACAATTTAAATCAACACCCCAGCCATAAAAAGATTAAAACGAGCTCGAAAATTCGAGGAAAAGAAGGAATTAGACGAGAAATAGAGATAGAGTGCGGTCGCGTCGTCTATACGCTCCGTGCTTCTCGTCTTCTTTGCGACTTTTCGGACTACGTATTGATCTTTTGGAGGCAACTGAGCCAGTCGTTCTACAGCTCTTTTCAGAGCTGTTATTGTAGAACGACATCCAATTGATTTTTGCCCACCTGTTTGATTTCGACCATGGAACTGAATACGGACTACCATATGCCCACGGACTCCAGAACACCCTCAAGGCCCGCCACTCCCACTCCAACTGCCATTTGTCAACGACATCAACAACTGACTGATGATATCCAAAAATACACCCTTATCATCCAAGGAACCGGATCCACTCTGAAATCCCTAACGACTTACGGAAAATTCAACGCAGAAGACCCTGTCGTGGCCTCCCTACAGAACCAGCTGCTGGAATACACCAGGATCAACAACATAGCGGTAAGTGAGTATAGCTCTCTTCCTCCATGCGATGTACTTGACTGCCCTATTCATCATACTCCCCACGGTACTCCCTCAGAAACAAATTCTCAATCTGATAATTTTAATGAAAATGGAATGGAAATAGTTAAGAATGTATCTCAAAAAAGAAAAGAAAACGACGATGGATTTATTACGCCACCGCTCAATAAAGTAAATAAATTAGCAAACTGCTCCAGTCAACTAAATTTTAATATTGAACTTAAAAATAAATCTCTTAATCTAAATGAGAAAACGGCTGGAATTTCCACTGAAAACGCCTCTAAAAATGACGACCAAAATAACTCCCCTCAGCAAACTTTTAAAAATCTCCCGCCACCAGTCATGCTTTCAGTTCAGAAAAACTAAATTGAACAAATGAAGGAAATAACAGATAAATTGCCCTTCGTCAGAGGGAAGTTAACTGGCGAATATTTAAAACTATATACTGATACCCAGGAACAACAGCATAAATGAATTCACCTTCTCGAAGTTTTAGACTATGAATTTCATGTTATACCCTCCAAGGCTGAAAGGCCCATTAAAATTGTGATTAAAGGACTGCCCCGAGACATACCCCTAACTAATATTCATAATGAGCTAGAAACCCTAGGTTTCACAATAGACAAAGTTTCACAACTAACTAGCCGGATAACCAAGCAACCTCTCCCTATTTTCCTAGTAACGCTCCCCCGCAATCTTTATAACTCCAAAATCTTTGACCTTAATAAGTTGTGCTATCTTTCTGTCAGAGTTGACGGATATGAGAGTAAAGGAGTTACTCACACACACACACACACACACACAATGTTTTTCGTGCAACAAGTTCAATCATACTGCCGAAAATTGCCACTACAAACCCCGATGTTTAAAATGCGGTCTGAATCATCAGACAAAAGAATGTGAAATTCACCGCGTTGAGCAGATGTTCTGCATTAATTGCCAAACCTATGGCCATATGGCAAATTACGCAAAATGCCCCCAATTCCCTAAGCCCCCAAAAGGTGCACAAGTAATAGTGGTAACACAAAAAAATACCTATTCCAACGTAGTCAACAGCATCGTAAGACCCAATGTATCATATGCTAGTGTAACTAAGAATAAAACTACCAATAACTCTCATATCCCTCAACAGATGGCGACAGGCAACAGTGGAAATTCTTTCGGTTCTCTACAGTTTCAGGCCAATCAAGTTAAAATTCCCCCAGCCATTACCCAAAGTCAATCTAATAATCCTAACATTAATCTAATAAATCAAACAATACAAGGAATTATACAAGCTTTAACAGCCCTCACTGTTCAAATAAACAATATGAACTTTGTTGCTTCCCCCGTAAATTCAATAATAATAAAAATAAAAGTAAGGAATAAAGAAAACAACAGATGTACGCCCTAGTAGAGGCTATCTTCGAACAATGCGATGATTAGTCTACCAATGATTGGCCTAAGTCTGATATCTTGGAATGCAAACGGCATCCTAAATAAAATTCTCGAATTCAAACTTTTCGTAGAGAAATATAGTCCCGATGTTATATTAATTCAGGTAACACATCTGAGACCTGTACACAACTTCAGCATCGCAAACTACAAATGCTACAGAAACGATCGTGTCACGGACGGACCGGCTTCCGGTGGGACGCTCATCTTAATTAAAAAATCTATTCCCCAATTTAATACCCCCACCCCTCAGCTTTTTTACATTGAAGCGACTACGGTCACTATCAATCCTCCTAACTTTGACCCACTCAGTATCACCTCTATCTATGTTCCCCACCACTCCGATAAATATCTTTTTACTCTCGATATTGAAACTATTTTGCAAGTCAACAGCCATTGTGTGATTTTTGGCGATTTCAACGCCACACACAATACGTGGAACTGCTCCCAAAACTCGACCAGAGGAACTCATCTTAAAAACTATTGTGATACTGCTGATTTTGAAATTATTTACCCTGCTACCCCAACTAGATACGGCTATGGTACTCAAAATACTCTAGATTTTGCTATAGTTAATAATTTTAATTTTCCTTACTCCATAGAATCTCTGCCCGAACTCTCCTCTGATCACAATCCGGTTTTACTAAATTTCTCTTTTTCCTTTCCCATTCATCAAGAAAATCCTAGAGCAGTTACCACCTGTTGGCATCTCTTCAAAAAATGTTTAAATAATAATATTTTAATCAAAAACTATGCTAATATCAAAAACCCCCATACTCTTGAAAGCAAAATTGAAGATTTCACCGAAGCCGTTCGCTCCGCCCACACGGAAGCCTCCAAGCCAATCACAAACACACAACACCCGTACACTCCAAATCACATTAAAGATCTCATTTTTCTTAAAAATAGCGCACGTAAACTTTATCAAAACACACTTAATCCGATTTTTAAAACAGAAACAAACAGATTACAAGCTAAAATCAAAAGAGAGCTCAAAAAACACTCACAAGAGAGAGAGAGAGAGAGAGAAACATGGAAAAATAAATTACTAGCTCTAAACACTCAAGACAATAGCTTCTGGAATATTCAGAAAATCTTCAAACACAAACGCGTTGATATTCCTGCACTAAAAACAAATTCTGGCATTGCCATTACTGATGACCAGAAAGCCAATTTAATTGCAGACACACTTAAAGATAACTTTACGCAAAATCCTAGGCCAAACAATCATAACTCCACGATTGACTCTGACGTCACGAGCACGCTCGAAAACTCTCCCCCTCCATCCCCATCTCTCCTACTAATCCACTTGAAGTTTCAGATTATATCAAAAAGTTAAAAATTAGAAAACCCCCAGGTAAAGATAATATTACAAATAAAATGATTCGCAACTTCTCTCTCAAAGCTTTAATTATTCTAACCTTCCTCATCAATAAGATCTTAATTCTTAGGCACTTTCCAAAAAATTGGAAAATTGCAATCATTTTCCCCATTAAAAAACCTGGAAAAAGCAGTAATTTAGCTCAAAGCTATAGACCGATTTCTCTTCTTTCCGTCCTCGGTAAAATTACAGAGTACATTATACTCAATAGATTAAATACTTTTATATCTGATTCCAATATAATTAACCCAAATCAATATGTATTTACAAAAAAACTTTCTACTAACCTCCCACTGCTAAGGATTACAGAAAAATCTCTTCTGGGTTTCAGAGAGGCAGATCCACTGGAGCTGTCTTTCTGGATATCCAGAAAGCCTTTGATCGTGTCTGGATCAGCGGGCTTATTTATAAACTTATTAAATATAACTTCCCTCCTTCTCTTATTCATATTATTAATTCTTATCTTGTAAATAGATTCTATCAGGTCAGAGTCAACAATACACTTTCAGACACACATTATATAAACATTGGTTGCCCTCAGGGTTCCTTGTTAGGACCAATTTTATTTAACCTATACATTAATGATATGCCCACGCACCCCCACACAATGCTAAACCTTTATGCAGATGACACCTGTGTGACAGCCTGCTTCAAAAATCATAACACCATTACTACCGCTCTAAACAGACACCTCTCGCTCCTGGAAAAAATTTTTAACGACTGGAAAATCAAAATAAATGTTGACAAAACCGTCGCAGTTCTACTCACCAGGAGGAGGAAGTCATGCACTCCACCCACACTCTATTCCACACCACTCCAATGGTCTCAGAGTACTAAATATCTTGGCGTAATTTTAGACAGTAAATTAACTTGGAAACAACATATTTTACACGCTCGAAATAAATTCCGGTTCGCGCTCAGAATATTTTACCCCTTAATTTGCCGGAATTTTGAAATGACTTTATCAAACAAGATACTTCTCTACACTGCTATTTTGTGGCCCATTCTCAGTTATGCTTCTCCTGTGTGGGGCTATGCAGCAAATTCTAATATTAAAATTCTTGAAATAGCCCAAAATTCTCTTATTAGAAATATTGTCAGGCCTGGCAGATACGTCAGAAATGCACTTATTTACAGGGATTTAAAAACCTCTGCCTTCAAAGCTTACATTCAAAACCTAGCTAAGAAATTCTACGAAGATTTACCGCATACTCATAATTTAAATCTTATTGATATTCAAAATTATAATCTAGTAGATAACATCAAAAGGCCAAGGAGAATTCTCCTTGACTCTTACAATACCCCTTAATTTCTCTGCTGTTCATTCACCGGTGGTGAATGACTACAATTTGCTAAATTTTTAATCTTAATTTTTTCTCTTTTAATTTTTTATCTGCTGCTCCCACCAGGATTTCTTCTTATCCTTTTTGTTCCCCTCCCCTTTTATATCAGGACAGCCAAGAGAGAGCTAACTCACTCGCTAATGTTTTACAATACTCATTATCACCAAATACTTCTCAATTCTTGAAAAAACTTTTTCTTTGGACTAACCGCCGAAAACCATGAAGAACCGCCCATGACTCTGACGCCACCCCTTTACCACCTCTGCCATCCATTCAGAACTCCCAGTAACAACGTTTCATCAGGAAAGGACTCTCAGTGGCAAGTGGCATGTAATTTACGGAGTACCTGTCCCTAAATGAGGGACGTACCTCCTCATCAGAATTTTAAAATTAAGAGCCGAATTAATGGGGTTACATAAGTTAAATTAGAAAAGATTAAATTAAATGGGCAGAACAATCTGCTGGAACGGTGACAGACGAAGTCTGTCGGCCGATGGGACGATTGCCCTGCTTTCTGAGATCTGATTGGCCGAGGCCATTCGCTCGCAGAAAGTGGGCGTGGAAATGGATTGGGTCGATCCGAAAATAAACGACCCGAGACAAGGAGATCTTGAATAAAAATTCTAAGATCTCATGCAAAAAGAGGGGGAGAATATAAATTTTGAATAAAAATTTAAAATGAACCAACTTGCACATTGCCGGTGAAAAGGGGGGGTGGGGGTAGGACTAAAAAGGTGAATATAGGACTTACGGTATACGAATTTTCGAATGACGCAATGAAGTCATATATGTGATACAATCATGATAAATATTTGATAGGAGTAGTTGAGGAATATCATGTTCTCAAAAATAGAAGCGATCGTTCAGAAGAACAATTTAATTAATGAATGCTGGATGTGAAGCGGGACTCTCAGTCAGGTCTTCCACTTGAAGGCCCTTTTAATGTTAGATAGGGGAAGGAGGATCATTATGATCCATATCCCCATGACGTGAATCGAAACTCGAAAATTCGAGGTGGCAGGACAACTTGAATAAAAGTCTCAATTTGGTTCGCACCATTACTTCTTTCAAACACGTTCCAATTGCTGGAACTTAAAGCTATAAGTGGAGTACCGAAAAAGAGACAACCTCAACGGATTATTTTGTCGAAAGGCGTCCAGGCTGCGCCAGCAGCCTTCTATCCTCTATCTAGAACTGTGATGTTCGTGGTGTTAGAAGCATGGGTTTGAAGGAGGGCGTGACTTCAGGAGAGGAGGTCCAATGGCAGTGCAGGTGACATCGGCTTTGGAAGTGATCGTTGATTGAAGGATGGTAGTGAGCTTTTAAGAGTGAAATCATGGTTGTGGGAATAAAAATTAACTTTTAAAAATTATAGAAAGTATTGATAAAATTTAATATGAGGATTTTACAAATTTAAAAATAATTAGGAGAGAATTATTTAGGTTGAGATATTTAAGAGTAGGGAAATTTAGACATTATTCATTATTGCTTCTGCCAGAAGGCAGGTTTTTTCTTCGTCGGAATTAGAATTTTTAAATTTGGAGAGGAGATCGAGGATTTTAGGGTTTTTCTTGACTAAATTTGAGATAATATTAAAGAGCTCTAAAACTTGTGCTAGATCAGAAATATTATTGTCTTGGCTAAGGAATTCACGTGTAGAGTCTTCCTTTTTATAATTATTATTTTCATTATTGTCGGGTGGGGTTTGGCTGGGGATTTCCCCGCTAACAACGTTAGTGAAGGAAATTCCCTCTTTAGTCCATTTACTGACAAAGTTTTTTTTTTGATTGGGTCTGTAAAAGCGGTTCCTTTCTTAGGCTGGGGGAATTTGGGGCATTTTGTACAACATGCCGAGTCCTGGCAGTTAATAAAAAGGGTTTGCTATTCTCTCTTTGATATGACAGTTTTTGGTGGTGTGCTCTTTTCCGCACTTGAGGCATCTTGGCTTCATAAAGCAGTTCGCGGCTGTATGGAAAAAGTTGTTACAGTTGAAGCATTGGGTTATTCCTCTAACGAGGTAACTTCTACTTTCACCTATAAGTAACTCAAGTGGGCTAGGTCAAAAATTTTGCTATTTTTATCATTTCGCGGGAGAATTACTAAGAAATAGGGGAGTTCTTTTTTAGTTCTTTTAGAAATAAGTTGCGTGCAACTATCTATAACGAAGCCTTCATCGGCTAGATCTTTTGTAATATCTTCAATTTTTGAGGAATTAGGGAGACCTTTTATAACTGCTTTAATCGGTTTATCAATATTGCGTTTAATAATATAGAATTCGAAATCTTTATCCGACTCCAAGAAGTTGATAAGATTTCGGTATTCTTCGTGATCATTAGTGAACATTTTAACTACATCATTAACTGTTCTATTTCTAAGTTTGGGGAATTTTTCATTAATGCGTTTGATTTGTTCTCTGAAATTCTTTTTAATTTTTAACATGATAGGGTGGGGAAGTTTAACCTTGGGAGTAACTACTTCGGCGGTTACTTGATTAGTAGTCGGGAGTGGATGTTCAACATCCGAGAAATTATTGCTCGTAACTATGGGGGCCTGGGATGGGGTAGGGGAGACAGGTCTAGCTGTCTTTTTAGGGAAGATAAACTCTTCTGTGGATTCCTTGCCTTTATTTTTGCGTTTTTTACTTAGTTTTTTATTCTTAGTTCCTTTCTTATTGGTTAATTCAGGAGGGGGAACATTTAAAAAAAATTATTTTCCTCTACTACCGAAGTAGTGGGAATTTTATGCTCATTGCAATCGTTTCTAGTGCATGGGGGGAGGGTTTTTAGCTCACTTACCATTTCCCCCTTTCTCATGATCATGGCTTGTGTGCTCATCCGGTAGAGTTCTGTGTAGGAATTCTGAGGGCTGGGCGAACGTCCATCTTGCAAAGAGAGATGCAGGGCTGAGATACCTGTAACGGTATCTCTAAGTTTTTCGCAGGCGGCAATTTGGGCTTGTCTCGTCGGCGAAACATCCATGTTCTCGCTAGAATCACTCATGATTGTCGGACCAGTCTTGGAACTCACTAGTGCGTGGTCTCCATGGTTCGAGACAACCTTAAGTGGATGACAGTGGATGACAGTCTATTTTTGGGTACTTGGACTGATAAACAGTCCTCAATCCCATATCATGATGTCTGTGATGCAGGACTTGACTTCGTTGGTTTTTTCAGTCTGCGGAGTGACATGTCGGCGATTTGGCTGTCGTGATGGAATCCGGGAGGAGGGGCTTAGAGATGACTACTTGGAGTTAAAGTTTTATACGGTGCTGAGAGCTTAGGACTGCTCTCTCAGTGAATTGGAGGTAGAAGTGAATTTAGCCTCAGGCTGGCTGCCCATGGGGGTAAAAGTTAAAAATATATACTTGTCCAGTTGGGTGTGGAGATTAAATAAATATTGAAAGAAAAATAATAAAAAATTTAAAAAATTTACTAGGGTGCAATAATTAAAAAATTATTGCAGGGATAAAAAAGCTAAGGCGGATTGTAAGAATCCAAAAGGATTCTTCTTGGCCTTTTAGTATTATCGTTACAGTTGTAATCGTTTAGATTTAACATATTTGCATTATTAGTATTTGGCAAATTATCGAAAAAATTTATAGCTAATTTTTGAATATGTGCTTTAAAACTAGTGATTTTAAGAGCTTTATTTATGCGATCATTTTTCATGTAGCGGCAGGCATTTACAATCATTCTAATATATGAATTCTGCAGAGTATTTAAAATATTAATATTGGTTTTAGCAGCATAACCCCATACTGGACAGGCATAAGCGAGTATTGGACGCATAACGGCTGTATAAAGAAGCACTTTGTTATCTCTACTTAAATGTGAGTTCCGGGAAATTAGGGGGGGAAATTTAAACATTGTTTTTCGGAACTTATCGCGAACGTGTAATATGTGTTGTTTCCAAGTTAAGTGTGAGTCAAAAATAACGCCAAGATATTTGGTATTCTGAGACCAGGGAATTTGTTTATTGAACATTATGAGAGGGGGGAGGAATGGTGCGCTTTTTGGTAAAGATGACTGCACAAGATTTTCTACATTGATACTAAGTTTCCATCTGTCGTAATAATTTTCTAGCAGCTTGAGGTGTTTGTTAATGGCAAAGGTAACAGTCTTTAAGTTTTTGTACGTGGCATTAATGGCCGTATCATCCGCATAGAGACTAATATTTGTTAGTGAGTAGCTGGGAATGTCATTTATATAGAGATTGAACAACAGGGGCCCGAGCAATGAGCCCTGAGGACACCCTGCAGAGATGGAATGAGAGTTAGATAATGATTCATTTACTCTGATCCGAAAGGATCTGTTAGTGAGATACGAGTGGATGAGGTGAATGAGGGGAGAAGGAATATCGTAAGTAATTAGTTTGAAAGTGAGTCCTAAAATCAAACACGGTCGAAGGCTTTCTGGATATCCAGAAAGACCACTCCCGTGCTCTTCTTTTTTTTGGAAACCTTCCGAAATACTTTCTGTTAGTCTGAGAAGAGGATGAAGAGTAGATAGTTTATTTGTAAATCCATATTGATTAGGGTTAATTAGGCTATTATCATTAATGAATTTTTAAGTCTATTAAGAATAATGTACTCAGTTAATTTACTTAAAGTTGAAAGGAGAGAAATAGGTCTATATGAATTAGGAAGATTTTTATTTGTACCAGGTTTAATAATAGGGAAAATGATAGCTTCTTTCCAGTTACTAGGAAAGTGATGAAATTTAAGAATTTTATTGACAAGAATAGTTAGTATGAGGATTAATTTGATAGGAAAATTTTTAGCATTTTATTTGTGATAGTATCTTTACCGGGGGCCTTTTTAGAGCTAGTATTTTTAATGAAGTTAATAATTTCATCAGGCATGGCAGGTTCAATTTGAGTAGAAGGGGGGGAAGAGAGAAAGGTATTCACAGTTGAGGTGACAACCTCGTCATCTTGATCGTAGTTGTCCTGCATGCGGTTATTTTCAATGAAGTTATTTTTAATCGTATTAGCAAGGAGGTTAGCCTTCTGCGGATCAGTGACGGCCATACCAGTAGCACAGTTCAACGTAGGAATTTGAGACCTTTTATTTTTAAGAACCGCTGTGCCTCCCAGAGGCTATTGTCAGTTGTATTTAGAGCTTCTAGTCTAGCATTCCAAGTATCATTACTATATATTTTAAGTTCTTTTTTGAGGTTGGCTTGAGCTCTATTGCATAAAGTTTTATAAAAAGGATTTAAAGTCTGCTGATATCGTTTACGTAGGTTGTTTTTATGCTTAATAAGTTGATTAATGTGATTTGGAGTGTAGTTTCGGTGAGCGTTCACTATTGGCTGGGAGGCGTGGCTATGGGTAGCGACGACCGCTTCGGTGAACTCTGTAATTTTGGTTTCAAGATCATTGGTATTATTAATATTATTCGGATAGTAGTTAAAAGAGAGAAGTTATTATTTAAATTAATTCTAAAATCCTTCCAGTTGGTGGTAATTGCTCTAGGATTTGAGGATTCCACTTTAAGTTTAAAATCGAAATTTAGGAAAACAGGGTTGTGGTCAGAATATAGATCATTAATAGATTTAATAGTATAAGGGCAGTAAAAGTTTTTGATTAAAGCAAAGTCTATTGTATTAGCTGAGTTATGGCCAAATCTTGTGGGAGAGTCAGGAAAAGCTATGTGCAGATTTAAGATATTGGCAAAATTAAAAAAGATGCTTGCCTCTGTTTGAGTTTACATTGCAATTCAAGCGCTATGAGTAGCATTGAAATCGCCGAAGACGACACAATGACTACTCGTTTGGAAAAATATTCTAAATCTATTGTAAATAAGTTATCGTCAGAGGAAGGGGGAATGTAAACAGAGACAATAGAAACGGGGTCATGGTCGAGGGGAGTTAGAATAATGTTAGTCGCTTCAATAGCTTGCATAGGTGGGGTGGGGAGACTGTAATGTTTAAGAGATTTTTGATAAGAATAAGAGTTCCGCCGGCGGCCGTTTGCGTTAGTGATCCTATCATTTCTGTAGCAAGTGTAATTTGCTATTGTAAAAGTGTGCGAAGATCTCAGATGAGTTTCCTGTATGAGAAAAATATCGGGAGAGTGCTTCTCTATAAAAATTCGTAGCTCTACTCTACGTCTAAGCAGTCCGTTTGCGTTCCAAGAACACAAATTGAGGCCAATGGGGGACTTAACCATTATTATTGTTACAAGAGGCCTCTAATAAGGCGTACATTTGATTTGGGTTATTGTTTGCTCTTTGCACTTGGTTAAAGTTATTCATGAAATTAGGATTTGAAGTAGCTATGGCTTGGGTAAATTGAGAAAGTTGGCACAAACATTGCATAGTCATTTGTAGGGTCACTTGCAAGTTAAAATTATTATTATTAAAAATATTTCCGTTAAAGTTATATCCGTTAAAGTTATTATTAGACTTGTTATTAAAATTTGGAATGGATCTGTTATTTGCAGAGGGATTTCTATTGGCCTCAATTTGAACAGAATTCATAGGTCCTTTTGGTGCCATCGGTTGTTTATTTTGGAAGTTAAAGTTGGTTGAAATTTTATTTGGATTTGCGGCTTGAGCATAGGATACATTGGGTCTTATAATACTATTGTATATATTAGTATACGAATTACGATTATTCAGGGCAGTGCCCTTAGGGGGCTTTTGGGAAACAGGGGCATCCTCTCCAGTTAGCCATGTGGCCGTACATTTCGCAGTTGATACAGTAGGCAGTTTCTAGCCTTTCGGTTATTGGGCATTCACGGGTAATATGTCCCTCACCACATTTTAAGCAGCGGGGGTTTAGATGACAGTTCTCTGAATTATGATGGAAGTGGTTACACGTGTAGCATTGCGTGACACCTTTTCCGTTGTAACCTTCCACACGAATGCTTAAGTAACTTAGGGTTTTTAAGTGGAAGATTTTTAAATTCTCAATACTTCTTGGGAGAGTCACCAGAAATACCGGGATAGGTTGTTTACTACGGCGGCCTATTAGCTGATTTACTTTTTCAGGGGTAAAGCCTAGTTCTTCTAAGTCGGCTTGAATTTCTTCGACCTTGAAGTTGCGGGGCAGTCCTTTCAGTACAACCTTGATGGGGCGCTCGTTTTTGGGTTTAATTTCATAAAATTTAGACAACCTTAATAAGAATTTCCCAATACATATAAATATTTCCTTGTTTAAAAAAAGTGGTAGAAATTTACAACATAAAATTCCACAATCAGAAGTGTTTTTAGTCGTTTCATAATGTGCATGCTGTTTTTCCACATGAAGCAGACTCGCATGTTTCCGATTAAAAGATATATTCTATTCTGTTAGAAAAAAAAAAGAAACCACCCTTACAGTAGTCGCATATGATGTGTAACATCTGGTATGTTATCGTGGTAAATACGCAAAAGTAACTTAAATCCTGGAAAAAAATGAATCGAGTATGATTGGAAATAATTTTCTATCGAATAATTATATCTCTTCCGAAAATTTTATTTATTTAACACAAGGAGTAATGCATTTTTTTATCAAAAATATTTATTCTCTTCAATTTGGGGAAGAGTGGATACAATAGACTAATGATGAGTAAAATATAACACATATACATACGAGTGATTTCAAAACGTTTAATAATCGTTGAAAAACAGCGGCAATAACAATACCACTGTTAGTTGTCGATTGGAATATATATTTGTCTATAGAGCCAGCCTGGCGGAAACCAAGCTTCTTCTTCAGTTCTGAAGTGAACCTAAGAGAAGAAAGAGAAAAATACCTGCCTGCGAACCGACCTTGGAAGTCAGGAACTGATTGGGGGGAAGAAACGAAACGCTCTGAAGAAGCGTTTCGAAGTTCGAAGAGGGAATTTTTTTCTTGTTTGTTTGTTGCATAGGGTGGTACAAACTAGTTTTTGTTTCGTAACGCTTCGCTGTCTGTCGCTGGGCATATGGCGCGCGAAGCGAGCCTCCATCCCATATCATAGATTTTAATGGAGTCTGGGAGAGTTAATGTCCTTGATGAGGTGAAACAGCCTGGTTTTCTTGAGACGTAGAGAGAGGTGTGGCTTTGTGAACGTCGAAGTTGGAAAAAGTTCGTCCTGAAGTAGCTGAGTAGGTTCCTTGCGATTTGACGATGGTGAAAAGTGAACTGGCATTTGATTGGCTGCCCTGATGTTAATGAAAGAATATTTGAATTGAATGGGAAATTAGCCTGTGTGGGTGATTGACTTCAAAAAATGAAGAACCACGGAAGAACAAGATCGGACGCTGACCAGTGAGGTTGAACTGCAAACGCTCTCCCTCTGCTACTACGACCGACCGCCACGTGGCATATTGCTTCGGCAGTATCTTGTTATTTTCCCCTCCCCATATTGATAGTGCATCTGTTATCTACAGCCCTTGTCAGGACTAACCTGCTAGAGCAGACACTTTAATTCTCCCCTATTTTTTGACCTGGTAACGACTGGAAATGGATAATCGGAACGAACCTACGGATATGGACATAATCGACTCGCCCAAACAAACTCCCACTCCTCCACTTCTTTCGGCATGTGAGCAGATCTTACAAAACAAAGCCCAGCTGCAAAAGATGGAGACTTTCAAAAAGTTCAAGCTGGCCTGTATCGCTGAACTTCAAGCCATGCCCGATCACCACCCGGATGAGCCCTTCTACAAACGTGCCGTCTCGGAGCTTCAAGAAATTGAAGAGACCATCAACTTGGCGGTAAGTGATTTCGCCTCATTTCCTCCTTGTGTTTCCCCTGGCTGCCCTCATCATGATTCAGAATTGAAAACTATTACGCCTAAAAACTCCCCAGATGTAACTCCTACTAAAAGAGTATTAAACCTTACTTGTAATAGAACCTGCAATAAACGAAAAGAAGATTCGGAATTTGAATATCCTCCTCTAAGGAAGACAACTAAAAGGCAAATTTTAAATATTCCTAATGATAGCATTTGTATCTCCCCAAATAAATTTTCCTTACCTAGTGATAGCAATATCGAGAAGAAATCACAGGTTCTCAAAACGCTATTCCCGTTGTTACTCCCAAACCCTCATCGGCCACTGGCCCTACCCCTTCCAACAATCAAAATCCCGTTAGTACGCTTTCCCCTCCAGTCATGCTTAGAATCACCGAAACTATCAGAAGTCAAATGAAAATTGTTAATGAAAAGTTCCCTAAAATAAGATCACGTACAACCGGAGAATTTATTAAACTTTATACCGATAACTTAGAACAATTTCACGAACTTTTATCCTTTGCTGAAAAAACTAAATTCCAATTTTATGAAATTAAGCCCAAAAACGAGCGCCCCATCAAGGTTTTACTGAAAGGATTGCCCCGCAACTTCAAGGTCGAAGAAATTCAAACCGACTTAGAAGAACTAGGCTTTACCCCTGAAAAAGTAAACCAGCTAATAGGCCGCCGTAGTAAACAACCTATCCCGGTATTTCTGGTGACTCTCCCAAGAGATATTGAGAATTTAAAAAATTTTCACTTAAAAACCCTAAGTTACCTTAGCATTCGTGTGGAAGGTTACAACGGAAAAGGTGTCACGCAGTGCTACACATGTAACCACTTCCATCATAATTCTGATACCTGCCATCTAAACCCCCGCTGCTTAAAATGCGGTGAGGGACACATTACCCCTGAATGCCCAATAACCGAAAGACTAGTAACCGCCTACTGTATTAACTGCGAAATGTACGGCCATATGGCAAACTGGAGAGGTTGTCCCTGTTTCCCAAAGCCCCCTAAGGGCACTGCCCTGAATAATCGTAATTCTTATACAAATATATATAATAGCATCTTAAGACCTAATGTATCCTATGCTCAAGCCGCAAACCCAAATAAAATTTCAACTAACTCTAACTCCCAAAATAAACAACAGATGGCGCCAAAAGGACCTGTGAATTCTGCTCAAATTGAGGCCAATAGAAATCCCTCTGCAAATAACAGATCTATTCCAAATTTTAATAACAAGTCTAATAATAACTTTAACGGACATAACTTTAACGGAAATATTTTTAATAATAATAATTTTTTAACTTGCAAGCGACTCTACAAATGACTATGCAATGTTTGTGCCAACTATCTCAATTTACCCAAGCCATAGCTACTTCAAATCCTAATTTCATGAATAATTTTAACCAAGTGCAAAGAGCAAACAATAACCCAAATCAAATGTACGCCTTATTAGAGGCCTCTTGTAACAATAATAATGGTTAAGTCCCCCATTGGCCTCAATTTGTGTTCTTGGAACGCAAAACGGACTGCTTAGACGTAGAGTAGAGCTACGAATTTTTATAGAGAAGCACTCTCCCGATATCTTTCTCATACAGGAAACTCATCTGAGACCTTCGCACACTTTTACAATAGCTAATTACACTTGCTATAGAAATGACAGGATCACTAACGCAAAGGCCGCCGGCGGAACTCTTATTCTTATCAAAAAATCTCTTAAACATCATTGTCTCCCCACCCCACCTCTGCAAGCTATTGAAGCGACTAACATTATTCTAACTCCCCAAGACCATGACCCCGTTTCTATTGTCTCTGTTTACATTCCCCCCTCCTCTGACGATAACTTATTTACAATAGATTTAGAATATTTTCTCCAAACGAGTAGTCATTGTGTCGTCTTCGGCGATTTCAATGCTACTCATAGCGCTTGGAATTGCAATGTAAACTCAAACAGACGCAAGCATCTTTTTAACTTTGCCAATATCTTAAATCTGCACATAGCTTTTCCTGACTCTCCCACAAGATTTGGCCATAACTCAGCTAACACAATAGACTTTGCCTTAATTAAAAACTTTTACTACCCTTATACTATTAAATCTATTAATGACCTCTATTTTCCTAAATTTCGATTTTAAATTTAAAATGGAATCCTCAAATCCCAGAGGGATTACCACCAACTGGAAGGATTTTAGAATTAATTTAAATAAAAACTTCTATCTATTTAACTACTATCCGAATAGTATTAATAATACCAATGATCTTGAAACCAAAATTACAGAGTTCACCGAAGCGGTCGTCGCTACCCATAGCCACGCCTCCCAGCCAATAGTGAACGCTCACCGAAAGTACACTCCAAATCACATTAATCAACTTATTAAGCATAAAAACAACCTACGTAAACGCTATCAGCAGAGTTTAAATCCTTTTTATAAAACTTTATACAATAGAGCTCAAGCCAACCTCAAAAAAGAACTTAAAATATATAGTAATGATACTTGGAACGCTAGACTAGAAGCTCTAAATACAACTGACAATAGCCTCTGGGAGGCTCAGCGGTTCTTAAAAAATATAAGATCTCAAATACCTACGTTGAACTGTGCTACTGGTATGGCCGTCACTGATCCGCAGAAGGCTAACCTCCTTGCTAATACGATTAAAAATAACTTCATTGAAAATAACCGCATGCAGGACAACTACGATCAAGATGACGAGGTTGTCACCTCTGCTGTGAATACCTTTCTCTTTTCCCCCTTCTACTCAAATTGAACCTGTCATGCCTGATGAAATTATTAACTTCAGTAAAAATACTAGCTCTAAAAAGGCTCCCGGTAAAGATACTATCACAAATAAAATGCTAAAAAATTTTCCTATCAAACTAATCCTCATACTAACTATTCTTGTCAATAAAATTCTTAAATTTCATCACTTTCCTAGTAACTGGAAAGAAGCTATCATTTTCCCTATTATTAAACCTGGTAAAAATAAAAATCTTCCTAACTCATATAGACCTATTTCTCTCCTTTCAACTTTAAGTAAATTAACTGAATACATCATTCTTAATAGATTTAAAAAATTCATTAATGATAACAGCCTAATTAACCCTAATCAATATGGATTTACAAATAAACTATCTACTCTTCATCCTCTTCTCAGACTAACAGAAAGTATTTCGGAAGGTTTCCAAAAAAAGAAGAGCACGGGAGTGGTCTTTCTGGATATCCAGAAAGCCTTCGACCATGTTTGGATTTTAGGACTCACTTTCAAACTAATTACTTACGATATTCCTTCTCCCCTCATTCACCTCATCCACTCGTATCTCACTAACAGATCCTTTCGGATCAGAGTAAATGAATCATTATCTAACTCTCATTCCATCTCTGCAGGGTGTCCTCAGGGTTCATTGCTCGGGCCCCTGTTGTTCAATCTCTATATAAATGACATTCCCAGCTACTCACTAACAAATATTAGTCTCTATGCGGATGATACGGCCATTAATGCCACGTACAAAAACTTAAAGACTGTTACCTTTGCCATTAACAAACACCTCAAGCTGCTAGAAAATTATTACGACAGATGGAAAATTAGTATCAATGTAGAAAAATCATGTGCAGTCATCTTTACCAAAAAACACACCATTCCTCCCCCTCTATTAATGTTGAATAAACAAATTCCCTGGTCTCAGAATACCAAGTATCTTGGCGTTATTTTTGACTCACACTTAACTTGGAAACAACACATTTTACAAGTTCGCGATAAGTTCCGAAAAATAATGTTCAAACTTTTCCCCCTAATTTCCCGGAACTCACATTTAAGTAGAGATAACAAAGTGCTTCTTTATACAGCCGTTATGCGTCCAATACTCGCTTAT
Source organism: Trichonephila clavipes (assembly GCA_019973935.1). Classification (NCBI taxonomy): domain Eukaryota; kingdom Metazoa; phylum Arthropoda; class Arachnida; order Araneae; family Nephilidae; genus Trichonephila; species Trichonephila clavipes. Next base: position 82,719 of record BMAU01020970.1, read on the forward strand.
GCCTGTCCAGTATGGGGTTATTCTGCTAAAACCAATATTAATATTTTAAATACTCTGCAGAATTCATATATTAGAATGATTGTAAATGCCTGTTGCTACATGAAAAATGATCGCATAAATAAAGCTCTTAAAATCACTAGTTTTAAAGCTCATATTCAAAAATTAGCTATAAATTTTTTCGATAATTTGCCAAATACTAATAATGTAAATATGTTAAATCTAAACGATTACAACTGTAACGATAATACCAAAAGGCCAAGAAGAATCCTACTGGATTCTTACAATCCACCTTAGCTTTTTATCACTGCAATAATTTTTTAATTATTGCACCCTAGTAAAATTTTTTTTAAATTTTTTATTATTTTTCTTTCAATATTTATTTAATCTCTACACCCCACTGGACAAGTATATTTTTATATCTTTTACCCCCATGGGCAGCCAGCCTGAGGCTAAATTCACTTCTACCCCCAACTTACTGAGAGAGCAGTCCTAAGCTCTCAGCACCGCATAAAACTTTAATTCCAAGTAGTCATCTCTAAGCCCCTCCTCCCGGATTCCATCGCCACAGCCAATCGCCGTCATGTCACTCCGCAGACTGTGAAAAACAACGAAGTCAAGTCCTGCATCAAAGACATCATGATATGGGATTGAGGACTGTGTATCAGTCCAGGCTCCCAAAAATAAACTGTCATCCAGTGTCATCCACTAGCCTCTATAAGTTCGAGTAGGTTGAGAGAACGGTCTGGGACTAGCTAGCGTGCGGACGTGTATGACTTACGCTCCCAATACGAATTTCGTAGCCCAGGACCACGTGTCGCAACTTTTTCTGGCTGAAAAGTTTATTTTTCAGTCTGGCGCCTGAAAACTTTTAACAACCCATCTGCTGAACGACTTTTTTCTGAATATCCGAATATGGTACGGAAAAAACAGAACAATATTTTTGAACGGCACCGAAATACTAACCCTACTCCGACTACCAATCATGACGCAAGTCAACCTACCGTAACTGAAGAGCCATCCGGAGAGACCAGCATGGAAATACCATTGCCTAACACACCCCAAGCATCACGGCCTGGAACACCAGAGGACTTTGGCCCCACTTTTGAGAACTGCCGAAAACTCCAAGAGCTCACCACCATCATCGACCTCTACTCCACAACTCTAGAGAGCACGCACTTACTACTTAAAGGAGTGATGCAATCAGGAATCAAGGATCCCAACAATCCAATCATCAGGAAAGAAACAAGCTACATGGAGCTGACGAACGAGCGACTTCAACAAGCGGTGAGTGAGTACGCCGCTCTTCCCCTCTGCGACAATCCCAACTGCACATGTCATGCCTCGAATAACTCCCCAGCTAAAAATAACTCTCCCGATCCCTCTCCCCCCAACAACAGTTCCGACAAAACGAAAGGAAAACGAAGACAGATTTACTCCCCACTCAGAAAGTTAACTAAAACCACTCTATCCAATTCAAACCCCGAAATGAACTTTAAAGTAAACCTATCTAACAAATTTAATGCCCTTGAAAATGAAGTTCTCGAAACTCCAGTGGAAACAATAACGCAGTCACCTAAACGCACCTCTCTCACCTCAAGCGCGACTACCAATTCACCTAAATTGCCGCCCCCCGCACCATGTTACAAATAACTGACGATTTAAGAACCCACTTAAAGACATTAAATGAAAAAATGCTCGCCATACGTACCAAGACAGCAGAAAAATACGTTAAACTTTACACTGACACTCTACCACAACTTCACGCACTTAACAAATTACTCGAAGATTTAAAATACCCATTTTACACATTCACACCTAAGCACGAAAGACCCATTAAAGTCGTCCTAAAGGGCCTACCACGAAACACTAAAACGACAGAAATTCACTCAGACCTTCTTGATCTGGGTTTTACATGTAACAAGGTCACGCAAATTACCGGAAATATCACCAAACAATTACTTCCAGTTTTTATAATTTCACTACCAAGAAACCCAACGAACGATAAAATATTTGACTTAAAAAAACTAAGTTACCTCTCCATTACTGTTGAAGGCTTTGAAAGCAGAGGGATTATCCAATGCTTTCAATGCAATCAAATTAACCACACGGCCGAACACTGTCATCTAACACCTAAGTGTCTTAAATGCGGCGAGAAACATCAAACAAGGGACTGCCAGATCAAGAAGCTCGATACACCCTTCTGCGTCAACTGCCAAGCTCACGGCCACATGGCCAATTACAGTAAATGCCCCCTTTTCCCCAAACCACGCAAAGGCACAAACGTAAAAACTAACCACTTAAACATAACAAGCAATTTTATCAGGCCCAACACTTCTTACGCGCAAGCTACACAACAAACATTTAACTCCAAAACAACACAACAGATGGCACCACCCGATACGACCACAATCGAAAACCAAACTGTTAAGGAAATACCCACCTCGCTTCCCTTACCTACGCAAAGTACAAACACCCAAAACGACTGTCTAAACTTAATAACACAAACGCTACAACAAACGATACATGCCCTATCAACACTTGTTCAACATATCAGTTACTTAAATATACAACAGCCCACTCCCGTACTACCAACTCTCAGTCACAATAAAAACATAATAACGACCAAACTCAGTAAAACTGAAATCATAAATCAAATTAACGGACTCCTTAACCAATACGACAGCGCAAGTGACTAAGTTATCTTAGTTTATTTACCACTCGGTAAATATTTCAATCTAATCTTCACATTTCTTACCCCCCCCCCCTACAACGATTGCGACACTAATGCACACCCAATAGAGAGGCTTACTCACTAACAGTTTCATTCAACCACAGTGCTTCCACTCGTGCAACTGAGTTGTACAGAGAACCCCACCTCCAACGACAGGAACATCCATCAACCGGACTGATCGCCTCTTCCACCCCAGTGATGACGTCACCTCTTTCACACGTGCCTCACGTCAGATGACCTCATAAATCTTCATGCCTGGAGCCAACAGCTAAGTGAAGCACGGCTCCTCGCGAGCTGCTGCTTTAACAACCTCAAAGGACTGTTCGACAAATTCAAAGGACTATATATATATATATATATATATATATATATATATATATATATATATATATATATATATATATGAAACTACTTTAAGGAACTTTGCCAACTGCAAAAGACTGTTTCATATTTTCAAAAGACTGTGTTAAAAACTTCAATGGACCTTTGTAATTTCTAATCACCACTTCAAGGACTCTAATACATTGCCGATATGGGACGGAGGGTTATTAATTAACCCAGTTTCCCAACGACCCCCCAGCTTATAATAGCCTCTATAACATTAGTACTTAGAGAAGATAAGGTTGCAGCCCCAGATTATTATCCTTGGCTAAGACCGTTAGGAATTCTGTCTTGAAGTGATAGCAGGATTCGAGGATTTGCTTTGAGCGAGCTCCCACGTCTGGTATTACCGCATACTCTACTAGGTCGTACTTATAGCTCTTTTTAGAGCTGAGTCGCCTTACTGAACTGAAACCAAATCATACGTTGACAACCATGGAACTGAATAACGACCTCCACACGGATATGGACTATCAGAATGCTACTCTCCCAAAATCTGGAAACTCATCACCAGAACGGCCTACCGTACGAACCTCTTGTGCAAGGCTCGAGGTTACCAAGGCAGACATACGTCGCTACACTCTCATTGTTCAAGGATTCGAGAACATGATAACGACTCTTCGCCAATCCAATCCCAAGACGAGCACGATCCCATTTTTGTAGAGATGATCAAACAGCGCTCCACGTATGAAGATCTTCTGAAATAATCGGTGAGTGAATTTGGCTCTCTTTTTTCCCTATTGTGATACCCCTGGCTGCCCTGTACATGAAACCCCTACATCATCCTCAGTTAAATCGCAACCAACTCAAAGAAAGGACGAGGACGGTTTCTCCTCTCCTCCCCCAAGAAAAGTCTCCAAGAATATTATTAATTATATAGAAAAATTTAAAATTATAATTTAGAAAACCGATTTAAAAATCTTCAACCTAAGGATACCGAAGCAGCAGGAACTTCTCACTCTAACAACATCCTCCAACCTAAAGCCAATAACCCCGCAATCAAAAATCTCCACCACCAGTTTTTCTTAAAATTACGGATACACACAGAAATCAAATGAAAACTATCGACGATATTTACCCGGACCTTCGCAGTATAATCACTGGAGAATACATTAAATTATACACAGATACGGACGAACAACGTAGAGAAATAATCCACAAATTAGACGAACTTAAATTCGAATATTTCGCCATTACACCTAAAGCAGTACGACCTATTAATGGGGTAATCAAGGGCTTAGCCCGAAGACATCCACAATGACTTAACTGAACTAGGATACACGGTTGATAAAGTTTCTCAACTTATCGGCCGAAAAACTGAACAACCACTCCCGATCTTTGTCGTCTCACTTCCTAGAAACATACATAACGCTAAGATTTTTGACTTAACAAAAGTGAGCTACCTGAACGTTACTGTGGACGATTACGATGGCAAAGGGGGGGGATTACAGAATACTATTCCTGTAACCAATTTCACCACACAGCTGAAAACTGCCGCATCACATCAAGGTACCTTGATGCGGGGAAGCACACCAAACGCGTGACTGTCAAATACAGAGTTGAAAAAAGATATTGTATCAACTGCGAAACATACGGACACATGACAAACTATTCTGGTTGTCCCAAATACCCCAAACCACGTAAAGGCACTCAAGTTAACAACAACACATACACAAACACTGTCAACAGCATAGTTAGACCAGGAATTTTTCGTACTCACAAGCCGAAAGTACTTTTAACTCCCAAAACACACATCAGATGGCACCACATGATAAGGGAACTCCTGCTGCTTCGGTAACAAACCAAGCCAATCAATCTAGTTTGCTCACACCCCTACTATTAATAACAATAACAACGGAACATTCAACCTCAACTTCATTATCCAGACACTTCAACGAACAATTCTGGCCCTTTCCATGCTTACTCAACATATCAGTAATGTAACAAGTCTCCTCCCACCACCCCGGCCTAAAAAATCAAAGAAATCACAACGCAAAAAAGAATTATACGCCCTGTTTGAGGCACTTGTAGAAGATGAAGGTGATTAGTCGCTCATTCATTGGCCTGAGTTTGTGTTCATGGAGTGCAAACGGCTTACTTAGTAAAATAACTGAATTTAAACTTATTGTAGAGAAGTACTCTCCCGACATTATTCTAGTGCAAGAAACAAAATTGAGACCAACACATAACATCAGAATCTCAAACTACACATGTTATAGAAAAGACCGTGATGCGGAAGGACATGCTCACGGTGGCACACTAATCTTAATTAAAAATTCCATAAATCACTTCAACCCACCCCAACACCCCACCTTCAGTACTCTGAAGCTACCATGGTAACAATTAATCCTCCAAATTTCAACCCTCTTACAATCATTAGTATCTACATTCCCCCTAGCTCTGATAATAGACTTTTTACACTCGACTTAGAAAATTTAATTCAGATCAATAGTAATTGTGTGATTTTTGGCTATTTAACGCCACACACAATGCGTGGAACCACTCCCATAACTCCACTCTTGGAAATCAACTAAAAATTTTACAGATATTCTAGATATTGAAATTGCTTTCCCCGACACCCCAACCAGATTCGGGCACAACTCTTCTAATACACTAGTCTTTGCACTCATAAACAACTTTCACTACCCATATACAATCCTTTCAATTCTGGGACTTTCATCAGATCATAACCCTGTAGTTCTAAACTTCTAATTTAATTCTAATATACATAAGAAGAATACTAGAGCAATTGTCACCTGTTGGTCAAAATTTTCAGATCACATCAATAAAAATATTCATATTTCGGACTTGAAAAATATCAAAAATCCAGAAATTTTAGAAAGTACAATCAATCTGTTCACCGAAGCTGTACGATGAACACGCCTCCCGACCAATCACAAACTCGAATCACACATACATTCCACAGCACATCCAAAATCTTTTAAGACTGAAAAATAAAGCTAGAAAAATCTTTCAAAATACATTAAACCCCATTCACAAAACAAATTATAACAGACTTAAGAAAAAGATTAAAAAAGAACTTTAAAAAATTCTCAGATGAAACCTGGAAAATAAAATTAGAAGCAATGTGAACACACACAAAGACAACACCTTATGGCAGTATCAAAAATTTTTCCGTAAGAAACGCTCGGATATTCCATCACTTAATGGCGCGGCCATTACTGATGAGCAAAAAGCCAACTTACTAGCCGCGACTTTTCAGAATAACTTCACTGATAATGTAAGAACTTTCATACAAATATAGATTCACTCGTAACTAATGCGTTAGAAAATTTCTTCTCAAACCCACCCTCTATTCCCATCACTCCAACTGATCCGAATGAAATAATTAATTATGCTAGTAAACTAAAAAACAATAAATCTCCGGGTTCAGACATGATTTCCAATAAAATGATTAAAAAAGTTCCCGCTCAAAGCATTTTTAATTTTCAGTTAATTAACAAAATTCTAAAATTTAGACCATTTTCCAAAAAATTGGAAAAATGCTGTTATCTTCCAAATTAAAAAACCCGGTAGAGATAACCTTTATTCAACAAGTCTTAGACCTATTTCTCTCCTATCCTCTTTCAGTAAAATCACTGAACATATCATTCTTAATAGGATTAACACCTTCATGTCAGATACTAACTTTATTAATCCCAATCAATTTGGTTTTACAAGGCGCCTCTCCACCTGTCATCCACTCCTCAGACTGACTGAGAAAATTACTTCTGGATTTCAGACGAACAGATCCACTGGAGCTGTTTTTCTGGATATTCAGAAGGCGTTCAATTGGCATAATTTACAATCTAATAATCTGCAACTTCCCTCCTGCTCTAATTCACACATTATCAATTCTTATCTTACTAACAGATCCTATCAAGTTCGAGTTAAGGACACTCTCTCAAATTCATATAACGTTAATATCGGGGCCCCACAAGGTAATTTACTGCGGCCAGTTACATTTAACATCTATATAAACGACATACCTACGCACCACCAGAGCAGTCTCAATATTTATGAGGATGATACTGCCATAGCTGCGACGCACAAAAATCTCAAATATATCACCAAGGCACTGAACAATCACCTTACGCTACTTGAAACATACTCTAATACATGGGAAATCAAACTTAGTATTGAAAAAACTGTTGCAGAACTTTTCTAAGAAAAAGAAAACCTGCAACACTGCCAACGCTATATTCCACACCACTCCAATGGTCTCAAAACACAGTTTACCTAGGACTCTTAATAGATAATAAACTCACATGTAAACAACACATTATTTCAGCGCGAAACAAATTCCGGAATGATCTAAGATTAATTTACCCCGAATTTGACGGAATTCTACAATGACAATTGAAAATAAGGTACTTCTCTACACAGCCGTTTTGCGGCCCATTTTGAGTTACGGTTGTCCTGTGTGGGGATATGCTGCTAAAAGTAATTTAAAAATGTTAGAAATATCTCAAAATAAAACTATTCGCCTGATTGTATATGAAAAACTCCGATATTTACAAAGCACTTAAACTCCCGACATTTAAATATTTCATTAAGAAACTTGCTGTTAAATTTTTTGATTCACTACCTCTCACTAATAATTACCATATTCTAAATCTGGAAAACTATATACCCCATGACAATACCAAAAGGCCAAGGAGAATACTCCTTGACTCCTATAATCCGCTGTAACAGTAACTGACCTCATTTGCCTGTTGGCAAATGACTTGCTAAATTTAATATTTCTTAAACTTCTATTTTTTACTTATTTTTCTTTTAATTTTTAAGTTCACAATTCACCCACACAGACATCTTCCCATTCTGTATTTCTCTCAATACCTTCAGGGCAGCCAATCTAGAGCCAGTTCACTCATCTCCCTCGTCCAATCACAAGGCAGCCTTTCAGCCATTCCAGTATGGACTTTTTCACCACTTTGACTTCGTTTCCAAGTGCCTCATAGGGCTGCGATAGCCCAGTGGTTAAGGTATCCAACCATGGCAGGCATGTCATGAGTTCGATCCAAGTACCACTAAAGACTCGCCGTGTAGGGCAGCGATGCACGTTAAATCTGTCGAGAGCTGAAACGTCCTCCCGTTGGTGTGGTGTGGTAGTTAGGAGAGGGGGTGCCAGCTCAGGTGTCGTTCACGTCACTTGACCATGGTTCAAAATTACGTGGTCCGTCGCCAAAAGCCCTCGTGTAGCTGAACAGTGCGACGTTAATATTAACTCAACTCAACTCCAAGTGCCTCATAGCCACGCCCTCTCTCCACGTACCAAAGAACAAACAGGTTGTTCCTTCTCCACCAAGAATTGCTACTCCATCAGGCACCATTAACAACTATGATATGGGATGGAGGCTCGCTCTGCGAGCCATATGCCCAGCGACAGACAGCGATAGCGGAGGTGTAATTGTATATTGGAATAGTTTCGTAAACGGACTCTCCGCGACTGTAGTTTTAATCCTATGTGAGATCTCTACATGTCTTTTTAAGCATATTTGTATCAACTGTTTCCAGAAAGGTTTTAAAAAAGCTGTGAAGGTTGCCTTAAACAAAACGACACGCTCTGACGTTAGCCGCACCCCATCTTTGCATTGAAAAATTACTGGCCGATTTTTCTGCTTTTAAAAACGCGAACATCTATTAATTCTTTTATTCCACTCGCGCTTTTGTTGACGGTCGTTAACTTCTTTTAAAATGGGCAAGTTTATCAAATCATGCTATCTTTCTCATCAGATAGGAGATAAAACCCATGGCGGGCTAGGTCTCCAAAAACCAACCCCAGCTATCGTTAACAGAATGGAGCACCCTTCTGTATTTGTGTTTAAAATATTATACGCCATTAAAATATTATGCCTTTTTTTAATGTTATACGCCATTTCTGATGTAGATGACTTAGTAAATAAAAGGAGAAATTCAAAAGCTACATTAAAGCAGTAATGAGTTTTTAATAATTATTAAGATTTAAACGATGCTCAGTTAACGATGTTGCTCAGTTTTATTGTACACCAAACCTGTAACTGATAATGAACCTGTAAAAGGTTTATTAACAATAAAACATGTTTATTCTTATGTCATATTTATTTTATTTTTTAAAAAATTTCGACATCATAGACTTTCATTAAAAAAAATGTGTTATTTCTTTAGAAATCCTTTACTAATCCTGTAAGTTACATTTTTTTAGTACTTTTTTTGTTTTGGTTGTTTGTTGCAAGAGGCAGGCATAATTTTCTTTCATCAAGTAGTGGCACTCTTCCCAAAAAGGTTAGCCATCCCTGCATTAGTCAGAAATATTTACTTCTGTCGTTAACTCTGACGTAATATAAATAACGCTAAACATCGCAAAAAGGAGAAAAAAAATCCACTAGCTATAAAAAGGCCGTTTTATCGCTGTCTTTTACAACGTCAGCGCTCCCTGGTGGTTTCCGTCCACACCAGTGGGCCCTTTTTCTGTTTATTCCAGAAAAAGTTTACAAGTGGACTACATCAAAATGAGCCCAGACGGTTCATTCATTTTAAGATAGAACAAGGATAATAGTTGTCAAAATTGCAGATCTTTGGACTCTGTAGCAAAAGCACCCAAGATTAAAATTCAAATGTACCCGAAATGCTAATCTTGTAGAAAAAGGAACGCCCCGCAAAAACTAAAAATCTCAAAAATCAACTTAAGATGTCAACTTATTTCCACAAATTGAATTAAAAGGGAATACACCGTAAAATCTGGCGTATAACGTGCCCCTATACTTTCAAGCTGCATTTCTTAATTTTTAGATATATTCGCCGTATAACGCGCCCCCTCTTTTAACGAAGAAGTCAGAAATGTTAATATACTATGCCCTTGTGTGTTTTGAAACCATTTATTCGAGGTATTATCCCAGACCTTTAAAAAATAGTATGCTTCTAGAACTACAACTCTTTTATTTCATAAAGCAGGTCATTTTTTTTTTCTTTGAATAAACAGTATTTCGATATATGCGTAGAAGTAAATTGTTTTTAATGCTCATTCTTTTGTTTTCTTTAAGGCTATCGTTTTGATACCCGGCGTATAACGCGCACCTTTAACTTTCGATCTAATTTTTTGTGTTCAAAGGGCGCGTTATACGCCGGATTTTACGGTAATTAATTTTAAGCTTTATATTTTAATCGACAAAACTCACTGAGGAATCGGTAACTAATTGCGCGCATTATTCATGTTTTACAGAAATATTATTAATGAATTTGAGATACGCATTCGTGTACGTATTCTACTTAAAAATACGCAGCAATTTAAAGAGATCTTCTGATTTATACAAATCACTAATATCAGAAAAAAACGCAATAAAAATAAAACCTTCCTTGATGTAAACTAATAAGACATAACCGAAGCATTGCATAAAAAATTACGTACATTAACAAAATTTTATTAAACGTTGTATATGTTATTTTGTTGAGTATAATTAGATGGAGTATAATAATCTGAGTTACAATTTAAAAAAATCTCTATTGTTATAATAATGCAATATATATATATATATATGCGTTTTATTTACCCAATTCAATTCGCTCTGAATACCGCACGATCTATGGGTCAGACTACAGAAGCTATTTTCCTCGAGTTTAATATATATACATGTGTTTAAAGGGAATTAAATTTTTTAGTATCTACTAATCTATTGGGCTTTTTTACCTTCTTTTTATGAGGGATCATAGCCTGTGTTACTCTTTATCCCCTTCAACCTTTGAATCAATCAATCAATTCTAGCTTTGAGAGATTTTGATTGTTTCTCATGTCATAAAATGTCATTCTAAAAAATTTTCCTTTACCTGAGATTGAGATAGTGTATAAATTGTGATTTTTTTAGATTGTCATATTTTACTCTATTTTATTTGTGATTTAATTAATTACGATATAATACTTGTGCATATGTTTATACTAAACGATAGTTGATTTTTTATTTGGGTACTTAAGATTTCATTAATATCATATGACATAACTTAAATGTGAAGTTTTAGTTTAGTTACATATTGTGAGGAATAGTTGTAACAAAAGTTTTTTTTCTCATTTTCGTGATTTTATTATTGAGTAGATAGGCAAACAAGTATTAAAAATGGTTTATTTAGGTAAGGCACGAAAGGAGTATCCTAGGCTATTGGCAGAGGAGCTGAATCTTAATGTAGGGGATAATATGAAAATTGCAGATTTGAGTAAACTAATTATCACACACACAGATTATGATGAGGACTTTAGAAAAAATCAACTCACAATTATGATAGAGGACAGAATGGGAAAAAAAGAGTGTAGGAAGAGAGAAGAAGAGCATAGGAAGAAAATGAAAGAATATAGAAAGAAAATAGAAGAATATAGACAGGAAATAGAAGAGCTTAGAAAGGAAACAGAAGAACACCGCTTAACAAGAATTTGAATCAGCGAGAATAAAAGCAAGACGGGAAACAGAGAACGAGACTAGAATAAGAGAAGCAAGGCATAAAGAAGAGAAGGAGGCCAGACTCAAGGCTGAGGAGGAGGCCAGACTCAAGGTTGAGATGGAGGCCAGACTCAAGGCTGAGGAGGAGGCCAGACTCAAGGTTGAGATGGAGGCCAGACTCAAGGCTGAGGAGGAGGCCAGACTCAAGGTTGAGGTGGATGCCAGACTCAAGGCTGAGGAGGAGGCCAGACTCAAGGTTGAGATGGAGGCCAGACTCAAGGCTGAGGAGGAAGCCAAAGCAGTGGAGGAAAGGCGGGAGATGAAAGAATCAAGAAGAATGAACGAAAGCATAGCTTTGGAAGAAGAAATGAAATAGAAGAAAGAAAGATGACTTTTTTGTGAATGAGCAGATGCGTCATGTTCAAGAGGCATATAAAATGAGAGTGAAAGCCGAAGAACAGAAGCGCTTTCAGGAAGAAAGATGTAAACGAATGGACGAGCAAAATCAATTGTTAAATGAAGAGCAGGAAGAGTCAGATGAGGACAGGAGATACCTCAAGCAGTCGAGAAGGTTCTTGTGTTTAAAAGGGAACAAGCCCAAATGCTTAGTGCGGATCCAGATGCTGTAGCAAACCCTGTCGCTGTTGAGAGAGGAAAGGGTTTATCTAGAGACTCATCTAATGTTCCGCTAATTTCTGCCGAGGATGAAATTGAAGAAGAAAAGCCAAAATTGCCTAAGAGAAAACTCAAAAAATTAAACAGAATGACAGTTGCCGAATTACAACAAAAAGTGAATTTAAAAGCCTCAAGCAACGTTATAATTATACCCCGTCACTGGTGTTTTAAACGTAAATATTCGCTGGATAAAAATGGAATAAAAAACTTGCTTGGAAACTGCCGGATTTTATCAAGCGAGTTGATACTATGAAGGTGCGGCAATCATTACGAGAAAGAGAGAATAGACAGACAACGAATGTCAAGATGAGGAAACGAGTTCGGTTTAAATTGGGAACGCACATCTCCTCCCGGGACAGAAGTAGAACGGCCTGTGACACGTTAGCGTCCGAACGTACTTTTACACGCTCCGATACACGAATTCCGGTGCACAGTGCTAGCATACTGATCACGCCACTTCAGTATTGCTTTGAGCTCTTTTAGAGCCTCCCGCATGAACCTGATTATTTGATTTAGTACAAATCAAAGGAAAAATGACTGACAATATGGAAACGAACCCGGCTATGGACTTGGATAATGAATTGATCAACGGAATGGACGACAATGCTGAACAACAACTGACTGGAAATGAAACGGAACTGCCTCTACCTCAGGATGCTCCCGCCCCGGAACTCCACACCTCACCAACTGCGAACAGAGACGAATTCTCGCCAGGAATATAAAGTTTTACACTATCACCATCGAGAACCTGAAGTCGAATATAAGATCCCTCAGACTCAGTGGACTAACCAACGATAGCTGTCACATAATGAAGGAGCACCACCAAAGGCTTGATAACTACATCGCCCTCAACGATCTCACGGTAAGCGAGTTTTCCTCTCTTCCTAGTTGTGATATCCCCGGTTGTGCAGAACACCATACCCCACTATGTACACCTACTAAAGTTAATGACCAAGAATTCCCATCTTTACCTAAAACCGCTTCAGTTAAAAGAAAAGAAAACGAGTGGGAATTTATTTCCCCTCCCAATTGTAAATTATCGAAAAATCAAAAAACTCAGCCAAACCCAGAACAAAATTTTAAGTTAAACTTAACAAACAAATTTAATGCTCTCGAAATATCAGACTCGGAAATCGACCCAGTAGAAGGAACCTCGACCGGAACTATCGTTAACAATGTAACTACAATGAAAAAACCCACGAACAACGCTGCCGCTAATAAATCTACCGATCTTACTAAAATTCTTCCCCCACCAATAATGTTAAAAATCACTTTAAATTTCCGCGAGCAAGTGAAAGTAATTAATGATTTTATGCCAAAATTAAGAAGCAAAATGACCGGTGAATACTTTAAATTATACTGTGATACTCACGATCAATACCACGAATTACTCTCATTCCTAAAAAATATAAATATGAATTTTACTCCATTAAACTTAAGGCCGAACGACCTATCAAGGTAGTAATTAAGGGGCTACCGAAAAAAGCTAAAACGGAAGACATCCACAACGACTTGATCAATCTGGGATTCACCGTCGATCGGGTCTCCAAACTAACCAGTAGAATTACAAATCAGCTACTTCCCGTATTCTTGGTAACCTTACCAAGAAATATGACCAACGCCACCATTTTTAAACTTGGTAAACTTTCATACTTTAACGTAACTGTAGAGGCCTACGATAGCAAAGAGGTGACCCAATGCTACAAATGCCAACAATTTAACCACATGGCAAGCAATTGCCACATTAAGCCTAAATGCCTTAAATGTGGGGAAGCCCATCAGACTTCAGACTGCCAGATTGATAAAGTTGAAACAATGTACTGCGTAAATTGTGAAACCTATGGCCACATGGCCAATTATTCAAAATGCCCGCTGTACCCCAAACCACGTAAAGGCGCGACAATCAAGCCAAATTACACTAGCATAGTCAACAGTTTAGTCCACCCAAACGTTTCCTTTGCGCAGGCAGCCCAACAGGAACGTAATAAGATTACTGCTCCCACTCCTCAACAGATGGCACCACGAAACGGTCAGGTTCCTGCTACGATACCAACGCAAACTCAGGCCGCAATAACGCACAATCCTAAGCAAACTGAAAAATAATGCCAAAAATGAATGCATGGGACTCATAACCCAAACGCTATCCCAAACTATACAAGCCTTATCGCTATTAGTTCAACAAATCAATAGTATAGATTTTTCCGCAAACACCCCACAACCTTCCAATGCTAAAAAAAGTAAAAACCAACGAAAGAAGGAAATACACGCCTTAGTAGAGGCTCTTTTAGATGATGACGATGACTAGACACCAAATAAGCGGCCTGAGTTTGTGTTCGTGGAACGCAAACGGCCTTCTAAGCAAAATATCCGAACTAAAAATTTTCATAGAGAAGTACGACCCCGACATCTTACTAATCCAAGAAACACGTTTGAGACCCACCCTCAACATAAACATCTCTAACTATACATGTTATAGGAACGACCGCATCTCGAACGGGTCTACTCCCGCTCTCGGTGGTACAATAATTTTTATTAAAAAATCTATTCCGCATTTCTCACCCACCTCCCCCACTCTGCATCATATTGAAACCACCACCGTAACTATTACTCCCCCTAATATTAGCAATTTCTCAATTACTTGCATTTATATTCCCCCTAGATCAGATAAAAACCTATTTACTGCAGATATTGAGACTCTCATTCAGGCCAACAGTAACCGTGTGATTTTTGGCGACTTTAACGCCACATACAATATTCGTGGAATTGCTCCAAAAACTCTCCTAGAGGTATTCGACTAAAAGACTTCGCAGATAATAATAATCTCGAAATCGCATTTCCTAACTCCCCTACCAGATATGGATACAATTCCTCAAATACCTTAGATTTCGCTCTTATCAGTAATTTTAACTACCCTTACAATATCGTATCCATATCTGATCTCTCTTCAGATCATAATCCTGTCATGCTAAACTTCAATATAACTTCCCCCATCCATAAAGATAATCCTAGAGCAATTACCACCTGTTGGTCTGCTTTCAGAAATAATCTTAAAAAGGAAATTCGTCTCTTTGACTTCGCCAAAATAAATAATACCTCATCGCTTGAAGAAAAAGTAGCGAAGTTCGCAGATGCGGTTAGCTCCGCCCGTAACTCAGCCTCTAAATCAATAAAAAACAACCGACACAACTACACGCCACAACGCATCAATTACTTGATAACTTGTAAAAATAGGGCCAGGAAACTCTTCCAACAGACGCTAAATCCAATCCACAAAACTGAAGCCAACAGACTTCAAAAATTAATTGAAAAAGAGCTCAGGATACACTCAGAAAACACTTGGAACGCTAAACTCGAATCACTCGAAACGCAGGATAACAGTCTCTGGCAAATGCAAAAATACTTCCGCAAAAAACGCTCAGACATTCCAAATTTAACCGGACCTAATGGCATCGCTAGCAACGATGAGCAGAAGGCCAACTTAATAGCAAACACATTCGTAGACAATTACACGGAAAATAAAAGACCAGGGAATCACATCACCAACATTGACTCTGACGTCACTAACACTTTAACAAGATTCTTCTCTACCCCACTCTCATCTCCTATTCCCCCCCCGCCGACCCAGACGAGATCTGTGATTATGTGAAAAAACTAAAAAATTCCAAAGCCCCTGGGATCGCTAATATTACGAATAAAATGATAAAAAAATTTCATCTTAAAATAATAATTATTTTCACATACATCATCAACAAAATTCTACTACTCAGGCACTTTTCAAGTGACTGGAAAGTTGCAATCGTATTTCCCATTCATAAACCTGGGAAAAGTAAAAACTCTCCTGATGCTTACAGGCCAATATCTATTTTATCTTCGCTCAGCAAAGTTGCTGAGCACGTAATTCTAAATATATAGGTTCAAAACTCATATCTATAACAATAACTTCTTAAATCCTAATCAGTTTGGTTTCACCAAACAACTTTCAACTTACCACCCGCTACTCAGACTAACGGAAAAAATATCCTCAGGATTTCAGAGAGGCAGAACCACTGGTGCTGTCTTTCTGGATATCCAAAAGGCATTTGACCGTGTCTGGATAGACGAAACTCATTTATAAACTTATTACGTATAATTTTCCACCTGCTATTATTCATATTCTACACTCCTACCTTACTAACAGGAAATACAAAGTCAGAGTGAACGACACACTTTCAATTACACACCGCGTCAACATTGGGGTAACACAGGGTTCTCCTTATTGGGCCCTGTGTTATTCAACATCTACGTTAATGACATACCTTCACACCCACGCACCATGATTAACCTCTATGCTGATGACACTGTGATCTCAGCCACATACAAAAATACCAAATCAGTTACAGTAGCACTTAACAAACACCTGGCCCAACTCGAAAAATACTTTAACGATTGGAAAATTAAAATCAACGTGGATAAAACCGTTGCGGTTTTATTCACTAAAAATCGTAAACAAATTACGCCGCCCACTCTATACTCCACACCACTACGCTGGTCTCAAACAACTAAGTACCTTGGTATCACATTTGATAAAACGCTCTCATGGAAGCCACACATACTTTACGCGCGAGATAAATTCCGGATCGCATTAAAGAAACTCTATCCCTTAATAAACCGGAATTCGAATATGTACCTATATAATAAAGTACTTCTCTACACGGCCGTTCTGCGACCAATTCTGAGCTATGGATGTCCTGTATGGGGCTATGTAGCTAAAACAAACATTAAAATACTGAAAATAGCACAAAATTCAATAATCAGGTGTATTGTAAGAGCATGCAGATATAACTCTAATGAAAACATCTACAGAGCAATCAAAGTACCCCCTTTTAAAAAACACATCCAAGATTTACCCAAAAAATTTTATGATAATCTCCCCAACATAAATAATACAAACATCATTAATCTAGAAAACTACACCCCTCTGGACGATCAAAAGAGACCTAGGAGAATTCTCCCAGATTCTTACAATCCACCGTAATTTTCTTAGACGTTCATTCACCGTTCGGCGAATGAACCCCTTTTTACAAAATTTAAACTTACATTTTTCTAATTTCTTCATCTAAATTTTAAATCCAATCACTTTCCCACCTCAATTTACATTCGCTGCTCCCATACAGGAAAAAAAATCCTTCAAAATTTCCCCCACTAAATTCTTCTGCACAACCATCTGCACAGCCACTAGAGAGGTCTCTCGCTTACTGTAACATCCAATAGAAGTGCTCCCTCTCATCCAACAGGGCCGATAACCGAAAGAAGGAACATCCATCAAGATCGACAGCCCTCTCCCCGACGAGATGACGTCACTAACCTCATGACCCCCACGCGCCTCACGCCAGACGCTACCTCATAAATCTTCCTGCTCAGGCATACCACTAAAGAAAGCACGGCTCCTCGCAAGCTGCAACGTACAGCCAAGACTCCACATAAATCACTCAAGGTGACAGACAAATTCTGGATCTCCGAAAAGGACATTTTTGGACATTACAAGAAAGAACTCAAGTGAACTTTAGTTACTTTAAGTGCACTTTTTAAATTCTATCTCCACGTTAAGGATACAATTACATACAGATATGGGACGGCGGATTTCATAAAATCCAGTTTCCCAATGACCCCCAGCTTCTTCCTCCCGGGACGGTTGTGTGAAAGGTTAGAGGTGAAACCCGACCCCCAGACCGCGGGAGGAGAACAGTTTCGGTGACTGGAGAAAGGAACGGAACTGGACATTTGCTCCCCCCTCATTCAATCCTCATTTGGGTTGAACATTGATGGTGTACGTGGTGTATCATTATTATTTTTTTTGTTAATGTAATTTAAATAATTGTTAAAATTAATAAATCTATTTTATCACAATCAATGCGCGATTACTCCAAGGATGAAAACTTTAGTTATACCATGCTGAATTAAGCCTTTGATGCCCCCCATAAATCATTTGGAGGCTAGTAGAATATTACATCATCTAAACCCGGAGTGGGCATTACGCCGATTCGCGATCGACCAGTGGACCTCCAAGACATTTTAAAGTGACCGCCTGAAGATTTTAGCAGATGGTAATTATATACGAAAATATTCCAGATTAGCTGACAGAATACAGACTAAATCTTCTACTGACTATAACAACGAACACTAACTTTTGTTAAACTAATATGTTAGTAAACTTAAAGAAAACTAATGTGTTTTGATTTCTTAGTGTATTTTGACTTGTTTGATAATAAAAGCATCTTTTTTTATAGTAATATAATTGTGACCATTATATTATTCTGTTTGTATCTTGTGTTTTTCTTTGAACGTGGTTTTAAGTGTTGGGTTTTTTTAATTTTAGTTCTGTAGGTAAGTACATATTCCGGATTTATTATTTAGTTATAATAAATATTGTACACCTTTTCCTTACCTCGCCACACTTACGACACCAGGCAGTGGCATATGCAAGAATTTTTGTAGGCGGAGGGGGGCGAAGATCGAAAGTCTACCATTTTCGTATCATACCACAAAATACTCAGTCAAACAATTTTTTTTTTGATTTTGTGCATTGTCGGGAACAAAAAACAGTAAAACATAAATTGTTGAATAAATAATCAGCATTATATATATATATATATTATATATATATATATATATATATATATATATAATGAATAAAAATATATTACTAACAAATAATTAAATGTTACGTACTATATACATGGGATTATAATCAATCGGGGAAAAAATCAAGGGCTATGGGGGAGAATCTGTACCCGTGGATACCCCCCTCCTCCTTGTGTTCGTCACTGAAACTGGGTAAACCGCAACACTTTGAAAAATTAGAAGTAGCCCGTACTTTGGAAAAGTCTGCCCACACCTGATCTAGACCTTACGAGTTATGTCTCAAAATTTTAGGATTGTACTGCTGCTTTGTTCGGCCCAGAGATGGAGAATATCTACAATCGCTTTCCTTTTGAAGCATGGCTACACATATATACTGATGACTCAAAGCTTGAAATGAGATTGTGTGGCCGGGGCTGTTTATTGTGATCATTTCTCGCATTATCTTTCATTGGTAACAGCCAAGACTGGTTTTGATGGTAAAGTTGAAGCAGTTAAAGTAGCTCTGGCTCATCTAAATGCTTTTCCTTCTCTTTCTGAACAGGTTGTCACCTCAGATCCCAAGCTGCAATCCAAGCCATCGTCAACTGCTCTCAAGCCCCTAGCTCTATATCCATAATGGAATGTAGATCTTTATTTGGAGCAAAACATTTAAAACAATGGTCCACAAGAGATTCTGTAATTATACCTGGTAACGAAAAAGCAGATGAGATGGTAAAAAAGGCTGTTTTATTAATCAAGCCTCCAGGTAATCTGGTTAGCTAAAAGTCTTTTTCATCAATGATCAATCAAACACTTAAGACAACACATATGTCAATATTAAAAGAACGGACAAAAATATCATGGAGAAAGTTCATCTTTAATATCTCTGATTGCTCAAGAAGCAGTGCTGTAGTTGACTTTCATCTCGCGACTAAGCATGATTGTTTATATGCACATCTTGGCTGACTCTAATTGGTGGATAGTCCTGCCTGCCCCCTCTGCTGCAGTGGTGAATGCTGATCCCGACTGTTCAGCTCTCACGAAGAACTGCATCTATTCCTGATACTGGGAGGCTTGAGATTCTTCTAACACTTTAACTTCTTGATTGTTTCTCATGTGGTATAATGCTTCATTTAATTTCTCTCTCACTCTCTCTGTCTGAGTTCGTTGTTATTTTTTATATTTCTTTTTTCAATGTATTTCGTACTTTAAATTTTTCTCTATATTGTAATTCTGTATCGCTTGCTGCATTAGAAATAAAAAAAGTTATCTTATATTTGATGCAAATTCTTGTGGTCACTTATTACACTTATAATGATAAAAAATCATACATAAAGAATGACTAATTGAATTAATTCTGTTTTAAAAATAATTAGTTCATAATAACAAAACTTAAAGCATAACCCAAAAAACTTCCACAGCCTTAACCTCATGACACAGGACTGATTGCAAAAAGTTATAAATATATTTAAGAGACATATACATAAAAACAGAGAAAATATTAATATTGAAATAAAAGATAGTACCAAAAAAGATTTTTAAAGTCTTTAGTTTTGCTAATTTGCAGAATTAAAAGGAAAATGTAATACTAATTTTTTATTTTATGGACACGTCTTGTATTAAAAAAAATTAATTTCCATATTCTTATAACATACACTAAAATGTATTGTATTAAATTTTTTAATTTAGAGTTTTAGACAAAGGAAATGATAGCATTTTAAGAAACAATTTTTATTTAATTAAAAATGAAATTAAATTTTCATTAAAAAAGATTACGAAATATGCAATAGAATAGCAAATCAAAGAACACACAAGGATATAACCTGTATTCAAAAATAACACCGGCAACTAGCTCAAATAATTTTAATTGGTTGTACATTCTAATTGAGCACAGTTACAAACACATAAAAACCGGTTAATCTTTATACAAATAATAAGGGGTTTGCGCGGGAGGACATTGGCATGTCCTTTCTACAGGCCAGGAGAGGGCGCTCTGTTACCATTCTCTCGTTACAAGGATAATAAATTTTAAAACATTTTCATTCTTATCAAATATTCTCAGAAGTAATCTATTCATCAAAAAAATAAAATAAAATAAAGTAAGATTCCTACAATTTTAAAGTGAGCATTCAATGAATTTCAATAAGAACTGAAGTTAAAAAGAATGCTTTAAGTCTACTTACATAGTATATACAGGCATTTCTCTTCGAGAACTTTTTTTCACGCAGTTTTAATTTTACTACGAGTTCTGCAAGAAAGGTATATTTCATCATTTAGCTATGCAATCTAAGTAACAAATTAACAAGAATTGATGCTAAAAAGTGAATGCTTATAACGTTAAATTACGCAGTATTGGCTAGCTTCTATTTTTTGAAAGGTCTGGATTCCTAATGTCGACGCTGGGATCATATTCTTAATGGCTAGAAAATTTTCAACACTGGGTGAAGAGACATTAAGTATCGAAAGATTTAAATAATTCGTTCAGGACTGCGAAAATTCATCCAAATATACGATATTTTTTGTGTGTGTTTGTTTTTTTTAGAATTTGCCTTTACAAAATCCGGCAACATCAACTTTTTTCCTATTCAAATAGTTTTGCAAAGGGCTGTTGTTTCACCAAAGGAATAATCTGCCAATTTTTTTAAATATACCATTCGAAAAAAAATCTGCTTATTTACAACTATCGTGCTAAATCAGCAGACAGCAAAATGGCACATTCGATTTTGGCGGTATAAAATTGTTTCCTCCTCTTCAGTAGACTCGTTTCATTAAACATGCTGTGCGGGAATGGGCGCAGATGTTCAGGGAGGAAAATTGCGCGAAATCATGGGCAAATGACCAGGGAGGAAACTAGCCGTTGAGGGGCTAGAAGCTACTGAATTCAGAATTTCATTTTTCCTACTTGAGCTGACTACGGTATACACAGGTTCTTTGTTCCCAACAAAAACAAATTCTCCAACCACGCTGTTCCCCTTCTCTAAGTGACTTCTACTTTCATAACTATATTATCCCTTTTATAGGGATTTTTGTTCTTTTTGACGATGATGGACACTTCAAGTAATGATCGACAAGCGAATTTGTTATAATTATAAAACTTTTTACGATTAAAATAATGGTAACTTTTATTCTTAATTTCTTCATTTGCATATATATTTATTCATTGCTGTGCTCTTTATCAGTCGAATAGAATGATGAAAAATACAAACTTAATATTAACTGCAACATTTTTTTAAATACCTAATGATTTTTACGACTCTAAATTTTTTACTCGTAATTTGTATTTGAGGAATAAAATGGGACTTCAGTATATGTGTATATCCTGAATATTTCTTACAGTAGAGCCAGCCATTGAAGTACGAAATAGGTGTTTCGGTAAATGCAACATTTGTAAAAAAAAAACTGCAATACATTCTCAACTGAATACCTGAATGTAGTATTTATTAGAAACTAGATGTAAGCATACAGGATATAAGCAAAATTAGACTGCAGTGCATAGTGGAGCTGAACTGGAACATAAATGAAATTAAGTTTTCACGCCAGTACTACAATCAGATTCCGTCACCTTATTCAAAATATTCTCTTTAATATATATAGATTATTTTTAAATGGCTATAACATGAATTTTCTTTAAGTATTTCATGCTAAATGAAGTCTAAATTTTAAAAGTTTTAATGATCTTAAATGCAGTACGGGTCTTAGTGAAAGCTAATAGTAACAGGAGGTGAAGCTTTCCATCCGGAAACAGGTACTCCAAAAACTTATTCGTGGCCGCGGTAGCCGAGTGGTATAGGTATCGGACCGTGGCTTGCTTTGTCACGGGTTCGAATCCTGTACCACTAAAGACCCGCCGTGTAGGGCAGCGATGCACGTTAAATCTGTCGAGAGCTGAAACGTCCTCCCGTTGGTGTGGTGTGGTAGTTAGGAGAGGGGGGTGCCAGCTCAGGTGTCGTCCACGTCACTTGACCATGGTTCAAAATTACGTGGTCCGTCGCCAAAAGCCCTCATGTAGCTGAACAGTGCGACGTTAATATTCAATCAATCAATCAACCAAAAACTTATTCGACGTTGGGCGTCACTGCAGTCGTTGGAGGGATGACTAGGGTGTCTAGCTCTATCAAGTGTTAATCTGTCATCATCAGATGTTTGAGTGACTGTACCGTTGTGACTCTCTCGCCATTTCTTAAGCTAACTTACTTAATAATTAAAATAAACTTTTTAAGATTATGAAAAAAAAAAAAAACATATAAATGCATTAAGTACTTGAAAAAATTAATCAAAATATGCATGTGTGCAGAGCACCGAAAAATACTTATTTCATTTTAGAAAACTTATTTCAGATTAGGCGTCACAGTAAAATTCATTCCAGTGAGGTCCTCGCATTGGAACAAAATGTTTAAAAGGGATGCGAATGGGGGATGCTGAAAATCGAAATTATTTTTTTCAGTTTCTAACCGAGATTACGAAATGTATCCAAATTATTTTGTTTATCACGAGTTGGTAACAGCAAGTATCGATAAGAAGCAAAAAATGAAAGTTTAATTTGATCAAAGTGTTGATTTCAATACTTGATTACCATATATATATGTTCACTAAGATTTCGTGATTATTAACGATTGTGGTCAATTCGGTCGTTGTGAAAGGAAAAAAAGCACTTTATTCTGCTGGGATCAAATCTCAAGTAGTCAAGGTAACGGACTTGTGGCTGGCATATAATCAGTTAGAGCTTATATATAGTGCAGCTGAAGATCCACCGTGTAGAGACTCAAACGTCTTCCCTTGGTGGGGTGGAAATTACTGGAGGTGGTGCCAGCCCAGGTGTCGTTCTTGTAACTTGACAAAAGATCCAAATTAAGAGATTCGTTACCCACTTGCTGTCGCTGTCTGTCGCTGGGCATATGGCTTGCGAAGCGAGCCTCCATCCCATATCATAACCTGTGAATGGTGCCTAGGGAAGTAAATTGTCCTTAATTATTATTCGTTACCCATAGCGCTCATGCAGCTTAATAGTGCTGTAAATACAACTTTATAGTGATGTAAATACAACTGTCACTTAAGCAGGAGACCCCTCGTTCCCCACTGCAAAATATTATGCTAAATATTATAAATAAATTTATTTCGAATAAATTTAAATGTGCTGCCTGTTAAATAAAATGTATTTTAAAATCAATTTCAAAAACTGCGAAAGGATTATTTTTGAAAAAGGAAGAGGCAAATCGTAGGTATTCCGAATGTAGAGAACAAGTCCGATGTTTTCAGCAGTTTTTATCGAAAAAATCAGTTGTTGTTGTAGTTCTCGTGTCCATGAATAAATGCAGTAGATATCACTAAATTCCGTCGAAAGTCTTGATCACTGCCTCTGCTATTCTAGGAGCATCAGGGGCTGTACAGGATTTCCCGCAACGAGTCCCTCAGAGGGACCATTCCCATTTTTAGTAACTTTGTTGCGACGGTTGGGCATTCCAAGATGTGATTGGGCGTGAGTTGAAGATCTGGGCAGTGTTTGCACTGAACATATGATCTTGTCTTGTCTGGGTGAATCTTCATGCCCTTAAGGCAGTGTTTCTCAAAGTGTGGGGCGCGCCCCCCTGGGGGGGCGCGATGACCCTACAAGGGGGCGCGAGCGTATCGAAAATTTAAAGATTTTTTTTTTAAAAATAACCGGAAAGAGAAGTAAAACAAAATGCTTTCTTCCATAATAAAAAAAATACACACACACACAACAACACTGACATAATTTATGTTTATTATCTGGCTTTTTTCCGTCATCAAATAGCTATCTTTGATCGCAAAACCAAATTAAAGAAAAAAAAAACATTTTGTTTAATGTGCTGTATTTCCTCAATGAGAGATTTTTTTATTACGTTTCAACATAAAATATTACTCGTTAAAAGAAAAAACGAAACCCAGACCCTGAGAAAAATTCTAAGAAGATAAACAATTCACCACTGTAATTATTATTGAAATACTGTACATTAGTTGTAGAAAAAGAAAAGGAAGTCATGATTCACTTTTCAGCCAGGCTGCATAGTACGTTTTCTAATCATTTGATTGACCTTCAATCTTATGGTATGGTTATTATCAATATTAGTTCCCTCCCATCTTTTATGCGTTTGCTTTTCGCTTAGGAAATTGTAAATAATTGAGTTTTGCGATATTTGGAAAAGAATTGATTGGTTTAACATTTCTGTAGGATAATTGAAAAGTGTCTGATTTGCGTCCTTTATTATGGTCTTGTACTTTTGAATCATTTTGGTTCAGTTTTATTGGATTTTTTCTCAAATCATCAAAGAATTGAATAGTCCTTGAAAGAAGGTAAGTATACTTTCTATAAATTAAAATATTCACTAGAATTCCGATTTGTATCGTGTACAGTAAAAATAATTCTAAACAAATGATTGGGGTTACTGAGTCCCCCCGCACTACCATTAATGTTAGTATCGAGTACGCGCCTGCTCTCGGGTTAAAACATTTTGAAGTCTTCTCGCTCTAAATGTTAAAAAGTAACACAATCATTCTTCATCGGAATTTTATATTCTTTTTCATAATTTAACATTAATTCTAAATGCTAATTGTGTGAGTTTTAAAATTACAGTTCTTTTAAACAGTTATTTACAATTATAGCATTTATCTAAAAAAAATAATTTTACATTTTTGTATACAATGTCGTGCACACAGTTTTACTCCCCTTACAGTTCAGCTATTATATCAAGAATAATGTTTTATTTTTTTAAAAAATGAACTCGTGCGAAGAGTCGGTGTTTCAGCCAGTATGCGTTTGATGTATCAGTACTGAAGAAGGTATTTTATAAATAATTTCTTATTACTGAATTTGGCCGCGGTAGCCGAGTGGTATAGGTATCGGATCGTGGCTTGCCTTGTCACGAGTTCGAACCCAGTACCACTAAAGACCCGCCGTGTAGGGCAGCGATGCACGTTAAATCTGTTGACAGTTGAAACGTTTTCCCGTTGGTGCGGTGTGGTAGTTAGGAAAAAGGGGTGCCAGCTCAGGTGTCAGCCACGTCACTTATCCATGGTTCAAAATTACGTGGTCCGTCGTCAAAAGCCCTCGTGCAGCTGAACAGTGTGACGTTAATATTCAATCAATCAATCTTATTACTAAATTAAGAACAAGTTTAATAATTATTAGGGACTTCCACGGGCTTGTCTTGTACAGGAAAGTTTTTCAAAGGAAGATTTAATATCAGAAATTGACACTTAAAGAGATATTTTTCTATATTTAGCTGAGATCTATATTTTGTCTTCAAGGCATCCACTGCAGAAAATTCGGTTTGAAAAAAGGTAGGATGTTGAAAATGGTAATAGTATACGAAGTGCTTTTGTTTTCAGTACAGATAATTCCTCATCCACCTCTACCCCAAATCCAAAGAGCGATTTATTACAAATTGCCTTTTAATTTTCACTGGATGTAAAATATATGAAGATTTCTTCTTCGGAAGTTGAGAGCCCTTCTGGAGTATCTTGAAATAGATCCCTAATCCACTCGTAACTTGCTACCAAGCTGTCCTCATCCAGAAAATACTTTTCAAAATTCTTTGCCAACATAGCTAAATGATTTTACATGTTTTAAGAACAACTTTCACATGTTGTTCTACAGATTTGTAAGTTTTAACACATATCGAGCTGGGACTTTTTTTCCATCATTTACTTCAGTAGTGGTAAATCCAAAATTTAAGTATTTTTGAGAAGATCGCCTTGATTTAATTTTCGGAACCATGCTCGTTCGTCTGTGTACTTGTTGATTCTTTATTATGGTCGAATGTTTGCTTACGACTTAAAAATGTATGTATGATATTGTTTTAATCTACTGCCATAAATACTTAATTACCGTGAATTACAATTAACGTGGAAATTTAAAAAAATGTACATTCAAGCTAGATTCGGTAGCTATAGGAGTATCGAGTCGACCAAAACTGACTGGAAATGTACGAGGAAAAGCATTTTTACATGTTATTGCGCAGACGTCCGATAGGTTGCCCAGACTCACGCAAACGTACCCTATAATGCCAGATATGATGGATATGATAGGGAGCGACGTATTGACTAGACTATTTTTCTAATGACATTTGTACTTTGAGAAATGAATGCTGAAGGAAATAAATCTTTAATTAAATACATCATTTTGCGATCTGTTCCAATTTAAAAATTAGAGAAAGAAAAATAACATAATTCTAAGTAATATATATTTTAAGTAATTTTCTTAAAAATATATTACTTAAAAGTTACATATACACAAAATTTAATATACTTATCGTATTAATTTGTACGGTTTATAATTAAGATCGTATTGTAACTTTAGCGTCTCTCTCTCAACGTGCATTTTTATTGCAGTAAATACATTATTGTTGTACAGGGGGGTGAGACAAAAATTATGATTGAAAATTGGGTCGCCAGTATTGAAAGTTTGGGAAACACTGCTTTTAATGTAAGAGTGGTGCACAGAGTATTTTATGACTAATTAATTAATACTAAATTAAAAACAAGTTTAATAATTATTAGCTACTTCCATGGGCTTGTCTTACAGAGCAAAGTTTTTGAAAGCAGTTTTAAGATAAGAAATTGACCCTCCGAGTTCATTTTCTATATTTTGTCTTCTAAGCAACCACCGCATTTTGTAATATGTTCCAATTTAAAAATCAGAGAAAGGAAAAATAACTTAGTAATTATTCTATTACTTAACTTTTTTTTGCTTAAAAGTAACATATACAAAATTCAATACTTATGTCATGAATTTGTACGGTTTATAATAAATGTTGCTTTATCGTAAAAGTGCATTATTATTGCATTCAGTAAATTATTATGTATAAGGGGGGGCGATAAAAATTGTGATTGAAAGGGGGCGCCAGTATTGAAAGTTTGAGAAACACTGCCTTAAGGTGTTCAGTTCTCAATCTGGCAATTGTGGATGTTATAATTCGGGGACAGTCAAATTCCGTAACTAGGGGTTTTTTAAAAGTGTGATTCATAATTCTATGTTTGGCTACTGCGTTAGCATCGTCAAGTGTGATGGTGGTGCACTTATGATCGATGTCTTTAGCTTCTTTGGCGAGGCTATATATATATATATATATATATATATATATATATATATATATATATATATATATATCTGCACATTCATTACCCTCAATGTTGACATGTGCGGGTATCCATTGCAGGATACAGGATTTTCTTTTGCTGTACAGCTGTTCTAGAAGGGTAATAATATCACAGGAGATGTTGGTCTCTCCGTTTCTTATGGCTTCTATAGCTGATTTAGAATCTGAGAAGATCACTAATCCTTCTGTAGATTCAATAACATGTGGGTCTTGTTGGTATAATATAAGGGCCTCTCTAATCGCCATGAGTTCACTTGTGAAGTTTGAGGCGATTATGCCTGTGTTAATTTTGTGTTTGTAGTAATTACCATCTGGGAGGAGGAGGAGGATTCCGGCACCTCCATTGCTGAGGGATCTGTCTGAGGAACTTTCGGTGTAGGCGATTGCAAAGTTATCCTGAGAGAGAATTTCTATCGTTTCAAATCCTTTTTGTCTGAGAGTTGCAGGGTCTTCTTTTTTGGAACATGGCCGCAACAATTCCAATTCGAAACAGGTGTTCTTTGGTGGGTTTTTTGGAGTGAGGGGTTCCTGAAGGAACTCCAAGGAGGAATGTTCCAAATTGAGTTCTTTTCTGATTTCACTATCAAGTTGGAGAGTCGAAGATCTTTTGAGCCTTGTAGAATGCTTCCATTTATCAAAAACTCTTCTAGAGATATGGTCCAAATCACATGAGCGTAGTTTATTAGTGAACTTGATAGTGGCAAGGTTGCGCCTGTTTTCTAGCGGAGGCAGGCCGCGTTCTTGTTCGGCATTTTCATTATTGGTTGATGACACTGCTCCAATAACAATTTTGGCAGCTCTGTGTTGTACAGAATCAAGTTTTCGCTTAACAGAAATAGAGGCTGGAGTTCAAATTGGGGTCGCATATTCTAAAACCGGTCTGATAACAGTGCAGAAAGTACTTTTTAGGGTTTGAGGTCTTGACTCCCAAGAAGTTCCGCTTAGTTTTCGAAGAATATTCAGTTTTCCAAAAGCTTTGTTCGTAGTTTGTTCGATATGCTTTGAAAAGCGGAGTTCGGGATCTAAGGTTACTCCAAGATAGGTAGGTAGGTAGGTCGACTTTTTTAATTTGAGAGTTCTGTATTTTGATATTAGCATTAAAACTGCTTCTGTGTCGTTTATCGGTAGAGAAGATGCAGTAGTTTGTTTTGTCTGCGTTGATGGTAAATTTAAGATTCTCTGCCCATGCAGCAATACCTTTCAGTGTTGTGTTTAAGATCTTTTCCGATTCTGTAATGTCATTGTGTGAGTGCCATACAGCAATATCGTCAGCGTAGCAGGCGATTTTTGTGTCTGGGTGGATATGATGGTGGATGGTGTTCATAAAGATGAGAAAGAGCAAGGGGCTTAAGACAGAGCCCTGTGGAACTCCAGCCCACATTCTACGAGATTTTGAAAGTGCCTCGTTAAATCTAACAGAATGTTTTCTTCCTCTGAGAAAATCATTTATCCACAATAACGCTTTGCCATTAATTCCGGTGCCTTGGATAGTATGGACCAGTTTTTGACGCCAAACTCTTTCAAATGCTGCTGAGATGTCCAAAAATACTGCTAAAGTTTTCTTGTGAGGCTTTTCTTGAAAACCATCAATTATCGACTGGCTCAGGTAAAAGAGCTGGTCGGTAGTACTATGATGGGTTCGGAAAGCTGTTTGATAGAAGTGAAGTTTTTTGTTTTCGATAAGCCAGTTCATAAGTCTACGGTGGATTACCCGTTCCATGAGCTTGCAGAGGGTGCTGGTGAGGGAAATTGGCCTATAGTCTTTGCACTCTGAAGCATTCTTGTTTAGTTTCAGAATTGGAATGACGGTGGAAAGTTTCCAGATTTTGGGCAGTTTGCCAGTAGCCCAAGAAAGGTTAAAAATTTCCAATAGTTCTTTTTTTTTGCAATATTTCCAAAGTATTGGATCATGCGGCCAAAAATAACATCCGGACCAGTTTGGATTTATTTTAACCCTTTGCCGGGATTCATTTTAGCAATGACAGCTTCTAGCTCTTCCATTGAGAATGGTATTGTGAAGATATTTTTATGGTTATATCTTTTTGAGTCTTGAATGGTTTTCCTGTAGGTACGCAGCAGTTTCCTGTCATTTGCGTTGAAGGTTAGCTTGCTTTTGTTTTCATAGTGCCTTGCCTCGGGGGAGCCTGTAACCCCTAGAGGGCGCGTCCCCAGGTGGCGGAGAGGGGAACGCATCCATTGGTTTCCAATGGGTGGTAGAAGGGAAATAAAATACCTTCCGTGGTCCAACAGGTAGAAATCCAACCTCCTAGAGGCTATGGCACCTTTTTTTCCATGAATAGTGCAATATTGAGTGAAAAAATCAGTGAGGTTGTAGTTCAAAACTATATAACTTTTCTTCAAAAAATATATCCGCTCAAGATTTTTAAGCTTTTCGGAATTTATTGCTTAACAAAAATGGTCGACAAAGCTTCTGCTGTGGAATCTTTTTTTTCCATGACAGCATTAGTTTTTGGTAAATATTTCTATAAAAGTTGAGAGTGAAACCGTCATCCAGATTTAATTCCCTTGATAGCGCCATCTGCATTTCTTTTTCTAAAATTAAGACATTTAAAACAAAGTTTCAATTTTTGGATATCCAACTGCACGAATTTTTACAGTCAATGCAAAAAAAGAGACTTTTTTTAGAATTGTAAAATGCAATATATGCTATACAGTGGCGCTGACACCAATCCGCTAGTGAAACCAATTTTTAGAATATGTTTCTAAAAATTGGAAGGAAAAGTGTTGCAAATATTGTTCCGCCGCTGATACTGATTATGACTTTTTTTTTTGTCAACGTTAGCCCATCTTCGCAGAAATGAAACCTCAGTATTAAAACTTTGAAAAATAGAGGAATTCGTGATAACCTTAGCGAAACATACATGAAATATCAATAAAAAAATTACTAAAAATGTTAATTATTTATGTAATAAATTGCCTTTATTGGGAATTAGGACCACATGATGAGGCGGGACAATTGCGATTCATATAAAATGTTTCGATTGCATCATCATGCACCAACTCTTTTAATCACTAACTAGTTTCTCGAAAAACTATTTTAAGAAGTACTTCTTTTGGAAAATATCGTTTTTAAAAACTTATGAATTCAATTTTTTTTTTAAAAAAAATATTATAATGACATTTTTATCACTTCAAAATATATTTATTCTAATATAGATATAAAATTATTTCTGTGTTGCTAAGCGCTGTTTTACAAGTCATTCAAATTTTTTCGTGAAAGGGCTTCACGAGTCCTTAGCTAAAACATGTCCTATTTCCGTATAATTGATGAATAGTTTCCAAAAAGCTGTGAAGCTGAAGGGTTGCCTAACACGAAATGATACGCTCTGAAGTTAGCCGCACCCTATCTTCACATTGAAAAATTACTCAGCGATTTTTCTGCATCGGAAAACGAACATTA
This sequence comes from Trichonephila clavipes, assembly GCA_019973935.1. Taxonomy (NCBI): domain Eukaryota; kingdom Metazoa; phylum Arthropoda; class Arachnida; order Araneae; family Nephilidae; genus Trichonephila; species Trichonephila clavipes. The sequence goes on from BMAU01020970.1 coordinate 114,048, forward strand.
ATTATTTCTTTTATTCCACTCTCGCTTTTGTTGACAGTCGTAAACAGAAATGGAGCACCATTCTGTTTAAAATGTTGTATGCGATTTTTGATGTAGATGACATAGTAAATAAACGTAGAAATTCAAAAGCTACATTAAAGTATTTAAACGATGCAAGTTACTCAGTTTTATTGCACACCAAACCTATAGCTGGTAATGAACCTGTAAAAGATATATTAACAATAGAACCCAAGTTTGCTCTTTTGTCATATTTATTTTATTTTTTTTTAAATTTCGACATCATAGACATTCATTAAAAAATATATTATTTGCTTAAAAATCCCTTACTAATCCTATAAGTAACATTTTTTAGTAATTTTTGTTTGTTGGAAGAGGCAGGCATATTTTTCTTTCATCTAGTTGTGGCACTCTTCCCAAAAAGGTTAGTCATCCCTGTATTAGTCAGTTACATTTACTTGAGTCGTTAACTCTGACGTAATATAAATATCGCTAGATCTCGCAAAAAGAAAAAAAATCCCACTAGCTATAAAAAGGCCGTTTCTTTTACAACTTCAGCGCTCCTGGTTTCCGTCTCCACTGGTGGGCCCTTTTTCTGTTTATTCCAGAAGGTCACAAGCCGATTACATCAAAATGAGCCCAGACGGTTTATTCATTTTAAAATAGAACAAGGATAATAGTTGTCAAAATTGCAGATCTTTGGACTCTGTAGCAAAAGTTCCCAAGCTGAAGATTCAAATCCATTCGAGGTGCTAATCTTTTAGATAAAGGAAAACTCCGAAAAATTAAATCAATTTTGGATGTCAACTTATTTCCGCTAAGTGAATAAAAATAGATTACAATTAATTTTAAGCTTTTGATTAATCGACAAAACACACTGAGGAATCGGTAATTAATTACACACATTGATATTTTACAGAAATAGTATTAATGAATTTGAGCTACTCATTGGTGTACGTATTCTACTTGAAAATACAGAGCAATTCAAAGAGATCTGATTTATACAAAAAGCAATAAAAATAAAACCTTTGATGTAAACTAAAAATAAGACATAACTGAAACGTTCCACAAATAACTTATGTACAAAATTTTATATTATTTATTTACATTTTATTTTGTTGAGTATAATTAAATGGAGTATAATAATGTGAGTTATACAATTTCTCTTTTGTTCTAATATTGCAATATGTATGCGTTTTACTTACCCTCACAATAGCGCCATCTATAGGTCAGACTATAAAGCAGATATTTTCCTGGAATTTAATATATAAACAAGTTCTACCGTAAAGCTTATTAAGAGGCGCTGAAGTCATTAGTATCCTTTTCTACCGGTTTCAACAAAATAACATTGGTTTGTATGCATATTTAAACGAAGATTATTTTAATTTTCCTTACATTTCTTTAGAAATTTTTTTAGAGATTTCTTAAAATATCAGATCAGATTACATTAATTAGTTTAGTGTTATGTGTGTTACAATGAAATTATACCCAAGTGCAAAGTAATTTGGGATAAAGAGGATATGATATTGATTGCCTACTATTGTAGAAATTTCTATATTTTGAACTCTATTCTTTTTCCTGAAACCAAAAACATTTTATGATTTTCTTTGTAAAAAATCCAAATAGCAAAAAGTGCATTTTCTATTTAAAGAACTTTTTCTCTTGTGAGTTCTGTTTTTTTCTCCCTATTTATAAAATATTTTTGAACCTTCGCGTGATGAAATTATAAAATCATTTGGAACAATTCAATGAGGATTACGGTATGGAAAAAATACACCTGAAGGGGTTTTTGGTGCATTGCAAAGATGCAAGGTGCATTATAATAGAAAACATTTTTTTCAAACAAAATTAACAGAAGCATGTGGTAATTGTGACTTAAAACTAATGGTTGTAAAAAAATTTGTCGGCTTAAAATTAGAGAGAAAATGCCATTAACATTCATTAGTTTTAACAAAATTATTTTTTTAAAGTTGAAAATACTGTGTATTTCAGGATGTTGTTTTACTTGCAGATCTCATTTTGATGGATAAGATATCTCAAATAGATATTAACTTACAGAAAAAATGTGTGAATTATTTTTTAAATAATTTATAGTATTTAAAATTTGTTTTATGTTGTTTATAAAGTATATCTTGAAAGATGAATTTCTTTTTAACGAGTTTTCTACATAACAAACTTTTTTCTGGATTTAACAACTTTCTTCAATAGCGGACCAACTGTATATGTTATTGATTAATTGTATAATTATAATGGCTCAATTATTTTATATTTCACTGTGATACAAGGGTGAAATCTGAACCTCGCAGGCTGAAGATACAGGATGGCTTTTTCCAAAATGTATTAAAAGATAAGAATGGATTTGATGTACCATCTTTGCTGCCCCCCATAAATCCATTGGAGGCTAGTAGAATATGACATCATTTAGACCAGCGGTACTTAACCTTTTATTCAGCCGGGCCACATACATACGACAACTATTTTACACAGGCCGCATACACATATGACAACTATTTCTTGCGGGCCGCAACATGAGGATTAATGAAAGAGGGGGGCGGACGTTAAAAGTTTAAAGACATTAAAAATGCAGAAACTGATACAAATATTAATAGTTTCGATTTCATTTTAAAACTATATTTAACTCCATCAAACTCGACTAAAAAAAATGGTACATTTTTTATCCTGTTATGGGGTAATTTCGATTTCCTTTCGTCAATGATCCTAAACCCCACCCCCAGATATTTTGTTGCTGAGAAAAAAGGAACTAATCAATTTTTTTTTTTGTGCATAGTGATGTAGTGATGAGAAAAATTATATTTAAATATAGAATTTTCATAACAAATTAAACAAGTTGTTGATACATGATTGTTTTTTCTACGAAATAGTCAAGATCTCCATCATCTTGAAATAACAAATATTCTTCTGATATCTTTCGCATGGACGGCATAAGGGTTAATTAAAAATTAGTTTCACCCATAAAACAGTCGCTATTCTACAGTTATTTGTTAACACTAACCGTTACAGTTTTAAAGAAAAAAATTATCCCGCAATTCTTACCAGCACCACATCGGTAGCAAAATCGATGTATGAGATTGCTTAATTGATAGAATTTCTCTCTAAATTTTTAATACATTGTTCTTAAATAATTAAATTTGTTAGTGAAACAGGGATGAGACCAGGCCAATCAGAAATGCCTGGCGGGCCGCAGCTTGAGTATCGCTGATCTAGACCTTATGAGTCCTCTTAAAATTTTAGGATTGTACTGTAGCTTTGTTCGGCACAGGGATGGAGAATATCTACAAATGCTTTCCTTTTGAAGCATGGCTACACATATATACTGATGACTCAAAGCTTGAAATTAGATGGTGTGGCCGAAGCTGGTGTTTATTGTGAGCATTTATCACAATATCTTTTATTGGTAACAGCCAAGACTGTTTTTGATGGTGAAGTTGAGGCAATTTAAAGTAGCTCTGGCTCATCTAAATGCTTTCCCTTCTCTTTCTGATCAGGTAGTTACTTCAGATACAAACTGCAATTCAAGCCATTGCCAACTGCTCTCAAGCCCCTAGCTCAGTGATTCCCAAAGTGGTCTATATAGACCCCTAGGGGTCTATGATGACTTGTAAGGGGTCCACGACAGCAAAAAAATAATTTGGGGTCCATGAGGTGTAAGTGGGGGTCTACGACAGTTCTCACTAAACCAGATCATGATTTCAATTTTAAAAGAAAATTTAATCAAATGGAAACCGGATTTTACCTTAAACACATTTATTTACTATACTTAATGAGGCTAATTTGCAGTCATGTGACAGCATAAATTTTATTAAAACAAGGACCATCTTTTCAGCATTTATTGCCAGAATTAAGGGAAAGGAGTATAATATTGGACGTGTAATGAATTTTCCTAGTCCCTTTATTCAGATTTTGAAACTAGGTTTACGAATGCATTTACTTGGTCATTACCACAGAAAACAATGAATTCCTATAGTCACAATGAAAAAAAATGTCATATTACAAGAGGAACTGATCGGAACAGGAAGTAACAGAGTAAAGTTTAGAAACGGATGACAGCAATTTTGACTTTAAAGAGACATACCAGTTATTTACCTCAAGCCATGAAGTATTGGAGAAAGCTTTTAATTGCTTTTCTTAGTGAGAAGTTTCAGCGCGGTTGTCAGCTGGACACTACTAAACTGAAGAAATTTAGGGTTAAATTTTATGTATCACTCAAATTTTAAATTAATTAGCATAAGTTTCTTAAGTTTTAAATTCTATACTTCACTACAGTTAGAAATTTATATCATTTAAAGTAAGTAGCTCTGTACCAGCTGTCATAAACCCATTTAAGTTAATAAATTTGCAAAAATTCCATATTACGTAAGAAGGGGTCTACTGCAAACCAAAAAACATGGCAAGGGGTCTACGAGACAAAAAAGTATGGGAACCTCTGCCCTAGCTCTATATCCATAATGGAATGTAGATCTTTATTTGGAGATATGAGCAAAAAATATAAAACAATGGTCTCACAAGAGATTCCATTTCATTGTGGTATCCCCAGTAATGAAAAGCAGATGAGCTGGCCTGTTTTATTAATCAGGCCTCCAGGTAACCTGGTTAGCTAAAAGTCTGCCTCATAAATGATCAATCAAACACTTAAGACAACGCTTATGTCAATACTAAAAAAAACAGCGGAGAAATTTCATCCTTAATATCCCGATTGCTCAAGAAGCTGTGCTGTAGTTGCCTTTCGTCTCGCGACTAAGCATGATTGTTTATATGCACATCTTGGCTGATTCAAATTATATAGTGGATAGCCCTGCCTGCCTCCTCTGCCAAAGTGGCGAGTACTGACCTTCTTCCTGACTGTTCAGCTCTTACGAAGAACTGCATCTATTCCTGATACTGGAAGGCTAGGGATTCTTTAAACACTTTAACTTCTTGATTGTTTCTTATCTGCTAATGCTTTATTTAATTCCTGTGTTCGACATTATTTTTTATATTTCTGTTTTCAATGTATTTCGTACTTTAAATTTTTCTCTATATTGTAAGTCTGTATCGCCTGCTGTATTAGAAATAAAAAAAAGTTATCTTATATTTGATGCAAATTCTTGTGGTAATTTATTACAATGATTAAAAATCAGATAAAGAATGACTAATTGAATTAATTCAGTTTTAAAAGTAAGCAATCAAAGAAAATTCAGCACAGTATATTATTTTCTAGAAGGTTTTTAAGACTAATTAATTCATAGTAACCGAACTTCCCAAACCCAACTGAATAACCCAGAAACCGTCCACATCCTTAACCTCATGACACAGGACTAATTGCAAAAAGTTATAAATATATTTAAGAGACATACACATATAAAAAACAGAGAAAATATATTTATATTGAAAACAAAGATAGAGAGGGAGGAGAGTACCAACAAATATTTTTAAAGTCTTTAGTTATGCTAATTTGCCAAATTAAAAGGAAAATGTAATACTAATTATTTATTTAATGGACACGTCTTGTATTAAAAGAAATTAATTTCTATACTCTTATAACACACACACACTAAAATGTATTATAATACATTTTTTAATTTAGAGTTTAAGACAAAGGAAATTATATCATTTTAAGAAACAGTTTTTATTTTATAAAACATGAAATTAAATTTTCATTAAAAAAGATTTCAAAATGTGCAATAGAATAGTAAATCAAAGAATACACAAGGATAATAAAATTAAAAACATTTTTATTCTTATTGAATATTGTCAGAAGTAATAAACAAGTTCTTTTCATAAAAAAAATAATAAAATAAAATTTACTATATACAATTATATACAAAATAGTTAAAAATTTCATATAAGTCTTAGAAACTAAATTCCTCCTTTCTGCTTTTCAAATTCAATAACCTGAAAAATACAGAAAATTTTAAAAGGGGAAATTTACAAAATAATTTTTATTTAAATAATCTTACAGGTTTAAGATTAGGTAAACAAAAATTTTGTTACAAATAACTATTTTCAAGATTGTTTACAATCTATCAGACAAATTTTTAAAAATTGCTTAACCATCTATTAGTGTGTTTTCTTTTTCTAGCTACCTGAATTTTTATATATATCATTCACTATCAAATAAAATTAAAATTTTAAACCCTACAAATAGCTGCAAGACAGAGTGAAATGCATGTGTATTTCCTTTACGAATTTGAATTTAGGAGTCAGGCTATAGAAGCTGAAATAGAAAAGTATTGCATTAGAGCAGTGGTCTTTGAACAGTGTTCCACGAGGCATGTCCAAAGAGTTCCACAAGTCAAAATAAAAAATCGAAAAGAAAATTATAAATGTGTGAGCAAATTGGATTCCTGTTTATGGACTGGATTGAAAATCCATTTCATTATTTTAATAAAAATCAGGATTTATTACTAATATAACAAGATTGAACTATCAACAGATTCTACATTAAAATACAGATTTAAATGAGAAGATTTTGATTTTGGGTTAAAAATTTACATGGAATAAATATTCTCTAAAATCTAACAGCTCCAAAATTTTAGGTTGCAAATTCATGCAGAATATACAGGACTCCCCCCACAGCTATAAACATTTTAATGCCATTCAGAACAGTGTATTTAAGTGAAAAAGGTTTACGAGGTACAAAAAAAGTATTAAAAAATTTATTAAACGAAGATTAAGAGAAATGTGACTGTAGATAAATTCAATAGACCTAGACTTTGATAAATTGTGAAAAAAATGCAAGTACTAATTATAATGCATGAATAAATTAAAATAAACATTATATAAAAGAATTTTGATAACAAATACAACATTTTTCTTTGTCTTTACATACAGTACCTATAATATGCTGATCTACTTTAAATATTATTTTATGATACATTCTCCTAAAAGAGAGAGAAAGAAAGAATGGGGTTCCCCCCAAAACATATTTCAATTCTAAGGGTTCTATGAGTCAAAAATGTTGAAGACCACTATATCAAAGGAAAAGACAGTTGCATTAAGAAATAGCCTAGAGATGGTTAAAAAAAAATTCTACTAAGGTTGAATCCCAAGGACAGGCAGAATGTCAAATCTAAATATCAATAAATTGGAGACAAAACAAATTCTATTTTAATGGGCCATCAGCTCGCTGAAGTGTGAAAGTGATGACAAAATATAGAAGCATTTAAATAGGGAAGAGATTGAAATTAAGTAATACAACTACATAGTACATTAGAGACCAAAACAAAAACAAGACATTCAGGGGGTGTGAGAGTGCTCCTTCTTCCCAGACATATCTCCCTCAGTTAAACTTCTTTGGCAACATTGGAACATTATTTGCCCTAATAATCCAAAACTGCCTGTGTACATGTCTCAATCACTTAATTTGCATGAAATTCGCTTATTCGTGCCGAAATGAGTCTTTCTGATACCAAATCCAAAGTAGGAAGATGTGCTGGAATTTCTGGGTATTCACAACCATCATATTTTGATAAATTTGGTATACTTTTCCTACTTAAACTTTGTAGGCAATTGTTACATGCTTTAATGCCTTCTAAATTAATTTCTGGTAAAATATTTTTGTGTTCAGCAACAAGGCATTCTCAAATCATCTCTAAACCATAATCTATCACAAATCGAACCCTGTGACCAAAAGGATTATCAACGAATCGCTTTCGAAAATCTTTGTGAGCATTTTAATGGGAATCAGTCTTTTTTTAACATAGGACAGAATTTATTAACGATTCACATGCATCCCTTCCAACACACACTAGACTTGTTAAGGGCTTTGTAGTTGATGGCACAAGGTGGTTCACAAAGTTTGCATTAATCTGTGCTGTCATTAGAAGAGTCTCAATAGTATTCCCATCCCTTAAACTCAGCATTAAGAGAGTACTTTGCAATGTTTTTTTCCTTGCTTGATATTCTTTCATGTACTCTGATGGAAATTTGGCAGTAGCACTTGATGAATTTGCACTATTTTTCTGGTTTTTTTTGTCACTTTTTTTACTGGACTTGCTGCTAGTTTTCCTTTTTTTTTTCTTTCATGAAACTCTTTTCCTCTTTGTGCATTTCATTTAGGCATTCTGACTAGAATTAATGATAATTCAATGCAAATGAAAATTAAAAAAGGAAATTAGCTGCTGAGTACATCTAAGGAGATCAATAATCTAAGGAAATATTTTAAAAAAGTACAATTTTCTACAAGAGCTATTTTGTCTACACTGTAATGCACACACTGCAACTCAAACAACTGTTGTAAGATGTTCTCAGGTCTGTAGGAAAAGGACTCCCAATCGGAAGGTGGGTAATAATCCAACTTTTTCACGGATATGACACAAGTCACATGGTGCCTCCGTTCCCCCCTTTTCCTCAACATGGCGACGATTCGGGGGATGGGGGGGGAGATTACTTTCATTCACTTTTTTCACCCTAACATAAAACTGGGCAAATTTCTCATTCACTTTTGAGCCCAAAGTTTCACTTAAAAAAATATAATAAAATACGACAAAAGTACAAACTTAAGTTTGACTGTTAAATTTTTGTTTCAGTTTCATTCAGTTAGGTTAGGTATAAAATGAGTAACCAGAAAAATTTGTGTGGTTTTTCAATTTGTAGATTTTTTACATTAGGATTAGTTCTCGAGGATGCTAATAAAGTCGGGTTGTTTTAGGTGTGCATCTCTCTTTCTTTTCCAAAATCGAGACAAAAAAAGCAAAAGTGTGTTCACAAAAGAAAATATATGATTAATCAGGATTGCAAAAGAGCAAAATTTTCCTAGTAATCTTAAATTTAAATGTCTTATAGTATTGGTAAGAAAAGATAAATCTCAAAGCCTATCTTTATTCTTGAGAAGCAGGCACTCACTGGGCAGTTTATTGTTTTCTTCCGGATATTTCAAAACACGCTCCCTCAAATTCCAGAATCTCATGAATGCATTTCCTTTGGAAAACCAATGTACACATCAATGAAGGAATGTTGTCGACATTATAATTTTCTATTGTAAAATGAATTTTGATGCTATGTTTTGTCTGAGACAATTACCTTTCAATAAAACAGTAAGAAAATTACTAATTATTCTCTTTTCAACCATTTTAATTTTTCAATTAGTCTTCCCATGCCATGGGTTGGCCACTCCTGATTTAGACAATCATATATGTGTGATAAAAAGTTTAACAATAAAGAAATTTTAAGTATTGGAATTTTCTAAAAATAAAAATAAGCTTTTTATAAAAACAGAATTTATAGCTTAGCTTCTCTCTAGAAAAGGTTCGCTCACTACAAAGTAAATATTTTGATGAAGAAAATTATTTTATGTAAAAATACATTCCTCATGATAGAACTTTTTCAATTCTCTCATATAAAGCTTTAAAAAGCATATAAAATTAGTTATGTCTAATCACTTGGTATTTGAGTTGAATCACATATAGATATAACAAATTTTTAAGTAAAAAGAAAATCAGAATAAAATCCATAAATATAAATACAAAATAATTAATATTTATGGAATTTTCTTTTTAAAAGTTATAAATATATTTAAATAATGAAGAAAATACATAATATTTTTACTTGTTTCACATGTGCATCAGCAATTTTCTGCATACGTTCACTAGTACTTCCTTTTTTACAAGGTATGTCCTGTCAAGATATGATCACCAATAAAGACATTTTGTAACAGTCAAAAAATGCAAAAATTTCTATTGTATTAAAAAAAATGCTTTTTTATATAAAAAGGCAGAGGAAAAGTTAAAGTTAATTACACATCAAACATAAATGTTGAAAATTTTTTCACAATATTCTCACAAAAAGCAGTGTTCCAAACAAATTTTAATGCTAAAATAAATTTGAAATATGCAGAAGACATCTTCAAAACAAAAAAATTTTAGATAAAAATTTATACACATTAAATGTTTAACACGCTTTACAGCTTTTAATGTAAATATATAGGTATATTTATAAGAGATTACAATTTATCAAAAAGAACTCCTATATAAAAATTTAATATTGATTTTTAGAGAATTATAGTATTATTCCTAAAAACCTCCCTGCATCATGTTTCTTCACATTTTTTGCAGATTCCTTCCTTAAAGTTCTTATAATAAAATAACCTCAGCAACTTCATTTAATACATATACATTCATTTAATACATCAGGCCTAATTATAAGAATGTGTAACTCCAAAATATTGAAATAAGACTTTTAATGCCATAGCAAAGTATTTTGAAGCCTATTTATTAGATTACTTCATATGTCATGCAAAAATATCGCTAATTCATAATAGCATTGAAATAACTCCCTTGCATAGTAAAAAAATAAATAGCTTTTACTTGCTTCTGTAAACTTAATCTAGAAGGAGGTAAGTTTTCTGATAATTAGGCCAATAATACACTATTTAAATAATTTTTTTTAAAAAAAAAAGAAAGAAAAAATTACAAACACTTTAAAATTTTACAACGGTATACAGTTTTTGATTTCCTGATATTCTAATATTCGATCAATAAATTGTCATTTGGACAAATCTGAATTAACATCTTTTTGTATAGTGTGAAAATTTTACTTTATAATACATATATTACATCATATTCCTAAGTACATTTTGGACAGTATAGAATTTTACTTAATGCTAATAAACTGTAATATCTCACAAAATATAGCACTTTGAGACCAAATTCAAAGAAATGTACAAATAATAAAATTGACTTTTGTTCAGAAACATTTTAGATTCCGTTGACAATAAAATTTTGAATTCCTTAAATTTCTTCTTTAGATAACAGCAAATATTTGTAGGATCATGGTTGACTAACATCTACTCTGGATAATACAATAACATATAAAATTAAATACTTAAAAATGCAAGTATTAAAATGCAAACTAAAAAAAAATATTTTTCATGAATTAAAAGTGAAGATAATTTCTGAAGTAAAACAGAAAAATAAAAAATTAATACTGCTCCTATGTTCAATTAAATGTAATCCCATTTTGAATGAAAATAAGTCATTTTTAAAATATATTCCATCAGTTTCCACAAGCCTATTCTATAATACAAAATTGGTTTAAGGATTGAATTTATTTACACAAGTTGAAAAAATACATAACAAAATAATATTTACTTCAACAAAAGCTTGACAAACAGTAAACAGCTTTCTGAAACATGGTCTAAAAAAAGTATGGTCCATATTAATCCCATTTTTTTCCAAAGCTGAAGCAATAGCTACTCGAAGTTTCTAATGGGATAAAACAATACATAAAAATATACAATAAACTGTGTAATATTAAAAACACATACTTATACACATCTGCAAGAAAGTAATTAAAATACTTTTTACGAGTTTAGGAAGTAGAATATATAAATAAAAAAAATATTGATATAAAGTCTCACCCTCCAAAAATGACACTACAACATTATATGAAAAATGAAGCTGGTATTAGAGCTGAGTTAAAAAAAAAATGCATAACTAAGGGGGGAAAATCAGAAAACAATATATATTTAATTCACAGCTTGGCAATGACAGAAGCATCTAACAAAATTGCTTTCAGCATTAGCAAAAAATACTTTAGACAAAAAAAAAATGTTATGCTTAGTTTCTAAATATTTGCCTGCTATCCTGATAACAAAGACACTATGAAGAGCCTGCTGCTTTGAATTATCCCCAAAGTATCACTTTGTATAACTTGTGTGACACACATACCCCACTTTGGGGACTAGTGTTCTAGAAGGCAGGTTCTGAGTATGTTTTGGAAATTTAAAAAGCTTATAATTCTTTAAGAATAGAAAAATGAACTATCTGATGAGAGAACACTATTTGATAACAGATGGACATTTGATATGGTACTTAGTTTATGTTAATAGTCATCTCAAAGGTAGAAATTCAAAACTACTAGGCAAGAATAAATTAACTCCAAGCTTAGTAAATAGCATCACAATATTAATTTAAAATAAAATTTAAACTGGTTATCTCTTAGAAATTCAAGATTTGAGTTAATTGTGCCACAGAATAAAGTGAACATATTGCAGGTAAAGGCAATTTAATCAAATTATACTTATGACATTTATGATTTGGCCAAGGAAAAAAAATAGTATGAACACAATTATAAGCTTATTTTTATTAAGTGAGCAAATCATAATGAAGGTGCCTCACAACATACAAACAGAAAATTATTTATTTTAAAACAAATTCCTTGCTGAAAATAAAACTTGGTTACTTTATTCAGATCAATATACTTGTGACATAATTCATTTTAAGTGTTCATTATCCAGTGAACATTTTCCAGAACCAAGAAAATTTACAAAAAACTATACATAAAATTTGAAACAACATGCAAAAACAAATAAGCACAAATATAGAACAAGGTTGGGATTGACTGATTTAAATCTGAGGAATTATCTATTGCTTTCTGTAACAAATTTAACACCAAACATTAAAGGAGACTAGTAAAATACAAACAGACTAAAAAACCTCATTAATGGTAAGTAATGTTACTGTGTTGCAATAGGCATTGTTTAATGTAAACCCTCTTCCTGTAAACCTGTTAAATCAACCCTCTTCCTCCCTTAAGTGAAGTTGATTCTTTCCCAATTTTCAAATCTTAACCATGAATGTAAGATAGAAAGTGTTTGAGTGGTATAGCACATTTGAATTTTTATGTGAAAAAAACTAACATAATGTGTGGAAAAGGTTGGCCATCACTGGTATATAAGTTTCATAGCAGTATTCATTATGGTGGACAGCAGTTAGGATAACCAAAAATTGTTAAATTGACCAGCACAGATTCTGGGTCTCCCATTATGTAGTCAAAGATTTATACTATTGATTTTGCATCCTTTTCACAACTTCAAAAGTGATAAAAAAAAATTGATGTTTAAGTCGATAGAAAGAAAAAAAATGTATTACATTCATTTCTTAGTATCATAAGTACACTGTCAAGCCAAAACATTGGGAACACCTTCACATTTTTCAATGAACCCATCTGGATGACTTGGAAGCCTTGTGATTAGGAAAGGATGGTATTTAACTGCTGCTGGAGAAGGTAAGCTATCATTCTTGCACTTACTTTTGTACATGAGGGGAAAAGCGGCTGGTCTAAGTGAATTGTAATGGCCCAAAGACACAGAATGAGTATCTTTGAAACAGTATGACTAGTAGGCTGTTCGTGTTCTGCTGTGTTTAGAGCCAATGCAAAGTGGATAAGTAACAGTGAAACCAGAAGTAGACATTTAGCTGTGGACGTACATGCTTCATTTAAGAAAAAGGATGTTGGAAATTGTTCCACTTGGTAAAACCAAATCTGTGCCAGACAGTGACTTAGCTGATAGTCCAAGTGCAAATGTTTTGGAACATATAGCTCAGTGAACACTCTCTCTGTTGGGTATAGGATTGCACAGCAGACGTTCCACTCAGGAGCCTCTGATGACCAAGCAACAAAGCCAACAATAAGGGGTGACAAGTTTTTTTTACAATTAAAAGGACACACGCGAAAAATTTAAGAAAAAATTACAATGTAAATATATGAAACATTTCATTAATTCAAATAAAAATACACTAATTAAACTTGCATTCCTTTTAATTACTTTCTTAGGCGAGTATTTTCCCATTGAATATATATATTTTGTCAATATATCATTTTCTAATACTTAGGAAATTTCGGATAAAAAAAATATCCTTTATATTAAGCTTTACAGTACTACAGCTAAAATACCAACATTCAATCTTGATTTCTCACTTGTCCAAAAATCATTACCAACAAAAAAAACTCTTTCAATTTCTGCATTAACTCCAGTTCAGCACAATGTAAATTCAACAAGAATAACTAAATTATATGGAAAGTGTACATTTTTTAACGCTTATTTCCACCCATCTTATATCAATTTCAGAATGCTGATTTACCAATTGTTCCAATTTATTAGAATTTAACTATATACATCCAGTCTTCTAATTTATTCAAACAGACCATTGTTAATGATTTTAATATCAAACATTTCTTTCGATAAAAACTCAACACGATTTTCTATATCTGCCCAATTTACTTGCGATGAAGCTAAAAAACATCATTGAAAACTGTTATTTCCTGTGATATTTGTTTCAGAGTATTCTTTGACACATTGGAAACATGTTTGGTTCATCACCAAATAGAGATTAACAGATCAGTTTTAAAGTATTTAAAAGGAGGACGGTTGGTCACCTTACCAACAACTCCCAGAGTGGGCTCAGAAACATTGTGACTTGACCATAAATAAGTGGAAGAGAGTTAGCTGATTGGATGAATCATGATTTTTCATTCATGTTGATGGTTGTGTAATGGTGTGCCATCTTCCACAGTCGAACAGTTGCTCCCTCCATGTGCACAGACTGGTGATGACAGTATTGTTTCGGCGAATGTTCTCATGGGTGATTATGGGACCCTTAGTTCTGGTAGAAGGGGGCCGTGGAAGTTGTAGACTATCTTGGCATAGTTGCGGATCAGTTGCGCCCATATGTCATACATTTTCTGCAATGGGAATGAAATTTTCCAGCAGGACAGCGTTCCATGTCAAAAGCTGTATTAAAATGGTGAGAGGATCTTAAAGATGAATTCCAATTAATGTCCAGGTCACTCAATTCAGAAGATCTTAATCTGATAGGGAACACTCGGGGTTTTATAGAAATGCAAGTCAGAGATCAAACATCTTCATGTCAGAATATCTCGACTTTAAGTGACCAATGTTTAGACAATTTGTACAACCTGTCTCCAGTCATCTACCAAGTAAGCTATTATAGCTGTTTTGCAGGGGGGGAAAGTGGTGTAGCGTGTTATTGAGTTGGTGTTCATAATGTTTTGACTCTTCAGTCTATATGGTGTTCTGAATTCCCATTAATGAAAATAAAAATTCAAAGCTTTAAGTTATCAAGAAATACTGGGTGTTTCAAAAGTTGCACACATCCACATGGTAGTCCTTGTCGATTACAAAACCAAAAGGGTTGATTGAGATTTCTGTCACTAGATGGCAACAGGGGCTCCTTCATAAGAAGTTTTGAATGTAGCAGGCATCAGTTTCAAAATATTTGTCAGTTGTAGTCAGTTGAGCACAACAGGAGGTTCATGAAATTTCTCCAAGAGCAAACAATAGCCATTGTGGTGTTTTATTTCGCTACAAAATCTCACTGCTGTGCGATAAATGTATTTCAGCAGAAATATCCAGGTGAAACACCACCAGATGCAACAAAGATAACACGTTTAGTGCAATAGTTCTATGACACAGGATTAGTTGCAGACAAGAAGCAATCGATTAGTGTCTATAGTAAAAATGAAAATGGCAGACGTGGAGACCACTTTATAAAGAAGTCCAATGAAAAGACCATCCATCTACATAAACATCAATACGGAATTCATATCCTTTCTGAAGAGTGATGAACGGTATCTTGGTTGCAGCAAGATGATGCAACATGTCACACATCATGGGATAGTATGGGAGCTTTAGCTGAATTTTTCAATAATCATGTCATTTCCAGAAGACTTTGGCCACCGCGTTCGACGGACTTGTCAATTCCGAATTTTTCCCTTTGGGGATATCTAAAAAATGTTGTTTTCAGGAATAATCCCTATATGCTTGATGAATTTAAGAGTAACATCCTTCATGTAATATCAGATATTAAATATCACACTCTTCTTAAAGTGTCAATGAATCTGGTAAAAAGTGTTTGACTGTGTCCAGGAAAACGGACATCATTTTGAACATTTACTGCTATTTTACCATGCTTGACACCTGACAATAAAGATAACCATTCAATCTTTGTCTGTTATTCTGTTTATTAATATAATTCATCTGTTTTTAAAACTCAACCACAAAGGTTGAAGTGCGCGACTTTTGAAACACCCGGTAAAATGAATTTTCTTCTTTAAAATAAACATTTACTTTCTTACTATTTCCTGAGATTTAATTATTTCATATTTTAATTAAACCTCAGGAAATAGCAAACAAAAAGTAAAAGTTATTACTTCAAAGAAGGAAAACTTGTAAATATTTTATGAAAAATTTAAGATTTTCAATTTTTTTCTTATTAAGAAGAATTCAAAACACTCATGGCTGATTATTTACACTGTATTGAGAATCCACATGAGAACTATTGGTGACAAAGCTCATAATTCTGAACCACAGCCAAGTCATGAAGATGACACCTCGCAAACTGGATCCCCTCCCTCCAAATTTTAGAACAGTCCGAAGACAAATAATATTGAAATTACCTTTTTTAAAATTTCAGGTAGCTGAGTTGAGTTACTCTGCTTTTTTTGATTACTGACTTGAGTTGGCTGTCTGTAAAATAATTAAATAAATTTTAAATTAGAGGCAGAACAAAACTGAACAGCTTTAACTATAAAATACTTTAAAAATTAATTTATTTCTAAACAGTTTCCACATTAGACAGATTTATGGAAGTTATAAAAGATAAATAATATAAATATATAAATACAAGATAATTCTAAGAAGAATTTTTAATAGTTATATCACTTAAGTCAATAGAGTATTTTTCAAAAATCCTTTTAGATCAGGAGTGTCAAACTCATGGCCTACAACAAGGGTTTTTGCGGCCCGATCAATACATTGACACACAATAATATATAATAAAATATCAAAATTTCTTCTGAAATAAGAAAGATAGTAGCAGAGAAGGGATGTCAAGTGTCAGGATGTACATATTAACTTTTTCTTGTTCTTTTATAAATGTTTATTATCATGTATTATTTGAAATAAACCTACATTACTATTAATTTTGATTTTCTTTGCAGTCTACTTTAAGTTAAACCTTATTTATTTGGCCCAAGTCAGCCCTTGAGTTTGACATCCTTGTTTTAGATGAATATCATTGAGATAGAGGCTCAAGAGATTCCCCCTTTTTACATATTCAAATACCTTTGTTTATGAAACCTATGGCAGAGTTAGTTAGAAATTCTCTCTTTTTTTCAAAGCATATTTACATTAAATGTTGTTTCCTACAAATCAAATAATTTCTTAAAATATTATTTTGTTTTAAATAATAAACAAAGAGAAATGAAGAATGATAAAGGTTTAAACAATGTATTTGCATAAAAATTTTAAAATTAAAAATTTCAAAGAGCAAATTTAATAGTTTCTTGGGGGGAAAAATGTTTGTTGTGTGAAGCAACATAAAGCTTTTTGGCTAAAATATATTTTGACTTTTTAATATAGCTATAAAACACTTTATTAAGAATTTAAAGCATTTACATATTTCCTTCTCGAAATTTTTTTTAAAAATATTTAACAGAAAACTCTTGAAAAAGATTATAATAAAATTAATATTAATACAGAAATAAATAGTATTTTTATATTAATAGTTATATTATACAAGCTGATACATATAGTTAGCTATAGTTAATATATATAGTTATTTTATATTAAAATGCATCCATCAATTTCTAGTTTTTTTTATTAAAAATTTTTTAAAGACACATGTAAATTTTGTCTAATTAAATATTACTCACTGCATTCTTTTAGGAAATATCATAAAATAAGTTTTCAGTTACAGTTTTAAAACAAGCTTTACATTATTTTGAATTAAAAAATATTCAAGTATTGCAACATAAATGATTACTTAAAAGTAATAATTTGCTAATCTCATCATTACATTTTTTTATGTTATTGATATTGTTGATTATGTTATTGACATGCTTTGTATATGTAAATACACAAAATGTTAAATCAACCAAGGGAAAAAAACCATTTCAGTTAAAAGCTTCACTGTTTCTGATCTAAGAAAACTGGGTTAATAAATGAATTCAAGGATCAGCAAAATATAAAGATAAACTGAATTAAAAACAAACAATAAATTTTCCCCAATTTCAAGGATTTTGAAAAAGAATTAATAATGAATATTGTTCCCTATATTCATATTGAAAAATAAAATTACAAAACCAAATTATTTTTATTTTCAACCAAAAAGGTTTAATCATATAAAATGTATTTAAAATATTTAACACTAAATTTAACACTATTTTTTCAGTAACTTATTTACTTCAATAAAGGGTGTTGTTAAAGAATTAAAGGTGAAGCAATAAAACATAGGGATGTCTAGTAGGGATAAACATAGTCAGAGGTTTTATCTCATTTGCTCTTCTTCTTGAGAAATGTACAGCTTTGTAGAAATTTTTGATTGATTTGTCAGAGTCATTTAATAACGATTCTGTTGCAGAAATTGATAATAAAACTCCTACCTAAACTGTTACATTTTCTAATGCTTTACATTGTTTGGAAGTTGTGAAAACATACAACATGCAGCAGAATGTAACAAACATGGTATTTTCTTCTCTACTTAAAGTCGAAACAGAACTCTTTCAAGTCAGGAATAAAAAAGATTATCACACATTTATTAGTCAGTATGTTAAAATTTCCAATTAACTGATGCGTAATATTTGGTTAATAGTATTTTTAGCTGCTGAATAGAAGTGTGTAATTTCTAACCATGGATATTTTTTAGTAGTGTGTGTATTTGCCAATTGTAGAATATCCAAAAGGTATGTCCAAAAAATTGTATTTGGGGTTATTTGTATATTACAAATAACCCCAAATTAATGAAAATGTTTGGTCACAATGAATTTGTTAAATCAGGGCCCAACAGAATAATCCATCACAAAAGCAGTACTCTGATGAATTTCTGTAGAATTGTGATTATATTAGATTTTTCTTTAAAAAAAATGACAGAACTAAAATACACAAAATGGCATTCAGAAATGGAATTTTAAAATTTAGTATGAAACAAACCACAACACACCTGGATGAACCAGGCTTAGAGTATACCACATTTATCTTTTTTCTGGGACTACATCTTACAGGCTGAGCAGATTTTTTCTTTAGTTGCCTCTTTCCAGAATTTTGAATTTTATTAGAAGTTTTTTTCACAGAAAGATCAATCTTGTTCACATTTTTTGATTTTGATGACTGCAACATGCTGCTCATGTAGGTCTTGTATACCAAGTTCAACGACTTTTGGGGGGATAGTTTTAGTTTAGAAGGACTTCTCCACTTTTGTCTTTGCGCTTGAACTTTAGTCTTTACCAAGATAGAAGAATTGGGATTTAATTGTTGGTTATTGCAAGTAGTAGCACTTTCATTTTGTACATAAATGCGTATCATATTATTGCCCACAGCTTCTTTTTCTACAGTTGGCTTGTCTATATTATAACTAAAAAATTGATAAATAAAATTCATTTAACTGTATCACATTCAGAAAATAGGAAGAATTTTTAAAATATACAGCATTTTTTCATGCAACATAATAAAAACCCAATAGTTAATAAATATTACCATATAAATATAAGTACCTTTAAAAATATCTAAAAAAAATGCAGAGCTAGTTTTTGATTTAAATAAAAATACTAAATTTACAAAATTTGTAACTGAATAGTCAATAAAATTTAATATGTAATTGTAACATTTATCTAATTACAAAAGCAAAAGTTTTTAATTAAAAATAAAAGTTTGTTTTAAATACATTTTACAAGAAACATTAATTAATTAAAGAGCTTTATACCTTAATTTTGGAATTATAAGCAAAAATAAACTTAAAAAGAAAAAAAGCAATAAACTTCCAAAAAAAAAACACGCACACACACATTTTCACAAATTAGGGAGAAAAAACCCCTTTCAGATATCTCGCAACATTTTTAAGATATTCTCTGGGGTGTTTAGTGAAGATATGCACACAAGCAATGGCAATTAAATAATGGGACTGGTCAGAAAAATATATGTTTTCTTAAAAACTTATCAGAAATAACTATTAATCCTGTCCAACATACATTCCTTCTATATCTACACAGCACTGCATACATATTTTACAGAAGCAGTGTTGCAGTTTTATTATCAACATTGTTTTTAGGACTTATAAAACTATTAAATCATAGATGTTTCACTAGTTTGTCCTGTAGTGATGCTGATGCACTTTAAATCTTCAGAGGATAAAAATCCTCTCATTAGATTGGAGTGGAAAATAAGAGAGTGGAGTGTTATCTCAGGTGTCATATAATCATGACTCAAAATTGCGAGGTCAGTTGTCAACCCCTTTTATTGTTCTAAATACAATGTTAATAAACTACCATTCAGGTGCAGTTCTTATATACTGAATATACGCAATACATATGAATGTCGCAAGATTTATCACTATCACAAATTTGAATTCCATGAAACATAAGAATGAGTTTTAAAGAATTTCATATTATTGTCTTGTTTATGAGCTATTTTGAACCTTGGAAATTGAAAAGCAAATAAAAATTAAAATAGGAACATATATTTAATATGTTTCCCATGCAATTATAGTAATTTTCTCTTTGTATTAAAGATATCAAAAACAAATAAGTTTATGCAGAAATTATTTTGAAGCTAGTGGATACTTAACATGCATTGTATGTTAAAGAATCAGAAAATGACTCTTTTATTACTTTTTTTATATAAAAATATTAAATGTTCTAATATTTTTATACTTACATTTTTATATATTTGATATTCCTATTAATTTTAAAAATTCAAAAAAATCAAAATTTTCAAGCACTTATACACTATTCAAATTTCTTAAATATACTAATATTCAACTCTTTCCAAAGAAGCCTTATTTTTTCTCTTGTGATAAAATTAGAAAATGCTGTTCTGCTAGGTATGAATTTAATTAAATTATTATTTTTTTAAAAAAAAATATCAACCAACTTGATTTTTTCTCAGATAAATAAAGTAATCAAATGTTTACATGTATGGTAGTTCTGTAGTGTTAAATTCTTTTGATTATACTAGTGGTTTGTTCCAGGAATTCAAAGAACAAGCAAATTAAAGAACAGTTCTTTAAAAAGCTAACCGGAACAGGTAAGAACCATTCCTCTAAAAAAACAAATTTCCATCTCTAGTCATGTCTGCTATCATACAAATATTTAAACAAAAGTCTTTCTGCACATTTTCATTAACTCATTTTATTCCACTGTCCTATTTAGAGGACAGCTGAAAAATATCATGTGGAAATCATTATTTGTATGATGCGAATAATTTGACGGAACATGTAGGGATATGAATTAGCTTCTTCCAGCATGAGTTATGTGTCTCACCCCCTCCCTCTTCCTCTGAAAATTTTGTTTATTCATCGCATTTATGGGCGCTGTTCGTATCATCTCTTCGGGGTTGCAGAATATTTTTTCAGTTCAATATGGTCACTTGGCTGGGCCTTTTTTTATGATATTTCTCTTTCATTATGATCTTGGTGGTTAATTAGAGCAATATTGTTCTTAGGTAACTTTTTGCAAATTATTTTTAACTGTCCTCTAAATAGGACAGTGGGACGATACGCATACAATTGACACATTCTTTCTCTCTTTATAGCGAAGAGTAAAAAAGAAAATAATAATAATAATTTCATTTTGCTTCTAATGTTTCAAGCCTGCTTAGTTATGTCAGTGCAAAGGTTTCTTAAGTTAGAAGAAGCATTAGAATTGTTAAATGGTTTAGATTCAGATGACAGCGATAATGAAATTGCTGTGTTACTAGATATCAGAGAACTAACTGATGAAGAAAGGGATGATAATGAAGTAAATGCTAGTGAGATTATTATAAAAGATGTTCCTGGGTCTTTGAAGGTTAGAAGTGGAGATAGTTTCCAGCCTGAACTGCTCACAAGTTCTAGTGTTTCGGCAACAAAGAGCAGAAAAAAGTTAAAAGACATCAGTCATTATGTATAAAGAATAAATCACTGCATTATCAAAATGGGTAACACAGGCTGACTCATCTGCAAGTGACTAGCTCAAGCAGATGGAAACTGCATTTAAAGATAAAACCCCATCAGAACTTTTTGAGCAGTTTTATTCCAGTGAAGCTTATGATCTTAATGCAAAAGAAGCTATGCAATATGCAACAGATGTAACAAACTAACACGATTTCTTGGCCACTGCTGACAAAATACGTGTTTTTATAGGAATTTTTCTTCTAGCTGGTTATCATTGAAATACCTGTGAACGTGATTATTGGTCAGATGCTGAAAATTTGGAATCACCCTGGTGAAAAATGCCCTGCCATGAAACCACTTACAAAAGTTGTTATCTTATTTACACTTTTTAGACAATAGAACTAAATCAGCATGTCAAGGATCGATCCTTCAAAGTAAAACATTTATTTGCCATACTCAATAATAATTTTATGAAATTTGGAGGTGAGTATGAGGGCATAAAAATAAAGTTAACAAGTAGATGCCAAATCTGATAAATTCTTACAACAAACATATGGGCGATGTGGATGCACATGACTGTTTGGCTGGACTTCATTCCATTAAAATTCGTAGAAAAAAGTGGTACTGGCCACTTTTTATATGTTCACTGTATATGAGTATTGTAAATGCTTGGATATAATTCATAAAATTCTCAACAAAAGATGAAGTCCGAAGAGCTGTAACAACTGTTTATCTGAAAAAAACTATAAGAACAAAAGGTAGACCTAGGATCTTGACTGTACCTTCTGGTGTAAAATAAGATATCCGTAAATGTAGTGTTGGTCATTTTTTATTAAAGCAAGGAAAAGTCATTTTTTACTAAAGCAAGAAAAACAACATTGTTGTCAAAGAGAGGAATGCGAAGGAAAACTAAAACATATGGCAAATGAGACAAAACGCTTTGTCAGGCTTGCTTTGAACCTTTCCAGCAAAATTAAGAGTGAAATTTAACTGAAAAGTGAAATATTTTACAAACAAGAAAGTATTATTGAAATAAATTAAAATTTTGTACTCGGAAATAGCTTTTCATCATTGAAGAGAACACTGAAATCTGTAAGTGCAAATTTTATCCTCTTTATCCCAGTGTCCTATTTAGAGAATGGATAAGATTTCTTACATAAAATATATAAATTTTTAAAATTTTGTTATATTTAATTTGTTTAGTTTAACTAACTTAAGAAAATATAACTTTACTCAAATTTGAATAAAATAAATAAATTGGGATAAAACAGGTTAATTTTATGAATGTTTTAATTAATTGTTGATGTCACAGGGCAATTAAAATGCTCATAATTCTCAATACTCTACTGATTAAAAAAATATTCTTTGTATTATTCAAAAGTTTGAGTGTGTGACATGCAATTATCATGTACTTCTTTCAATGACTGAAAACATTTAGTTGGAAGTTTTTTAATCTTATACGGAAACTGGAGATAAATATGTTTATCGTGATCATGGTACTTCAATAAAGTAATGCCTTACTCAAACAAGTAGTAACAAACATTAAACAAGATAGAGAGAGATGCAATATAGCTTCACATGCATTGAAAGCATTAAGGTCAACTACATTCCACCCTCATTCTCTTTCACCATACTCAATCTATCTACATTACTTGCTCAGCCATTGCATTAACTGACCCTGGCATAAAAATATGACTTTCTAAATTACCAACTTTTGCAATGTGTTGTCAACTGCAAAACTTTCCTGAAGGCTTTGGAATGCAACATAGTGTCTTTGACATGTTTGCAAAGGGGAATGTTTGCAAACATGTTGTCTTTGACTTATTTCAAAGAATTTACTTATTTATATATGGCTCTTTTCTTTCCCCCTAATATAACACAACTATATGTGCCTGTATGAAAAACATCAGCATTGTGGGGTATTACAACTTTTACTTGGCAGTTAAGCTTCTTTGGAACAGCACGCCTTTGATGAAGATGCACCAAGGGGATGGGGTGGAAGGAAATGAACAACAGGAGGTTTTTGCATCACTAACTTTAGAAAAAAAAGTGATAAATAATAAAGTTTTAGTCCTAATGCCATAACTTTTTGGTACCATTTTAGATTACCTAAGATGTCATTTGCATTAAAACTAGAATGTAATAACGTTTGCCCTTTAATTAACATTAAAGTATTATCTTGAAAAATAGTTTCTGAAAGCACTATTCAAATTTTTAATTGACAAAACACATTGATAAACTTTCAAATTAATAAAAAAAATCAGCAAAGATTATACACAAAAAGAAATAAAATTGAAATGAACACTGAGTGTGAAAAATCTCAAAGTATAAGAAACACAGATTCCTACATTGCATGATTTGCAAGCACAAAATGTTTGTTGCATTTTTAATTGCTTAAACATGTTTTGTGAACTAACTATGCACTTTCTTTGGCCTTTTAACACTTTTTGTTGACATTAAGGGTAGGAAAACGCCTACCAGATAATTGAATAATAATCTGGAGTCAAGATTTGTAAAATAAGAAGAATGCCATACATATCTCAAAGCAACAAAAACAGTAACAGAACTGGTGCTAAAACTCTCAAACACTCCACACTGTAGCAAAAAAGAAAATAAAAAGGATTCAGAGAGCTATTAGAGAAAGGTGAATGCTTAATATTATGTGGAAAGTTTAAAAGCCGAGCTCGGTTTATTTGCATTCTGATTTCCCCCTTCCCTGCAACAACTGACGAGCAAAATACCAAACACAGGCAGAATATGAACCAACTGAAAGTCAGGTTACTTAAGCTATGTTCAAAGTAAATGTAATGGAAACAGGGTGCCATCTAGTGGCCATTATAAATTGTTCCAATTTAAAATGCACGTATACACCACCGGTCACAAAAAATCAGTTCTTTTGAAATGCATGGGTGAACCACTCGGTGGTGAGAGACACTCATGCAGAATGCATATATGATTTACCCATTGTGAAGAGGTTCATGATTAGAGCATGAACAATACTATTAATTAATTGTCACACTTTATACACCAAGATTCAATTTAAACATATAAGAAAAGACAATGTAAAAATCATAAAGACCATAAAAAAATGTTCATTCAAATGGAGATGAAACACACATCAGGATAGTTATTGAACAAGAACATGAAAAGAAATCCAGGTGATACTTTTATAAGCAAACGGAAGGTAGGACTGGTCTGCTAAGAATGAACACTTATGAGCTGATAATTATAAATGACAAGAAATACAAAATAAATAAATAAAAAAAAACTTACTACATATCATGGTATGCACATTTCATTACATCTGGCCATCTTGACTGCAGAACTTTCTTATAAGTTGTATTAATATGGTTTAATTTATTATTCTGAAGAAAAATCAAAAGTAAATTTTTCTCCCTAAATGACTATTACATAATATATTTTAATAAACTCAAACAGCAAACTCTAATATTCTTAATTTCCAAATTTCTGGTAATTAATATTTTTCAAGTAATTTTCAAAATATAATTTTTTTCAAAGATTTACTGAATTAACTAATTTTTAAAAAGGAATGATACTAAATTAAACAAAGAAATTGAATGGAATAGTGGCTGCCTTAAAAATAAAAAATATATATAATTCACTACACTGACTAACATGACAGCAAGCAGTTTCAAATGCAGTAAAATTTATAAATAAATGTTAAAGAAATAAAGTTTTAATATTCATAGGTAATTTGTAAAGAAATTTTCTTTTTTGAGAATGGCTTCAAGTGAGAGAAATTGCTTACAATTAAAAGATATATTAAAAACCAAAGAATTTCAAAATCTTATCTCTTTTCGAAAAGTTTATAAATGAAGAAACAGGGAAAAATTGATATCTAATTTTTAAAAAAGCTTAAAACCTAAATTTTACAGAAGTATAACATTTTTTTTATACTACATATTTTATAAGTATCATAACAAAATAATGTTGAAAAAAAATTAATATCAACAATATAATATATTATAGTTAAAACACATGACATGTAGATAATCTTTCAATAAAATTTCACGTTGCTAAATCTACATAAAAATTAGAAACAAAGAAGGAAAAAAAATTACTTGAGATATTGAATGAGCTTGGGTTGAATCCTTAGCTTCTCCAGAAGATTCAAAACACTTTGTAATATCTTCAATTGAAAAGAAAACTACAAAGTAATAATAATACTTAATTTAAATGTAAAATACAAATCATAAATTATTTGGGAAATAAATTCCTTGAATAAACAATTTACAATTTATTTACATGAAATAAAATTCGGAACTTTAATTAATCTTAGAAAAAAATTTTATCCCAAAAATTTTTATGCTTTAAATAAATCAACAAACCAATATAGCACACAACTATATATCTCAGTTATCAATAAATTTATAAACAGATCAGAAAACCCATCCAGTATAGTGTCACTGAAGTAGGGCCTAGGTTTGAATCCCAGAGAAGGCATGTATGTTTGTAAATGTATAGTGCATTTGCAACATGGGGATACTCCAAATAACAGTTGAGTCATAAGTCTGCTCATGAGGTTGATGGAAGGGGAAGAGAGGCGGGAAGTTCCTGAATACCTCCAGGGTGTTCTCTCTTAAAATTGGGGTGAAACCGAGCCAAATCGTACAGTCACCTGTATGGTGCTCAAAGCTACGGCTAACAATAGGAGTACATCTAACCAATTGCAGCAATGAATTTCGTGGATCTGGATTTAAAATAGTCAGATAAGTGGCATTAACAACATGAACAAATAAGTTTTATGATGCAAAGATTACTTGGTTAGCTTTACACCTGAAAAGTATGCTCTGCTAATAAATTATAATGAATTAATCATTTTATGAGAGTAAGAAATCTCCCACGTAGATGCAATTTATTATTATTTTACAGACAGTAGATTTCTTTTTAACTATGGTTTTAATATTTGAAAAAATATTTCCTCACTTATTTGCAGGATCTTTCATCAAGATGTAAACGAGTGCCTCTCATTTTTTTCCCTCATTAGCAAACTCAAAAGTTACTTAAATGAATGTGTATGCATGCCATTTTTACTATAAAAAATTATATTAGTAATTTACTTTTCTAGGAGTTTTTGCTAATAATTTTGGAATTTATAACTATTGTAATCTTTTAAAAAATATCAGGAAGAACTATTGTTTCTCATTATGAATGTTTTCAAGAATTTGCAATGCTCTTTTACATGAAATAGTCATTAGGAAAACTTCCTTTGTTGTCCCTCTCCGTAAGTGAATTCCATCTTAAATTTATCACTATAGAAGGATTAAACCAGAATAATTTTTGTTTTATAAATATTTGTTATTTTTTTAAATGAGAGATGCAACCAGTGACATTCATATATATTTTTATGTAGTTTTTACATGCAAGGCAAATATACATCTTGAAAGTAATTCAACAGTTTAGTTTGGCAATAATCCGAAATCTTGTTCATAACATTTGGCTGACATATATTCCTTAGCCCAGCAATAAATAAAGAAAACAATTGCTTAAAAGGAAACATATCTTCAAAATAAAAAAATAAATAATCAAATAACATTCTAAAACTTTGCTTGCTGTTTGGTATGCTGCTGTCCACAAAACACGGTCATTTAAGAAATGCAACCTCAAAAAATTCCTCACATTCAGTGAAGTTCTTGCATTCAGTACATTAATGTGGAAAATAACATTTCAGAATTCAAGGTTATTTAATAATTAAATTCCACAATAGGTTATAATAAAAAATGTATGAGGAGAAAGAAAAACTGGTGAAAAATGAAGGTTAAATATATATAGCATGTAAATCCCTCTGTATATTTAGGTATCTAATGGAAATTACAAAAATATTCAATACCACATAATATTGAAGCTAAGACTGTAGGTAAACAGACATTTCAAAAGAAAACCTTCTTTAAAATATAAACCATTCTTAAAAAAAAAAACTTAAAAAATCAAAGATGATCTAAATATTTACCATTAAATAAACATTTACAATTACAATTGTGATTAAAAAAGAGGGAGATACCTCAGTTTTGCTTTGAGACTCTCCAACTACATTTTCCTTCTCAAATATTTTTACCGTTTATACAAAGATATTTTATCGTTCACACAAACATCCAAATTTTTTAAAAATAATAAACAATTATTCTCTTAATGTAGTTAAGGATAAATAAAAATTGCAAATTATCCAATAAAATACATTAAATGAGTCTTCCTAATAACTTTTTCAGTAATAATGAGATAACAGTAAAATTTAACTTCCATAAACGCAAACATTCAGCTTTAATTGATGTCTTAAAGAATTTTTAATTATATATATAATTTACATACATGTAAACAATTTAATGAAAAATCAATAAAGTCGAGTAAAATTTGTATATTATATTTATTTATTAAGATTTTTTTTAGATAATTATTAACTGCTTTATACATGCATCATTTATTTTTAAAAAATAAATATTTCCATATTTTAATAAATAATGTAACAGTAACATCTAGGCAAAGCAAATATTAAGAAAATAAATACATCAGAATACCATTCTTTTCAGTCAACTGAGGACTAAGGTTGTGTAAGAAATTAGGAAGGATATTTTTTTTATCCTCATCAATTTGAAACTGCTTCTGTAATAAGTGTACTCTTTCAGGCCAATCTGCAGGATCTATTTCATCTACGGGAGAAAAATATATTAATATTTAAGTGAAAACTAAGCTTGTCTTTATGTAAACACTATAGATAATTGAATATTAACATAAATGATGGAAGGGGGGATTCCTTTAATGCAGATGCTTAACATATTGTACTTCTTTAAATGCATTATATAACTCATGGATGAAAGTTTCATCAGAAAATGATAAAATTGTGCTAATTTAAAGGAAAGGTTAATCAAATTTAAAAAATATTTTCTTTTTAAAATTAGCAAACAATAATGTCTCGTTTTATTCTTCCTTTTATTAATACTAAAGGATTAAAAAGGGAAAAGCAAATTTATTACTATATTCAATAACTGAATAGTAAACATTTGATAAAAAAAACTACAAACAAAAGAATGAAAATTTATGTTATTGAAATAAAATACCACTTAGTTAATAAGATTTAGTTACTATATTGAAATCATTTTCTCAGACTTCTCAATTTATTGCTATGCTATCAAGTTTCTTAACTAAATTGATTGATTGAAAGGGTTTTTTGAGACATTGAGCAACACATAAGCTATTACTTTCTCTTGAAAAGTAAACAAAACTTTTTAGTCATACCAAAAAGTACAGAGTGAGAGACGAAAAAAAGTAAACTTTGAATATCATTCGGAGACTGTCTCTCATAGGATTATTGCCCATTTACATAAATTATAAAAATGCTAATGCACAATGAGTAATCTCAAAGCAAATTTTTTCCCCTCCTATTAAGATTTTTCATGATAATAAACAAAAACTGTAAACTGACACAGATTAATATGGAACACTCTCCATATAAATAAATTTCGCATAAAAACATTTTCTAAAACAAACTTATATTAGGGGGCATGGTACAATTTATAAAAAAAATCTTTGATTTAATGGTTTTTACAACTTTTTTGCTTGTGACTTATGTGTATGTATTGCGTTAAATAGTTTTCATGCTCAAAATACTACAAAAAACTAGCCATTTAACTTTTTAAGGAAAAACAATAATTTATGAATGAATTTTAAAATGCTACTCCTCCTACAATAATAGATTCACACTCACAAAATTTAATTTACAAGCATCAAATTATGCATAGCAAAAATTGGTATGGATTTTCTACTAATGGGATTGATATTTGTAAAACACAATTTTTTTTATACATGCTTGTTGAAAATTTCTGAAAAAATGTAGAATTTTAAATTCAACTTTTTTTTAAAAAAAACATAAGTTTTGCTTTGATTCTTAAATGCATACCAACTTTTGTTACACCTACTAATGGCAATAGCTAGAAAAAATATCAAAGCATTTGGCACAATAGAACAAAAACCTTAGCATTTTAAAGATAAAGTAGTTATTTTTTCTTTCCGAGATAAATCAGTTTACAGTTTTTATTTGCGATTGGAATGCGAATAAAAATGAACATAAAAGGTACCATAACTCTGGATTTGTTTTAACTTAGAGCTATAAAATTTTGCCAGATTATAGAAACTTTTATAAAAAATAATTTAAGCTAAAAAATTTTGTTCGAATTTTTGACAGATTTTTGTCAATTGAATCATACTATGTCCACATAAATAATAAAACTTCAAAAATAACATGAGAAATCCTAGAATAAACAAATTTAATAAAACTCACCACAAAATAGTTTATATGAATTCATATTAATAAACAATGAAAAATTGTCTGAATGATTTGTAGCCTCTTTGAGAAGTTGAAGAAACTCATCTGATAAACTGCATTTACCAGAATCTGTCCAAAAAATACCAAATCAATTAAAGATATAAAGTTAATATAATAAAGAAAATTTATATACATCAAAATGTAATCATACATACCTTTTTCAATATTTTTTCTCTCAATATTTATCTTATTCATAAGGTTGTGAAATAAAGTTTTTGATAAATATGGAAGCTCAATATCTGTGTAATTTTCTTTCTCACAGTCATCTTCAAATGATGTTGAAATTTGTCTTGAATTTAATGCATCAGTAATAAAGAAATTTAGTTCTGCATTTATGTTTGCTAAATCTCTAAAAGGATAAGCAATGATATTGCCAGATTTTGAAGAGCAAGTAACAGCTAAAGTGATGTACTTATCTACACATGGTAAACAAATATCAGGAACTGCAAAAAGAAAAAGAATAGCATGCATAAAAAAACTAATTTCCTAAAGAATATTTCTAAATTAAACAAAGAGTGCATATACAAATATTAAAATGATTAAAAACATTTTTTTTCTCTGTAATATCTTACAACTTTTTGTACATTTTAAGCAGCAATTACTTCAATTACAAGAAATTAAATTATACTAAGTAAAATTTTACAAAATTTCCAAAGGTGAAAATTAAAAAATAAACATCTTCTTGAAACAATGAGATATGTACATGCAATACAAAATTACATTAAACAAAATCACTATCAAATTACTAAAGATGGTAATACAATAAATAAATGTGATGAATATATTTAAAGTAATCAATTATATATATTTTACCTAAAAAAATTTCACTTTAAAAATTCCATATAAAAGGAAGATAATTTTAAATATCACTAGCATCAAAGTTTTATTTTTAAGAAAAATAATAAAGAAATAGCATAATATTTGGTGTAACTTATTTTATTCATATTCTAATATATATATATATGACTGGGTTTTTTTTATATCTGACTTTACTGGTCCTAAATATAAATAAAAAAATTAAAAGATAAAAAGTAAATCAAGGAGTGAATAAGTTTTTTAAAAAATGAGAATACACACAAAAGAATTAACTCAATGCTGTAGTAAATTAAGACTTACATTTAATATTGTGAGATGAAATCATTTTTTCCCATTTGGTGGAACTTAAAGCAGCATCATTTTTTGGTTTATTTAGTACAGTAGAATATCCCATTCGAAGAATTAAAGCAGCCTATAGAAATAAGAATCCATAAAATTTACAAAATATGTAAGAATTACGAGATGGAACAACCAAACAAAAAGGGTTACAATATAAAAATAAGAATTGCAAAATTCAGTAATGGGGGGAATACAAATTACTGTAAAGACCATAAAAATACCTATTAATATATTCCTACTTCAAACAATCTTTATTATTAAGTTCATACATCTGTTTTATCCCGTGGTATAATGTACACCCTGCATTGAAAGGGGGCTGAAAGCCTGACTGCTGCCAAGTACCTATCCTTTGTAAAATCCAACTTGAGGGCCCAAAACCAGACTTTGAAGGGGGGCCCAAGTGTTCTCCGTTACACCACGGGTTCTATCTGATATATATCAGAGCAAGTTTACAGAAAACTAATGTTCATATTATAGTTTATGCAACAAGAATCAAAAAGTATTTTCAAATAATGAAAATATTAGAATGCAAATTTAAAAAAAAATACTGCAAGAATACTACTTGCAAAAAACTACTTTTTTAGCATTGCCATTTAAAAAATAAATATTTCTAGGTTTTAAAAAAAAAACTCTCAACATCCTGCTGTGAAAATTATGAATAGAAAATATAGTTATAAATACACAAATGAATACTCAGTGAATTTTTTGGTAATTTTAAAAATGGAAATATACTGAATGTCACAAAAACCAACACTATCAAAGAAAAACATTTATGTTCATATGATTAACTTCTAATTTTTATTTCAATAAATTAATAAATAAATTATATATATAATGTTTTTTTAAATCAACAAATCAGGTTATTAGAAAATTTAAAGGGAATTTTGACAGTGATGGGCAAAATTGTAAACCAATGAAATAAACTTACATTAAAAAAATATTAAGATTATAAATCTACAGACATAAAACAAATCAAAGAATTAAAAATATAAAACAAGGCAAACACAATTACCATAGAATTTTTTTTAAATGTTTAGAAAGTAAAACAAATATGCAATCAGCTATCTTGGGAACTATTATTAAATATGTTTGGTGTGAAGAAAATATATTACAATGAAAACTTTTGAATGAGTTTGTTCAATGAACAATAATGCTTCGTACCAAAATAACACTTAGACAAATCAGAAAACATTTATATATAATTGCACAGAATATTTGTTTCACTAATCAAACATTACACAATAAAATTCTTAAGTCATTCAAACTCAGAGATAATGAAAATAAATTGTTTGGAAAGACATATAAAATAATTAGTTTAAAAATAGATAATATTCAAGCTAATAAAAACATACCCCACTTTTGATTCTTAGATTTTCAAGAAGTTTTCTAGACTTTTCATTGAGCATATTAGGTTCTGTAATTGATCTTATAATAAATTTAGGAGGAAAAAAATGTATAACATGATGGTTTTTTCAAATTGAATTTTCTTTTGAAACAACAAGCACAATTAGAAAATATAAACTTTATGCATAATAAAAACAAGAAAATTGAACAACTTTGACACTTAATGTAGATTTAAAAAAAATTTAATACTTATAATAGGCTAAATTCATGTGATGTCATAGTCACATGATAAATGCAATCACATGTTTCCAGCCAATCAGTTCATGTGCATCACTATTGCCATTTGTTAACGATAGCATACATAGTAAGCTAAATGCATTTGATTTATAAGTACCTATGCAATATAAGGATTTTCTTTATTTAGAAAAGCTTTGAAGAATCCCAATAAAGAATGATCTTCACCCAATTAATAAATCAGATTTTAAAAATACAACAATAAGTACAAATCTAATGCAAGTTTGCAATTAAATGAATTCACACGATCATATTTATCACGTAATCTCCTCATGAATTCAGCCCATTTTTTATATATAAAATAGAAATCCAAAGTTTTATTTATATGCAGAATTTCTTGATTCAATATGCAAGACTAATGTCTTCAAATAGTTCCATACACTGATCAACAAATAGTATTCTCTGGGATTTGTCACCTTATGAAAACGCAGCAATACATTTAACGTATATGTTACCGGCAAAGTATGAAATTCGGCATTCTATAAAATAACTAGGCATTGTATAGAATGCTTAAAACTAGCCGGTAATGTATGAAATGATTCTTATTTCATACATTGCCTGGGCATTCTATAGAATGCCTAATGAGAAAATGGCAAAGTATGAAATACATCTCCGATTCGTTTCGAATATTGTGTGGCAAGGCACGAGACTTTTAATGCATGCCTTAGGCTCATTATTTGTCAGTCGCACATTGTGGTTCGTTTGGGAGTGTCAAAATATTGAATTTTACTTAAACTTGTTAAAAAAATGGATTTTTTCCTGTGCTGCATGAAAATGGAGAAGCAAGCTGTAATGTTGGAGAAGGAATCATGGTCTATAGCAGGGGTCGGCAATCTATGGCACACGGTACAATTATAAGTGACACTCAGCACTATTCAACAAACTTGTCAATTTTTGAAAGGATAAAACTTCATAAATCTGTATAACCGACCTTATTTGACAAATATCTCCAGAATTATGAAGAATTAAGGAATTATGAAAAAATTTGAAAAGTAACTCCAAAGGTAAATTTACAGCGTTTTGTAAATTATTTAATGCCATAGCTGGAGATATTTAATTCTTTGAAGAGAGAACATAGCATATATTTTGCTTTTAGCTCTACATATCTTATTAAAATATCTTTCCTCAATGAAAAATATTTTTTAAACAGCAAAGAAATTGTTTAACGCTCAGAATTATGTCAGAGTGAAAGTCACAAATTACACCACATTTTTTGCGATATGAAAGTAAAGCAGCACTAGGTTAACATTAAATTTTTTTTATTTAACTATAATGAAGGGAAATATTTATATTTTATGCAGTCTATTTCTTTTTTCAAAAAATGTTTAAAAAACATAATATACATACAATTTCAATTTT
This sequence comes from Trichonephila clavipes, assembly GCA_019973935.1. NCBI lineage: Eukaryota > Metazoa > Arthropoda > Arachnida > Araneae > Nephilidae > Trichonephila > Trichonephila clavipes. Next base: position 148,200 of record BMAU01020970.1, read on the forward strand.
TTACTTTTGTTGAAAAAATAGTTATATTTTATGCTGTTTATTTTTATGTTAAGAAATATTTTTAATTGGTGCAAAATTAATGTGTGATAAACCTGTAAATCTATATAATTGAACTCTATTCTCTAACTCTGCATACATTATTGTGGGAGTAAAATTGTTTCAAAAATACCCTACTGTGTAGCACACTGAATCATAATATATTGGTTTTTGACACACCACAGCTAAAAGGTTACTGATCCCTGGTCCATAGGCATGAAACAATTATTCAACACTGAGCTACCTAAAATTCGAGTAAAAGCTGCATAAAGAAAAGTGTGTGTGCTTCTGACCACACGCGATAGAAGTGAAAACTTCAAATTTTGTAATGTTACTTAAGGGATTAGTTCGGTGAATAAAAAAACAAGGGGATATTAGTATTGTCATATAAAATTATTTATTCATATGTCTGTATGCATAACATATTTTTTGCCAAATATACAATTACATTTGTGAATTAATTGTATTCTAGGAAGGAAACAATACATAGGTTTATGGTAGCTGAAATAGGTTATAATTTTTTTTATTCAAAATTATTTAAATATCTAAAAAAAATTCCATCAAGCATTTCGTCCTGCTTTCATTTGGATTATTTGACATAATTAAATTGAATTTTGATTTTAAAAAATAAACTAAAGGTTTTGATTTATCTTTTGAAAAATCTACATTAAAATCCCCACTTAAAAATCAGAGGTAATTTTTTCAGAAGAGCCTATCTGGCTTCAGTGTTGGCAACTTAATTTTTGTGAATGTGAATTCAACCATTTTCTCTACAATCTGATTTGATGAAATATAAATAGCAACCATTAAAATTATTTGTCCATTTTCTGCTCTACATTTTGCTGCATAAATTTCTTCAATACGTGACTGATTAAACCCAAACGATGCTGTAGTATTTAATGCTACATCCATTCCCTATATAGTATAAAAATAAATTATAAGGAAGTACATGCACATTGAATAATATATGAATCGATAATTGAATATTTAAATACATAAAACAGGGAAATATAAAAAGCAAACATTAATTTAATTGGCCATAAATTTCTTCATTTTTGGATTATCCTTCTCTGTTAAAATTTCTTCACTGTGCTATTTTTAATAATTATTTAAGCATATATGCCAAAATGTAATGAATATATTTTTTTAAAATATGAAAATGTAGGTGTGTTACAGTTTACAGAAGATGAATTGAAACGAATGCAAGACATTGCACAACTCATGTAATTCTAGATATGCTTCCATAATACTAGTAAAGCCAGATAACTGGCAATCAACTTTAAGATATTTTGACTTGAATCTTTTCAATATTAACAAAATTAAATATAAAATGCTGCATTGAAATGATTTTCATAACAATATCTGTGGGTATTTTTAAACCTCCTCTATCCAGAAGTCTAAAGTAATTTGTCCCTTCGACATTCTCATACAATAATATTGTGCCTTTCCTTATGGTTATTCCTATTGATATATTCTGAATAATAAATGCACGCAGGAACATAAACTAACTGTATAGGCAAACAAGAGGAAAGGCTGAGTATTACTCAAAATCAGGGGAAAACGTTTCTCCTTTAGTCACGTGATTTCTTTTTAGGGGGTGCGACCTTGTCCAAACACGATTTCCAACTAAAGACGAAAAAAGCCGATTGAGCGTTACGCACCCGAATGTGACGTTATTCTCTCAAGTTTACTCTTCAGCAAAACACACCTAAAGAAGTTATCACTTCAAAAAGCATTTTTTAACTGAAATTACTTACTAGAAGTTAATAACTGATGTACAAAAAGCCAAAATGACAACTAAAAAGGAACCCAGGGCCTATTGGTTGTTGGATAGCTATGATGAGATGTTTGGTGAAAATAAAAGTAAACTCATGTAACCTGTTAAAGGCATCAGTACTATACAGAATGGTTCCTAACTACCAGTCTGGATCAAATAGTATTGAGCCACTCAAGGAGTATTAAATTATTTCTATTTTATTTACTGGAGTACATTTCTCTAGCATTTGACTTTCCATGGAAATCCCTTTATATTTCATGTAAAATAACTTTATATTCCTTTTTGGAGTAACTAAATTTCCTTCTGAATGCATGTTCAAATACAATTAAATTATTAAATCAAAACGATTTAAAATATAAACAGCGTCCCACCCTCAGCGACCGCAGTAAAATTATCAAACATTGACCGGTCTACAGGGATAAAAGGTTAGAAGGCACTTCTATACAGTTTTACATTACAGATTCTGAGTTATTTTACATTCTTCAGGAAGCTCATTTGGCTATTAGACACGGATGAGGTGATAGAATTCTGAAAGAACTTTCAATCAAATACGAAAACGTTACACGTTATATTAAACTGTACATCCACCTTTGTGAACCTTGCAGAAAAATTATTTAAAAAAGGTATTGTGAAATTTGTGATATTTTTTCTGAATGCCAATATATTGGCAGTTGTAGCGAGTGGAAAAATGGTTTCTATCGACTTGAAACGTCTGAAGAAATTTTAAAAGTATATTTGAAATCAGAATTTACTTTGTGGTCTAAGAACTTGCTTAGAATTAGATATTCCTGACCATGAAATTCTTTTTCTGCCATTTGCAATTGCTCATTCCAATGGAAGCGGCCAAGGATTTGTCAAAAGTACGTGTAAAACAAAGTACCAAAATAAGAATGGTCTTCGCGTGAAAAAGGTAATTCAAAATGCCATTCAAGCCTACCATGTTGCAATAAGTAGGTTAATTTTAAGTTCTTACTTTTTATTTGAAAATTTTGTTTTCCTTAATAAAAGAAAGACATAAATTTTGTTTGGTACAACTTTCTTTTTCCTTCACGCATTTTGAAAAATTCTTTAATGGTACTCTCAATATTTAGAATAACATTTGTATTTTTTAGAAATATATATACTTCATTGATATAATAGCCTTATCAAGATCTTATTTCATATTTTGCCTAAACAGCTTTGGTCATTCTATACAAGTATGAAATAATTCTCATATTTCATACTTTGCCTAAAAACGTAAGGCATTCTATAGAATGCTGGCATTTCATACTTTGCCGGTAACATATATATTAAAAGCTAAAATGGATCACTCAGACATGGATTATAAATGTTATTAGAAAGGTCTGCAAGTATTTTTAAACATGCCTTTTACCAAATTATGTCCTATACAAACTTAAGACATGATTGCTAGATAAAACAGATACTGATTTCAATTTTCTATTATAAAAAAAAATGGTTGTGAAAAAAGTTTAATATTTTTTTCCAAAAACACACAAGGAAATTTAAATTGCATATTTATGAGTTAACCTTCCAAGCGGTTAGCGCGGAAAATTCCGTCATTGTAAAGATGCTTCGAAAATGCACTGCACAAGTTTTTTTGCCTTCAAGTAACATTTTCAAAAGCGGTTGAGCCGAACTTTTCTGAAATCCTTTCCCCCTTTTAAAGGTTTAACATCTTGAAAGATAATTAGGGACGGTGGAAGCAACACAGCAGGACACTGATAGGAAATTTTATGGCTCGCAGGGAACTCCGTGTTTTGACCCTGGAGCAATCGTAAAAAATCGGGGGGAAATTTCTTTAGACCCCAGGAAGTGTTTGTTTGCGAGCTTGTATTTTAAAAGTTTTTAGAAGTCCCAACGCATAAGTAAAATATGTTACAATTCCCGTTTGGTTCCATATTAATTTGAAACTGTAACAAGTTGGGGCGTGTCAGGGCAATCTGCTATTTTATATAGTTAGACAAATTATCTTTTAAGCATATTCTTTCGCTTCATTTTTCTTATCTTAATCAATGCTTTCAGTTTTTGAAACATGATTATTTCATTATAAGATGCCAAAAAAATTAATAAAACACCAAACACTTTAAAATTTGAAACCTTTTCAACTTTCCAACCACTAAAAATGAATAAATTTAGACTTCATCAAATAATTTGAAACATTTTCTTACACTTTGATAAGAATAATAAAGAAAAAAAAAAACTTAATTAAGATCTATTAGTTTATTTTTTAGATTTCAAAGCCCAAGTGTTCAGGGAAGTTTACGTACAGTGCCTAGTTACATATTGTTAAAATACACCAAATTATATTTGAATTTTAAGTGCTTGAACTTTAGTTTACATCAAAGAAAACATGAATGAAGATTTTCCCACATTTTTTTTATAACTTGAATGTATGAATAAATGGTAATCAAAAATGTACGGAAACATTTACAGTAGACATTTATGCATATAAATAAACATAAAAATCAATTTTAAATTTGAGCTGTTCAAAAACATTCGAATTATTTTTCAAAAACATCTATTTATGCAAAATACCTCAACATTTATCTTTTTTTTAAAGGCTAACTGAATAAGTAATTAAAATCTGGATATTTTTTGAAATCTCAACCATATAAAGCTAGAAATTTTATGTTAGAAATTCCATCTTAAATTTCGGAAAAAAAATGTATCGTGCAGTTAAAAATTATTTACCATAAGTTCTAGCAATTCTTTGAGTATAATATAAATTTCAAATTTTATTATATAGCTTCTTTGGTATCTTTTAATATTTTTCGAAGATTTCATACAATTCAGTTGAAAACTGCATGCTAAGAGCAAAAAATATACTAAAAAAATTGATGAATATACAATTACAATAAATTCTTACATAGAAGCAAAACTGAGAAGCTAAAGCGTAGGAATGAAAAATTTTGAGTATATCTGAAGTAGTTTTCGAAATATTTATTTTAAAGTTCAGAAAATTTGTCTGCGTTATGTTATAATTAATATTAATTAAATGGTTAAAATAATGTTAATATTAGTCATGTAATCGTTTGATGACACATTCATATACTAATAAAAATTATAATGGTCATTGATGCGAATGTCAAGAATTTTATGTAATTTTAAATTCAGACATTAAGATATTGATGTAGAAAATATAAAACGACCATCTAAAATACATGAAAAATGCAGTCTGCTATAAAATGATCTTGACAAACAAAAAACGGCATTTTCACTTACTATGGCAGAGCAGGCTTAGTCAGGGGCGATCTGGAAAAACAGAGAGGGAACCGCGGTTTTGATGGATGCCGCTCTAGCTTTTAAAGTTCTCAGGAAATATATATATATATAAATTACAAATGCAAAAATAAGTCTTGTAATTTTCCATATATTTTTATAACAATGAATTGTGGAATTGGCTTCCAATACATTGTTGTGCTTGACAATATCTAAGGTAACCAACCCTACTTTAGATAGATTTGTACTACTTTTTCGTAACCGTATTCCTTTTAAAATTAATTCATGCAGCCAAAATACACCTTTTGCACTCTTAAAAATTTATGTAAACTATAACGGTTAATTTTAATGTATGCAACTTGTGAAATGTTCATAATTAACCATTTCCATCTAAACAGATTACACGGAAAAAAAATTTGGACTTCCTCATTCATTAGGGAACTATATAAGATTCTAACATTAAGTTTTATTTTTCACCGAATAGGGTCGAGTGGTAGTGTATCGTGCTTCCACACCACAGGCCTGGGGTTCTATTAACGGGCTGGGCAAGGTTGACTCTGCCTTTCATCCCTGCTACATTGGGTCGATAAATGAGTACCAAATTTGCTTGGGGTCTTAAACACTGAAGGTCTCTGTTCAGACAGACCACCAAATCGGGACATCTGTTCATGCACCTCAGCGCCCAATGGTCATGTATATTGGGATGGGCATAGTAGTTCCTGGCCCTCATGGATTGTTGTGCCACTGAGTTTGAGTTTTAAGTTTGAGGATTGCCTCACTTTGGGGATACCCCTTAGATAAACATGTATTTCCACTCATTTGCAATTAAACATTTTTCTTTCAATTACGTTTATTTCAGAAGGAAGTTTGATTTTTCAAATGTATTTGCTTAATAACATGTATATTTGTGTATTATATTAAAATTTTGATCAATACAAAATTACATGTTTTTTGCTCCTCTAAAAGCTTTTAGGATTTTAGAAATGATCTTACAATCCATATACGTTTTGTAGTAGTATATTTAAAAATGATAAAGACATTTTTACAACTGTGTGAGCTTTTGTGCCTCATTTATAAATATAAAAATTGCATTCAGCTACAGTTTTTAAAATGTACTGAAATAAGTGGAGAAACAGGATACTTACATATTATGAATATTTTTGACTGCAGTAAGATACATTTATATATATATTTCAGTTTCTTTACAATTTGAATAGAAATTGTAAGACATTTTGCGAATAGTTTGATATTGAATATAAACCCATAGGCTGTTTAATATTGTAAAGTGTTTTATTTTGATACCAGCACACATTAAAATAAGGCTCATTTGCAGTTATATGGTCAGCTTTAGTGATATTTAAATTTTCAAAAATAGTCTACACGTACGAAAACATTCTTTTAAAACCACACACCACATCTCATACTATGTCTTCCATACAGCAGGAAATATTTGTGTATACTCAAAAAATTCAATACAGGATACATTTCAAAATGTTAAAATTGTTTTTAAAATTTGGTATGGATACATTGTGGAACTGTTGGTTAACTTCACTGAACAAAATTGTTTTAAGTGTACTGTTTTGAAAGACAAAATTAATTAGGGAGAACTTTTCTCACAATAGAATTTGTAATGACTGAATTGTGTGAAAATGTAGTTATCGATGTGTGACATTTTTCCTTGTAATAAAAGAAACAGAAAGATAAGAAATTAAACTTGAGTAGAAAATGGTTAGAAGTACTGTCATGCGCATTTAAAAAGAAGTATATTTCCCATTTAAATTAAAAAATATTGACTGAATGTGTGTTATGTCCATCACAAATGCCGATGTATAAAAGAAATTTTTATTTAATACAATAAGTTCGAAAAGGAGAACACTAGGAATGAAAATTTAGATTTTCTCCGAAAAATATTCAGTTAACATAAAAATATCATTTATATGATTTTAATTAAAATAAATTAAAAGTATTGAAATCCTTTTTTATGTTATTTTAAATTAAAAATATAATTAAATAGAGAAAGATCAGTTTTATTTCATAAATATAATCATCGTATGTATATCACCGTATGCACCATTTATTGTCTTATTGTTTAAAAAAAAAGAGATAGGGCCTTTGCTCTTTTTGCCTGATTACTTTTTTAAAAAACAGGAAAGTGAGCGCGTTTTCTTACTCTCATATTCAAAAATGAATACAGGATGCTTTTTTCTGGTTCAAATCACAATACCAATATATATATATATATATATATATATATATATATATATATATATATATATATATATAAATTTAAAAAATGACAGAAAAATAAATTTTGTTTGAAGAAAATATAATTATTTTTCAACTTCTAACACACTATTTATTTCATTTTTTCCTTTTTACCCTTCATTTTGTTTTAATTTTACTGTGACTGAACATATAGGGGAAACGACCGACATACAAGATTGCCCAAGGCAACTTAACAGCTAGCTGTAAACGATTGATCTCTTGGTTCTTACTTGACAAAGGGACCGAACTAAGTCCTAAAATTGTCCCCGTTCGATCTCCCAAGTCTTAAAAGGGGGAAAGGAAAGAAGACTGTTGCATTTTTAAAACGAACAGCAAAATAACAGTAAACGCTTTCGGAATAACTTTTCAGGAGGAAGCTAACCACCCAGAGGGTTAAAATACTATTTCATTCAGACACGGATTATTTCACGGATTATTTAACACTATTTCTTTTTTACACAGCTGTAAAAAAGAAAATTCCTTGAACACAAATAAAACAGTTTATTATATATTTTGAGAATCCATCTTATTGAATTTTTATTGTTTTTATTTTATATGGTACTTTGATCTTTTGTAAACTTTTTAATATCCAGACTGAGCCCTTCTTAAAGATAATAATCTTTTTATTTCAATAGGGAAATAAATTATTTAGTAAAGATTTAGTTATCTTTATAATTTTCAGAAAGAGAAATTTACTATAATTTTATTTATAAACCACATTGACAGTAAGAGGTTTTCTAATTTTACAAAAAGGGGTGAACAAAACAGAAAACCCTCAGGTCAGAAACGAATTTATAAATGAAACCTAAAAACCAGATACATATTGTTATAATTGAACAGTATTGAGAAACTGAATTTTACGTTCTTTAACAGTTCAAGCCTTACATAAGAGAGTCCATTAGTTACATGATGATTTTAAATCACTCAAATCTAAATGCATAATTGTTGTTTTTTAAATTCAATACTATGAAAATTTTTGTTTAGTATAGCATAGATGAATGAAGGGGAAAATATGTTTCAAACAGCATTTTAATAGTTTGTTAAGTAAAATTATTAGTCAATTTTTCTTTTGCTTTAAATAGAAAGGAAGAATTCATGTAAAATATTAAATAAAACTAGCAAGAATGAAAGGCAAAAATAGATTTCAGACAGCATTTTGATAGTTTGTTAAATAAAATTATTAATCTATTTTCCTTTTGCTTTAAATAAGAAAGGAAGAATTCATGTAAAATATTAAATAAAATAGCTAAAATAAAATTAACAAGAATTCTAATAATGAAATATTTTTTAAACAAAGGAATTGAGTAATGAAGGCTTACATAAATGCAAAATATATTCCTTTAAATATATTTGCATATATCTAATATACAAGTACAATTTTAACATGAGAATTTTAAAAAAATATTTTAAATATTGCACACAAATTATTCATTTATAATATACTAAAATCTTCAAAACATAAAAAAATTTTTTTTAACAAAACTGATTAAAATTTTTTATTGTTTGTATATTGAATATCAGAAAGTGTAAAATATAAAAACCATTTGATGTATCACTATAGAAAGAAACCATATAATATATTTTGCATATCAATCAAAAATATTTTTGATGATGTTACTTGCAATAGAACACATTCTCTTTCAACATTGATTTGGAAAGCAAAAAGTAATAAACATATATTCCTGATCATTCTTTATATCTAAGTTTAAGAATTATTTTGTTTAAATCACACACAATTTTGCTATTCTATAAGACTTTTAAATTAAAGTTTAAAAAAATTTTGAAGGAAGAAGCTCATTAGTGTTAAAAAATAATGACATTTTAAATATGGCCTGATAAAATATAATTTTATAAAAAGAGCACTAGTTTCATCTATTTAATACAATCAAAACATTTTTTATTTATTGCAATATTTTTCTTTCCTTTTACTTGCTAAAATTTAAATGCATTAAAAACCATATAATATTTGAACAGAAACAAATGCGGGCTTGTCAATTTTACAGTTGTACATTATTATTCTTTAAAGTAATCAATTTGTGAGTTTAAAATATTTTTAATAAAATATGTTTTCACATTATAAAGGATACAACCTAAAAGACACTGGTAAAAGTAGATAAAATGGTATAGAAGAAAAATTACATTCGTCAATCATAGATAAAATTGGTGATAAAATCAGATCCTGCAAGTATATGAAAAAGAATTAGTTACAAGTTGAGCAAATAAAAATAAATTATCAAAATACACCACACAGAAAATGAATTCATTCTTAGTAAAAATAGTATCTTAGAGAAAAAAAATTATACATACACAAGAAAGAATAATTAAATAAATAAGGATATATTAATAATAAACATGTATAAGCAAATGCATTATTTATGTGTATTATTAAATGACACTAATATCTTAATCATTCTATGACTATCATTTTTCCATGTATTTAAAAAAGTGTGCATATGATAATACTTATATCAAACTAAAGATTTTTTCCCCCCAAAAATGCTAACAAAACATCAGGAAATTTAAAATCTTATTCCACCTACCTCATCGAACATTGTCTCATTTTTACTTGATATGGAATTGTCTAAAAGAATTTCATTTTCAAATACATCCAATCTAAGTTGAAATCCTGGATAACTATTCGCTTGTGTTCCCTAAATTTTTTTTGAGAAAAATAACATCACTGAATCAAATTTTTTAATTGCTCAGCATAATAAAATAATAAGATTATTTTATTGTTTTAAAGAGCTAAATTCACATTCATAAATATAAAAAAAAATTGAACAAAACCACCTCAATAAATGAGGCAGAGAAAACCATTTCAGTTCAATTATTCCAATAAAAAAAATTAACATTTATTTTTTAATAAAAAAAAAATATAGTGCAAATAATTGTAAAGCTGTTTTTTAAATTAAAAATGTTTGCAATTTTTTTTTAAGAAATCATTATATAAAATGCACAAACATTATACATATATTTACAGATAAAAATATTTTTGAATCCTCTGAACATATTAATATAAAATCAAATACAAAACATTTTTTAAAATTCATTAATTGTATTTACAGAGAAAAAGAATTTGCATTCATTTCAAAATAAATGAACTCCATTACAACTTGATTTTAATTTGTTTGATAATAAAAACCTTTTAGGCTCTTAAAATTCCCATGAAAAAGAATCTTAGAATTTACAAGACTTCCATTTTGATATGATCTTTCTTAACAAACTAATAATTGGTTTATATTTTGCAATTTGAAATAATTACACTAACAAAATATACATCCCAAATGATAAAGATATAAAAGTACAAGGAAATTTAATCATACACTAAGATGAGAGAGCTGTAATGACCCTCTCCATACAACAGCACTTAAAGATGGATCAATCTTGTCACTAAGAAATTCTGTATCCAAAATTTCGCTCCATTTCTTAAAATTAGAATTATTAATTCTGTCAGGTTGTACTATAGTTGTGTGAGCTCCATGCCATCTGAATAGACGATATAAAGCAGAAGTTAATTCAATACCTTCTCCACTGGAAATATAAAAAAACATTTTAAGTATTTAAATTTTAGTTGCTAATACCAGAAATCACAATAAATATATAGTTTAATTTACAAAATGAAATTTATTATAATAGCATTAGAATTTTTTATATCATACCAGCCAACTTTTGAAACCCACCAAGTGTAAAATAATGCATGAAGGACATTTCAAGCAAAATTTTAAATCAACACATAAATATTTAATACATAAAACACATGATATATAAACATTTTAAAAATAATACAATGAAAATTTCACAATAAGAATATATAAATAATTTGATAAATTTTTCATAGAAAACTCTTCTTTACATTGATTTAACCCAGATAAACTTGGACAGTAAAGTAATTTAAAGGCATAAATATATATAAACATACATAAAGTAAAACTCTACAGTAAAGATGCCTTTATAAAACTATTTTATCATCTTTGCAGCCAACAAGATAATTCGCCCTCTTCCCTATGTTTTTAATCCCAATAATTTACTTTATAATAGGTATATTTGCCTCAGTCTATGTATTTAAAAAGTCATTGAGTGCAAAGTTTTGCTTGTATTGTGAAATGGACTTTACTAAGTGAAACATTGTAGTGCCCGTTTTCTTTTGGCAACTTATTTGTAGATAATAGAACATATCTGAGTAACTCCTCAACTTTTAAGTGTAAAGTGAACTTTACTTTGCAATCAACCTTATGAATTTTCTTTTAATACTACGACTTCCATGGGTGTCTGCTTATTTTTTGGTCGTTGTGAGTAAAAATCAATAGAGCTGTATGAGAGAAAATAATCAGAAAAGGACAGAAATTTAGCTAAAATTTTAAAAATGAACAATTAAATGTGTAAACTGTAATGAAAGGCTAAAAGGTGCAAGTTTTATGAGCAAAGCATAAAAGTTGGCACTTAAGTATGTTATATTATTCTGATAACCTTTATCATGCATTTTTGCTTCTCAGATATACATACAGATGAAAAACATTTTAAGAATTACTTAAAATAAAAATTATAAGACTGATGACAATGTTTTACGCGATCCCAACTGTATTAAAAAAAAGACCAGTTTGCTTGATATAATTTGTGCTTAGTCCCCCCACCAAATAAAAAAAGAGATTTTGCTAGAGAATAATTCCAATGGCAGTTCTAATAGTATAATTTAAAGAATGAAGTTGCTTATTTAATTTAATATACATTGTTTTAAAAAGCTGAGGGAAAGTTATAAAACTGTAATTAAAAAAATTTAAACCTTACTTTGAAGATAAACTTGTCAAAATATCATGATTTAAAATGACATCCAACTTATGTGAGCCTGCAATAAAATATATCAAATATAATTTGTATTCATTTGAAAATATTAATATATAAATTAATTCCTATTTAATAATAAACCAATTTTTTAATAAAATGTATTCTTTTTTGAAAATTCAGCAGTCTTTTTTATAAGAACTGATTCTAATTCCTACAGCACAATAATGTTCACTCCGCATTTGAATTAATAAAAGCACAACACATTGCATTAAAAATTCACATTAATCCTGACTTTGCTCTTAGTAAGGAAAAACCATTTATACAAATTCATAATTAATAAAAACAGAAAAAATAGAGTTAAGAATACAAGACCATGGGTAGTGCTAGAAACAAATGAAGAGGATTCAACTATCATATTTCAACAAAAGAGACCATAGACTAGAGCAAGAGGCCCTGAAGGGAATAAAGACAGCCACAATAATAATAACTCCAAATCAATACTTAATGAAATTAAAGACCATTTGAATTTTTGATAAAATACATTTAAGATAACAACAACTAAACGATACTTGGATATGACATCAAAGGCAACATAAGGCAAGGTCAAATAATTATTCAAGCAATGCAAAATATCAGTTATTTCTTTAAACCAGTGAGTATGCCAAGTGTGATCAGCAAAGATGAACATGAACTGTCATGTTCCAAGTAGAAATAGAGTTAAAGATAGGATTTTAAAAATAAGAGCCAATATTTCTGACTAACTTTAGATTGATATTAATAGCTGTTATATCACAGTTTGTCTTGACCAAACCAATGATATAAAGTCATCCGCCAGATTGGAATTAATGCATATTTTCAAAAAGAAAAAGAGAATGAAATGCATGAGAACGTATAAATTAGCAAATATACCAGAAAGTATTAATGGTATAGATGCTTAGGAGTTGTAGTTAATGATCTGAAAACTCTTAAAATACAGTAAAAAAAATTAGTTCTATTATAACAGATGAAATCAATGGTCATGTACATTGTTATGTTATTCATCAGTAAATGCTACATGCTAAATTCATAAGTATTGATTTCAAAGAAACATTAGGGGAGATTAATCAAATCATAAATTTTGTAATTGTATGTGACATGTATAAAAAAGAAGAAAAAGTTATAATCCTTTTAAAAATTCTACATAAAAAATAACATAAATGATACACAAGATGCAACATAATAAAAGGTGTAACAAGTAACAAAAGCATATTTTTATTGAGTATAATATTTATCGGAAAATAGGTAGTAATTCATATACAGAATATTAATTAGGAAAAGAGAAACTTTTTTATCTACATACACAGATTACTAAAAAAATAAAAATATTTATAAAATAGAGCAAAAATTTTCTTAACCCCTTTTGGACGAACGTCCCAAATATGACGCAGCACGAAACACCGCCAGATGTCGAATGACTCAAGGGTGCGCAAGCGTATTTTTCCCTCTGTAGGCCAAACGACTCACCGGTGCACCAGGCACTTGGAACATTTTGAAAGCTCAGTTTTTTGGCAATAGATGGCATTCTATGTTCATAAGATTTGAGATACATGGAGGTCTGACCTTCTACTTGAAATGAGAGAAATATTACTCACAAACATGTGGTTTTTGTTTTATAAACATAACGGAAAGTAATGTTTCCAAATTGAGTGCTTTACGACTGCTTTTGAAATGTACATGTGGTTTTTGTTTATAGTGAAGATGAAAGATTTATTTTTGCTAAAGCATTTGATTTTGGTTTGCAGTCTAGTTTTTAATAGATAATTAGATCTGGTAGACAAAATTTGTATTTTTTTCTTACTTTTTTACAAATGCTGACAATAAAATGTTTAAAAACTAGTACTTAAACAGAAAGTGGCTGAAGTGAATAAAGTATATTAGTACGAAATATATATATATAAAGCATATGCCGCTCGTATAACACACAAAAAAATATTGATTAAGGCTTAACTACACAAAACCCTCCGGCCTGTGAGTGACACTCGCGACGGAAACCTCCGGCCCTGGCGGTACGCATGCGTTTGTGCCTTCATTCCAAAAGGGTTAATAAGGCATTGGACCACCCTTTGTCTACATTACAAAATGTATGATGCAAGCACAGAGGTCATTCAAAACAGTTAAAGGAATATAAAACCCTTCCAAATATAAAGCAGTCTTTAATTCTGAATTTATAACAGGCAAATATCAAGAATGAAGTTTGGAATTAAATATCCCATAAATGTTCAAGTTAGGGATTGACAAGGCCAGAGGAGATGTTCTATTTCAACATATTTTTCCAACCCTTCTTGAACATTCCAGCAATGTGAATAGGAGTGTCACTGTCTACAAAAAGCAATTACTCTCTTAAGAAGGTTTAGACAAATGGATCAAATTCATAGGCCTGAACGCACTAATAGTGATCACCTACTATCCTACCATTCAAGAAAATAAGTGGACTACAACTGCACCAAGATATTACACATCAGACCATAAAAAAGCTACCTCCATGTTCTAGAGTTGGCAACAGCATGCAGGATGTTGTGCATTTTGAGATGACAATCCACATACAAACATGGCTGGCAGCTTAAAAGAGGGTGAATATAAATTCATCAGACTAGATTACTCACTACTATCATTAAGGGAATCCAGCCTTGGAGATCTCGTCCAATTGGCATTGCTTAAAAGTATTGTGGGGATTTACCAGTGGCTAGCGAATCATTATTTCCCCCCAAATCCCCTAAGGTTCAGGTGAATAAGAATACCGATGACTGTTCCAGTGAGATGTTACTAAATTGCGAAGAATTGCATGTTTTTTTAGATTACAATGCAGTTAAACAGTTATCTATCTTAAACTGTTTACTTGGACTTTCATCAACTGTTGTGTTTTGCCAACTCCATCTTATAATCTTTTATGTTGTCATAAAAGGAGATATGGTACTCCTAGCACAATCCATGATGCTTACAGTTTGTTTGAACGAATGAGTCCCAATAATCATTTCTACTTTTGTATACTGTCAGGTTTGGCTTTGCAGCTTCTATCCAAGTGAACAATGGATGCAAGCAACTCCTATTAATACATTTATACCCTTCCCTTTGTTATTAAATAGCAAACTTCTATGCAAGGCTATACTGCACACGCAAAACATGGCCATAATTTTTATTGTATTGGTATCATTCTGCCATTCACTTGCAAGATTTAATAGTAACTGCTACAAATTTTAAGTCAGGTTATTTCTTATCGCATCACCAATAAGTTGCAAACATAGAAGAAATTATTAAGAAATACAAAACAAGTTTTGATTACAGTTATCAACTTTTTAAATTTAATTTTGAGTAATAAATGTTGTACAAATGAAACATCAGATTACTGGTATTACATTTTTGTATTTGTCAACTTCACAATTAGGTGAGTATTACATTTAAATATTTTACATTAATTACATAGCTCATACAAACTAAAACTTTAAGGCATATAGTTAAACATAAAATATTGAAACCATTATTCCCTGCAAAAAGTTTGAATATATTTTGACACAAATTCATAATCTAATGATTGTCACCAGGCTATTTAAGTCCCTCTTTGGTAATAATTAAAAAAAAATATTTCCATACTTATACATAAGCAACTTTTATTCTCATTTTATTTATTCCCATATAATGAAAAATATAAGTAACTATATATATAACAGCTTTTTAACCTAATAATAATAATTCTTTATACAAAACTTAATAACTCAATTGGTTTTAGCACTATCAGATTGTGCATTATGAAATACATATTTTACTAATGAAAATATTGTATGTGTAAACTATTTTTCTTTTAATTTAAGTCAAAGTTAATAATGTTAAGATATAGCTTAAACAGATGCAAAATAATAGCAGAAAATATAATGTACATACCACAAGAGGGAAGCTGATCAGCAAGATAATGAACATGTGAAGAAAGGATTTGGCTTGTGTCCCTTTGAAAAATAATTAATTTTTTAAAAAAATGTATACAAATTAAAATGTATTATACAAATACAAAATATAGAAATATATATAGAAGACAGTCCACCTTTTGCTTAGAAAAATAAAGCAATGGGCTTAAGATCTTAATCCCCTTCAAAGCAAGGCCCTGCTCCATACTCTTATACACTCTTCACTTCTACCATCATATTGTGCCCCATCTCTTCTCTACTTCTAAAACTGGATCCATCATATGACTTCTTTCTTCAAACAACCAGAAATTGCAAGGAGCCATATTTGGAAAGTAAGGAAAATAATGGAATTCATTGTTTCACCAAGATGAATGAGCTGAGGATGATCATAATAGAATGGACAGATTCTCATCACCAAGAAGTCAGATCTTCTGCACCTAACTGCATCCTGAAGTCGGAGAATTCGTTGATAGTACTCTTTTTATCATAGCTCATGCATTCGTGAGGCACAACTCCACAGGTATCAATTACACAGTTAATCTCATGATTTGTTTCATACCTGACATCATTTTTATCAGCCTTGGGGACATGGGATGCTTCCATTGCAATGACTGTACTTTAGTTTTCAGATCAAAGCTGCACATCTTTTACTTATATTCAGTTATCAATGTTCAGAAAACTCAGGAATAGCAGAAACTATGCAACCTAAAGAGGTAATTTTTTCTCTTAAGTCAACAACTGCTTGGGCACAAATTTCACAGTCACTTTGCACATTTTGTGTTCAGAATCTTTACACTAACTGTTGCATGAGCAAAATCACTGGTTGCAATCTCTTAGATTTGTGGACTACCAAAATACTAGTCAATTTCCTTTGATGGATGACTATTTTTGAATCTGTTGAACCACTTCATAGCATTCACTCATAGCACTGTTTTTAAGCACCGAGAAATTTTACAAATAGAGATAGTACCTTGACAATTACGAACATGAAAAAATTTGATGCAATATCTTTGCTCAATTCATGCAGTCACCTTAAGAGAAATCGAAAATCTGACGAAACCATACAACAGCACCCTACTTACTGGCCAACTGGCACTACATGAATGTGGAGAAAAATTAAAGCATGTACATTTGCACAGAGTTGCTGCCATAGCATCATAACTGTGCATAAGAAAATTAAAGGTTGTATATTTTTCTACAGATCTGATATAATTTTTTTTAAAAAATGTTATTGACTTAATAACATCAATATAAATATTTAAAATAGGAGGGAGGAAATGAGTGCTTTATAATTTATTTTGAAGATATTTTATAAAATGCAAAAATACATTTTAATACTTTTTTAAAAATTTATTTTTGTGAATAAATAACTAGAAAAATAGTACAGTGAAACAAGAATTTTGCATTGCAAGTAGTCAGTAGATCAATTTTTTGCATTTTGAAATGTAAGCTTACTATGGAGATGACTTCACCACTACTCTGCTTTGATTCTCAACTCTTGCATATTATTCAATTCACTTATTTGCCTCAATGAAGGATGGTTATCAAATTATATTTTGTGTTTATGTTGTTTCCCAACTATTTTTTTCCCATGTCCCATAATATTAAGAGACTGAAAATAAATATCTATCATTGAAAAGAAACAAACTAAAAAAGTCATGTACTACCATAATTTAATAATGCCTAACTCATTTTATATATATTTTACAAGGGAGAAAGAAACAGAGCTATTCAAACAGGTTTCATCTGAAATGTTCTCCTGATAAAAATGTAACAAGGAAAGAAAAACTAATGGAAAAAAAATCATACCATATGCAAATAAGCTCCATAAAATCTGTTTTGGATTTTTTTTACATGCATGCATGTTCCTTACATATGTATATATTATAAAAATCAGACTAATTTTATCAGAGATGGTACAAATTAATCTCTTTAATTAAAATCAATCAACTTTCACTTTAAAATGCCTCTGTATTTATAATAAGCCTAATATAAATATAAATAAAACATATATAAAAAAATTTATATTCCACAAGAACATGAAATAAAAGGATTGAAAATAAAATATAAACAATTGATTTTCATTTATAATGTTACTCACTCAATTTTTATATCTTGTTCTTTTGGGACATTTTCAAGCAGGTCCAAAATAAAATAATCTAAACTAACTTCTGAGTTTTTTTCTTTCCATTCTAGGTTCTGAATAAATACAAACAAGTTATTTATACCAGTTATAAAACAAAAGAATAGCAAATTAATAACTATGTAGTTTCATGATACAAATTATAATTTTAAAAAAACACAGAATTTAAACAAATTCTCATGAAAATAAGAAACAATTTGCTACCTTCCTTCTACTTAAAATGTTATTTTATCACATAAAAAAATTAAAACACTATAATAATCAAAAATTCATTTATTCAGGTCAATTTTTGTTGAAAAAATTACTAAAAAAACTATGAATTGAATTTTTCATTCACATACCCAAAAAATAAAAAATGAGAACATTTGTACAAAAAACCTCCACTGAATTTGTGGATTAAAAGCAAATACTGCTTCCTATGGATTTTTGAATGAATATAAATTTCTTATTTATCAATTAAAATATGAAGTATTTAAGTTTGTTTATTTTACATTATCTGCCCCTTATGACCTTGTGTTTATAATATACATCAATGTGCTCGTGATTTTTTTTAATACTATCAAAGTTAATTCCCTCATCCATTTTCATAGAGATAGTTAAAAAAAATTAGGGGAAAACTTATGCAACACTTTTTATACTTCTAAAAAACCTACTTTAGTATGTTGGTAGTATTTTTATCCCCAGTTTTAGGAGAAATTAATTATTTCAGTTCCATCTTCATATATATATATATATGAATCTTCATATGCAGAAGTTGTACAAAGATTATTGAGACAAGCTGTAAGAGGAGGTAGGGGACATCACGATTCACATTTGCAAAGCAACTCATGGTTGGAAACGTCTTTGTTCGGTGACATTGTTCACAAGAGCATTGGAGGAAACAAACCAGCATTGTCAGTCATTTGAGCTATCATCACTCGCAGAAGAGTATGGAACAGTTTTACAAACATCTAACTAGCAGAAATGCATTTGATTCACAAAGTGGCCGAAAGAAATGCATGAGCAGCAGAAAGATTGTATTGCGAAAGGTACCCAGAATGATGCACTAGACTGCCAGATGTTTACTAATTTGCATCCCAATTTGTGTGAATATGGATCATTGTGAGGTAACAGGCACAGTGAGAGTAGCTTACGAGTGACTTGAACTTCCAGCATAGAACAAAATGTGTTGGAAACCGTTTGAAGGAATCCGAGTACCAGCATACGAGCCATCGCTGCTGCTATTGGAGTAGCATTCATTGCGTTTTGCAACATAAAGGCAAACCATTATACTCATACCATTTTCAAAGTGTACCATTGCAAATTGTGATGCAAATTAATAAACATCCAGTGGTCCAGTGCCTTTCTCGGTGGATACATTTCACAATACAATTTTTCTGCTGCTCATACATTTCCTTTAGACAATTCGTAAATTGGGTGCATATCTACTAGTTAGGTATTAGTAAAACTGTTCCATACTCCTCTGCAGGCAATGACAGCTCAAAATGAATGCAGTAAAGTAGGCCTGTTTCCTCCAATGCTCTTGTGAACAATGCCATCTAGCACCGAACAAAGACATTTTCGACCATGGGTTGCTTTGTAAACCTGAATCCTAGTGATGTTCCCAACCTCACCTTAAAGTTTGTCCGAATAATCTTGGGACACCCTGATTGAAGTGATTGGTGTTGGAAATAACACTAATCAGGACACCCTGATTAGTGTTGGAAATAACACTAATTGGAAACCCTGATTAGTGTTGAAAATAAAACAAATATCAATACTACTTTTAACCCTAGATAACTAATTATTCACTAAACAAACTATCAACTCCAGGAGACATAGAATTTGTACCCAACTATTGCAACAACACTATTTGTAAAAAGTAAATTTTTAACAACTCTCAGCTAATGCTAATTTTTACCACCTTTCTTTTTTTAATTGAAATACTATAATATTTCTTTTAACTTAACTCAGTGGCACAACAAGCCCAAGAGGGTCAAGACCTACTGTGCCCAACTCAACAGATTCAACCTTGGGCCCTAAAGTGCATGAGCAGATGTTCTGGTCAGGTGGTCAGTCTGATGCGAAACTCCCAGTGTGAAGTACCCAAGAAAGCTTGGTACTCATTTATTGACCCACTGAGGGGATGAAAGGCTGAGTCAACCTTGCCCAGCCCGGGGTTTGAATCTCGGACCTGTGGTGTGGAAGTGCAACGCACTATCCATTCAGCCACTGGGCTTCAATATTTCTATTAAGATATACCAATTTCTTTTCTACAAAAAAGGAAATATAAAAAATATACTTGTTTTTAATTCATAATCTTTGAGTCACATGATTAGTTAGAGTAACACTAATTTAAATTTAGTTAGCTAAGATTAATAGATATTGACAGAGTAACATGGTATTTTGAAAATAAAATATCTAAAACTTTAACAATTAGTACAAAAAAAGTACTTGCATACTATTGCAACAATGTCAAATTTCAAGATAACTCGCCAAGTTGGAAACCCAGATTTTGCATGTGTCATATGCATTGAATTGGTAACTATGTTCTTTGTTTCAACCATATTGGCATACAATGTCACCAATATGGTTGCGATAATATGTAAGTACCAAAAAAAATGATTAAGTAATAAAAGCCAAGTTTATAAAATTTATATTAAACTTATACAAATAATTTCAAAAGTTTTTTTTTCTTTTATTACTTGTCATAAATGAACTTCATTTATAAGAACATCTTTAAAACATAAAACCAAAGCTTTAATTATCAAAATAAATATACGATGGATTAACAGAAGTTTAAAAAAGTAATAATTCTTAAGAATTAAATACATTTCCATGAGCTATCCAATCAATAATTGATAAATTTAAAAAAATTGTTTAATATATTAGAAAAAACAGGATTTTTATTAATAATTTAATAAATCTTTTATAAAAAAATATGAGACATTTGAAAAAAATGTATCACATACTTCTTCTTCCTTTATGAAAGAATTCAACACACATAAATATAATGAACTGCATTTCAATAGTTGTGGTAAAAGTCCTTCAGTAGATATGTGACATAAAACCTCAGGTTGTGGAAGCAGAGTTTGAATGTATTTAACAACTAAATGTTTTTCTTCAGTAGTAGGAATACCTGTATAAAAATTAGAAGAATGTTTAAATATGTTTCACAAAGTCAAATTAAGTATGAATAAATTTTACATTTTAAAATACAAATCACTTTTTAAAATGAAGTAGTCAAGATTCCCAAATATATATATATATATACCAGTACCTAAATACTAAAAATTCACAAAAATAATCAGGATCAATATCCAGTGAGAGAACGTGCTAAATCTATCATCAGTTTTTATATTATAATAACACAATACCAGGGAAGATCACACACAATCTTGATTTCATTACCACTTCTTAAGCTTGTCACCAAAGTGTAGATCTCAGTCATGTACAGGGACCTCTCTTATGGAAGGAAGAGAGATTACACATTCTAAAAAACAGATGAAAGTGGTAAGGGATATTCTGTGTGATGAAAATTAAAGCAAGTAAATGGGATTGGGTTGAATCCCTTTATGTATACCACTGGTAATTCCTTTTTGAATTTTTTGGTCTGCACTTTTTAAAAATTAGAACAAATCTGAAAAAAGTCTTTCATGAAAATTCAAATGACATCGTTATGTAATATATTTTAATTGTATTTTATAATTGTGGTATTTATCCAATCTTTTTTAGGTATTTACATATTATCCCAACAATCAGCAAGTTGGCAACTATGATTTCCTATGTATCGTACACACTGAATTGGCTACCAGGTGCTTTATTATAATGCCGCCAATAGCTTACGATAATATGTAAGTACCCTTTTTTATAATCTATTAGCTGTCATGATAATATGGCAGTATATGTCACTGAGTACTTTTCCCAATAAGGCCAAGCTTATACATTTGATGCCACATCTGTTTATTTGGTTGGCTTTTCCACCATATTTTAAGGTTTAATATTAGTTATTTTCCCATGTCATTTCTTTTTATCACAAGAGCTTTAGATTTCTAGATTAGCAATTATTGCCAAGAAAAATTCCAATTTAGCTTGGGGCATCTTTGGTTAAGAAAAAGCATCAAAACAAACAAATACCAAGTGGTATGCCTTGAAAATAACCAGTTAAAGTATAGGAACCCCTTGGCGAAGTTAACTGTTTTGGCTTCCGGTCACCAAAAAATTGACACTTCACCCCCTATTCTACACTTTAACCCATGTTTATAGATAAGATTATATGGATTTTCATTAAGATTATAAAAATTTCAACTTAATAACATTGTAAAATATAAATTAATAAATAATTAACATCGGGAAATGTATTCTAAGTTTGTTTAATCATATTAATATCATCACTAGTCTATATGAATACAGATTTTACTTCCTAGGAAATACAAAAATTACCGAATGAGTAATTTAATCAAAAATAAAAAAAATCCCTTTAAATTTTGAATATTTTAAAAAGTTCTTAAAAGCTTATGTTACAAAATAATTTTCTTAAGATAGTTTAAAATTAAACTTTTGAATCGATGGATTGTTGATATGTTTGGTTAAGTATGTGTTCGAGTAGAATTAGTGAATATGAAAGAAGAATATATATTTAATTACTCCATTTATAGTGTATTACTAAATTCTGAACATAATATTTACCATTACAAATATATAAAAAATAATGTTCCATTTGAAGTAGTAATTCCCGCTTTCATTCTCAAACTCAAACGCACATGGAAAAGTTTTGAATTTAACGTGTTGCCATTTTCTCAAGCTATGAATAAATTCGAAAAAATACGCTTGAAATTAGGTTATCATCTTGTTAAAATGTATAAAAACTAGAAAATGTTAGCAGAAAAATGAATAAACATCTATCAACCTTGCAATTTTAAAAATTGCTCGGTGTCAAGATTCTTAATATAATAAAGTTATTAAAAACCATGCAAAAATTATGGGTATTCTGCTTTTTAGTCGTTTTTAAAGGCTGTGTAGGTTCTAACCACTACAGCTGTACAAAACTTACATCTCTTAATAAAATAAAAGTCATTTTTAATCTCATACACTGTCTTTTTCCACATATATGTATAACATTTACAAAAACCTGTTTTCGATCAAATGTACATTTTATGCTGCCGTGGATGTGTAAAGAAAATATATGTTGAGTCGATAGTTCTTTTTTCTATAATGAATCTATTCTACAGGGGGCGAAGATAACAACTTTCATGGTGCAAACTTTGAGTACATTAGATAACCAAGTACCGCTAATGTATGCAACGAGGCAATGGTGAAGACTTCAGATCCAAATCCGAAGCTCAAAAAAACTAAATGGATCCTCAATACATTCAGACGAGATATCTTATTACTGTCAGCCACAAGAACATAAGAGTAGCATGATCCTATTAAAAATCAAAAATGAAAAATGACTTGAAATGAAACAGTGAGATCTTATAAGGAAACATTACGATAATCATTTCAAATGAGTGACTTGAAATGAAACTATTGCTCCATTAGATATTTGAAAACAAAACAATGTTTTTTTAACTTTAAAAAGCAACGAGTTCCATTGAATGTCATCAATTGCTGGGTCGATCCTAGCAGATGTGCGCGCGGGCGGCCCCAGGCCGCATATAAATATGCTATTAATCAAGGAAAATTTTTTACGAATTTCTCAAAATAAAATCGTTTTATTGTACTTCGTTTTATTTCTTAAAATAAAACTAAAAAAATTCTTATAAATCGAATAAATATGCTGAATGTTCAATAGTTATTGAAAAATCAAGTCCCAAAGGTACAGTATAGTTTAAGAAAAATAGAATGTTAGTGCGCAATGTTTGGTTAAGAGATCGTCCATTAATGTTTGATCTTAACAAACATCCTTCATCTGATAGCAAAATTCGTGGTGAAACGGGCAATACCACAACATTTTTTTTTTTTTTTTTTTTTTTTTTGCATAGTAGCGACACTGTGGATCGATTCCTAACTAAGGCATCTCAAAAATGACTTTTGCGAAATCTGCTTTACGAAAATATCTAATATGGCTAATCTAATAATATTTAAATTCAGCATACATTTTGGGAAATTAAAAGTTTTCAATTCAATAACCTTACAATTTAGAAAAACAGAGAAAAGAAGTGATTTGTGGCTATGGTTTTAAAACGTTTATAAACAATGCCCGTTTTCCTTTATAGTGTGTTATTCCTCCATTAAAAGGTAGTTTCTTGTAGTTTTATTTGGTATTAAATTATATAGAGAAAAAATATTGCTGCTTCTTTTGACTTTTGAATAGATGATTTTCATTACAAGCCTGTTTGAAAAACACTTCAATGTTCCCATAGTACTATTAATGCTAGCGAAGTTCGTGACGGATCTTTACGCGTCCTCTCACTAATCCTCTTGGGGAATCTTTGGGATAGCATTCGTGTTTAATTCACAGCCATGCCTATCAAGAAGAAACCTTGATATTCAGATTAGTTCGACTATATAAAGTCAGAGTTTGGGAAATTATGAAGAAGGAGGCAGGAAGCCATTACATTTGCTACCCAGGTGAGATCGAATTTGATTTACTTTCGCATACAAAAATTAAGAGTGGTGTTTCGCCACTGTGTTAAATTAGTAGATTTGAGGTTAGGAATCAACGATAGATTAGGGTGAGCTAAATAAGATGGTCCCGCATATTTTGATTAAATAATCATTGCTTTCTCCGTGCTACTCATTAGACATTCATTCAGAGCGTAGGTTGTTATTAATTAAGTTGTTTGACTAAATAAATAATTATTATTATGGAAGTTCTATGGTTCTGCTTTCATTCCTCACACATCTTTAGGTAGGCAAGACGGTGAAGAAGAAACTTCAGGTATAAGTCGCCCACAAGTTCTAAATTTAATTTTATGTTGCAGGCTCTTAATGGTACTTTTGTAATATATTTAAAAAATTGCTGGTTTCGTGCTCTTTCTTCTTTTAAAGATTTCACTGTAACAACATGCCATTAAATCAATTAAACGAATCAAGCGATTCACCACATTGCATTAAGGTATCCGGCTACGTTTGGAACCGTGATTTTAAAAAAGCGCATAAATAGGTAATTTTTATGATATTTAGTGTCACTTAGATTAGAATATATGCATACAATTATTTTAAGGACATTATGGTAAAAAAAATATTTAAATACAATGTTTTGGCGAAAAATTAACTTAGATTTACCTTTTTCAAAACGTTCTCCTTTTATAAAAAATGCTTCTATAATACAATATTTTGCTTATATAAAGTAAAGACTTCTCCAGAGAGTCTGAACTACGATGGTTGAAAAATTCAAATTTTCAGAGTTACCACCAATTGAAATAATTATTGGTGTTTATTTCTTTAAATTTCTTTTCTCTGTTGTAGTAAAATATGGATATATATATATATTTCAAAAATTCTATATATTTCAAATCTATATATTTAAAAAATTCTTGTCCAGCCTCTGTACAGAGGTCTGAGCTCCATACAGGCAAAATATTATAATAGAAGCATTTTCCATGAAAGGAGAATATTTTCAAATTTCGTCATTCTATGTTCATTTTTTGTCAAAATATTGTACTTAAATAATTTTTTATTGTAATAATATTCTTAAAACAATTTTGTATACGTTTTCTAATCCAAGTGACACTAAATATCATAAATATTATCCATTTATACGCTTTTACAAAATCACGGTTCCGAACGTAGTCGGATACCTTAAAAATAGAAATAAAAAAATATATTAAAAGCTAATCCTCTCTGTTCTCTATACATATATCTAACCGCTTACATGTATACTCCATCTCCTAGTTGATTAGTATTTTCTTATAATCTAATCCACTGAGAAGTGTTTACTATTGCCCAGTAGCGTAACGGAGAACATTTGGCCCCCCCTGAAATGTCAGGTTTGGGGCCCCCACGTTGAATTTTACAAAGGGTTGGATTTACACTTGTGTCAGTCAGGATTTGAGTCCCTTTAGAACCCTGGGCCCCCCGCGATGCGGGGGTGTACGTTACGCCACTGCTATTGCCTCTATGTTTTAGCAGCATGCTTTAGAGCCGGGGAAACTGAACCCATATCCGAGGTGGCAAATTTTAGGGGTGGCATTTGGACCGAATTTGAAAAATACTTTCTTTTTGTTTCGAAAAAATTAAATTGAAAATATGTTTGGAAATATTATTATTCATACTTTTGAAACCAGCTACCTGATTTAAATACCTGAAATTTTATTTTTTACTGAATTTAAATGCCAACTAATGTTAGTAACATTTGTAATGACTATATTTCTTTTCTTTTTTCTAAACAAAAAATTATACTGCGTGTCGATTTGTTGTCGCAAATACATGGGCCCCCGACCAGTGACGTAGCTACCAATGGGCTAGGCGGTGCAATGCATCAGGGCCCTCGGACCCTGACCATCAACAAACCGAACTTTCTATAATTTCTCCCGATTTTATGTAAACGTGAAAGGTTGCAACACAACTATAATCATGGTAACTAAGTTGATAGTAATTTCGAACTCTTATTGAAAAAATTTATATTATTTTCAATTTTTTTTGTTTTTTTATAAAATTTATTGTTATTTAAAAATATTCAAGTTCTATGAAAAATCTTACCATACTTATTATAACATCTTAAAAACCCATACGGGAGGTAATTCTTTCCTGTTACATTCTATTTTTAATAACAATATGATTCATAATAAGCTAGTTTTCTGTTTAATATTTCGCAACAAACTGAGGAAATTTTGTCTCCCCCCCCTCCTCTGCTCTCTTTCACAGGTTTTTTTTAAAAAATAATTATTAAATGATAGGGTCAGGTGGGGAAAAGAGGGAGTAAAATCAAGCTCTTTTTAGTGAAGGCCCTAAAATCAAACTATTAAATTAATTTTAATGAAACTTTTGGTGCATTTTATATACATTGATTCATGTAGATTAAACATGAAATATAACCATTCAATTTTGTTAGATTTTTTTCTCACAGTGATACATTTGAAAGAGCATGTTTTGATACCCCCAGTTTAGCCCATGGAGGGAGAAGGGGGGGTAGTTCTAAAATTGGTGTATATTTAAATAAAAAAACATGTACTTATTCGTTTTGAAACAGAATACGCTAAAATAAATGTGCTTTGATTATATTTAATGGTACAAATGGTCAAAAAAAATTTTTTTTTACAAATTATTTAATTAAAGAAACAAAATGACCATGGCTATCAAAATTAGGTTCAAGCGGTTTGCTGTATATATCAATGAACTCTACACAACCTTCGTCATCAATAGCAGGAAAAGTGTAATAGTCCCCCAATCGTGACTTCGTCGGATATTTTTTGTGGTAGAACTCATTAATTTCTGTCATTTGTCCAATGAATTTAGATGATTGACTTCTTGACCAGTACTCAACCTTTCTACCCATGATCCTTGCTTTACTTTAAAACTTTCTGTACCTTTTACATCCTTCTTTATATTTACTTGATGGAATTTGTTCTTACGATTACTTTCTTCAGCAGCCAACCTTTCCAAATACATTTTCGTTAATTAAAAAGTCAACAGTCTTGTTCTGTACTCTTTTTTGCTTTCTCTTTGAATTCTCAATGGCTGAAATTGTTTTTACAGGCTGGGTGGGAGAGAGAGCTTGTATTATTGGTTTCTTTAAATCTTTTAGAGGTATAATTTGAGTGACACAGAACTTCAGAAGTACAATGGTTGTGGATGAATTTGTTCTTGTACTAGGTGCTCTTGGTTGTTTCCCTTATCTGTAATGTAGTGCTTATCAAACTTCCAATATTTGCGACCCAATATTCAATCATGATTTTCCTCGCCCCCCCCCCTCCATACAATAACAATGTATTGAATTTAATAATACAACACTTTGATGCTAAAGCTACAATTAGACTTAAACCTCTTAAGGGCGTATATAAACATCTCGTTCAGCCAAAGAGTTATTTACCCAGTACGTATATATACGTCTTACCGAAGTACAATTTTTTCGGTGCACTGCTATTCATAAAATTATTCCGATGGCAATGGAATGTAATAAAAAGGACTTGACAGTGTTTACGAAGGATTTACTTATTTCAGAGGATTTGCTTATTTATTTCTCCCCTCCCCCGATACATCATATACACACGCCTACCTGGAAAACGATGGCATTGGGGAGCGAATTGCATAACTTTTAGTCGGCATTTAAGGGATTAATCATAAATGGTATAAATTATCGAGATAAGTGTTAGTTTTTGCGTACGACAAGGCCATGGGGTCACTGATAATTATTAAACTTATTCTTAACTTGTTGTTGCACGCCCCCATTGGTCAGCAGTCCTAGACCAGGTCCACAACATCGTACACTTTCAAAAAATCCAACATCGGCAAGGGATCGTCTGCAAAATCCTGCTTGGTGAGCCCTACGCATTCGAGGATGTGAGCAGGCGAGGCCGGCTCAGAAGAACAGTTCGTGCACATTTCAAAGATCTTGCATCCTTCGGAAAATTTCATTGTTTTGATATGGCCGCTTCTCGAAAGCGAGCTACAAGAGTGATCCTGTCTTGAAAAACCGTGAGCCAGAGAGCCTCCAGGACACCATTCATGTTCTTAACTTAGTATTGCTAAATTAATTATAAAATACATTGTGCAGTACTGAGGCATTTACAAGTGCATTATATCAGTGTAGATGTGTCTTTTATTTTTTATTACGTCAAAATATATTTTGTTTGTTTATTTCGGTAAATTAGTAATTTTCTTAAATAATCTTTGGTTTTTGATTTTTCAACAAGCTCGAGCCCCCTTGTAGAGTTATCATGCCCCCCAAGGGGGTCGCGGCCCACAGTTTGAGAAACGCTGCCGTAATGAGAATAGGGTGTTGGGTTGCCTCTATGTTCAGAGGATAAAGTCCTGATCCCTTAAATCTATTCACTGCATTTCATGGCTCCATTCTTTCAAACAACTTTTTCAAGAGAAATGGAAATGATGATGTAAAAATATTTTGTAATCTGCTTTTTCTCTAAAGCAATGTTTCAAAATCTCCTTCCAAGCTTTTTTCATAGGAGAAAACACTCCAACATCTAATGATTGCAAAATGTTTTTCAGTATTAAAATTACTACCTAGTGCAGGGGTGCCCAACCCAAATCGGTTGGTGGGCCATGTAAAAATTTACTAAACTGAGGTGGGCCACACATATCAAAATAAAAAAAAATTATTCAAAATATTTTACTATCGTACAGCATTCAAAATATGATATGATCAACATTCAATTATTGATATGATCAAAAAACACCAAGTTTACCTTTTACTGGATCACAATCACAACAAAGTTGAAAGTCGACCGATTGCACTTGTTGGTGGAAGAATATCTCTTAACCTACAAGGTTCTTATCTACAGTAGATTTATGCTGCCATCTGAAGTTACGTAGTATAACAACTATGTGCGTAACATCTTCACATTTTATCCGTGTGTTACAGTATGTTTGCATAAAATTGATTTAGATTTTCAAAATTTTTATTTCAAGTGCAAAAAAGCAATTAAGTAAAGAAAAACAGCTTTGAAATTAATACACTATTTGCCAAAAAAAGTTTTTTTTCTGCCCAATAGCCAAATGTTTAGTTTCTTATTGTATGATATTAATTATTGCACCGTGATTAAATATATATCATAAAATGAAAAAGTTACATAATTTCAGAAGGTTAAAATATTAAACATTTTTATTCTGCTGCCGTAATTATCTTACATTTCTACTAGCTGGTCTGACAGTCCTGAGGCAACTCATTAAATCCATCATCAGATTCTTCCATTGCCAAATAAAACAAGAAAAAGACTACTAATCTGAACTTCAAAATATAGACATAAATTATTTCTCTGACAAATAGAACTAAATACACTATTCACTCTCAACGAAGTTCTCCTTGAAAGAGGAATAACACACCCAAGCTCATCTGCTTTCCTTCATCCATCAACACCTGTTATTATAATTGCTTGGAAATCAAATGAAGGGAAAAAAATAATTTCGGTAAAAACTGCACGGGGAGAGGTGGAGGGTGGGTCAAAACACGATATTTTCGATTCAACCGTCTGTAGTTCAAATGTCTAAAATTTATTTATTTTACAAATGCCAGGCCATTGACCATCAGGTCATTAGGCAACGGGCTCTCCAATACCTTTTTACAATGCAGTTAAGATCATTCAGTGCAGAGCACTCGTCCAAATGAGCGGCAGTCATGTCTTGTCCAGTGTCACACAAAACGCAGATAGGTGAAGTCACTAAATTAAAACGAAACAGATGAGCACAAAAGCAGTCATGTCCGGTTAAAAATCTAAATTTAGCCATAGCAGCAGCACGAGGAGAACTTGGAATACCGCGGGATTTCTTACATAGTGCACTCCAAGGCTTATCACGAGCAACACGAGAAGCCGTAAAGCGAAATGATTCCCTAAAAATCCTTTTAATTTCCAGTTTGGCAGAATGAAGTGTCAGGTCTCTGCGAAAGTTCTGAAGGATACCCGTTCCCTTTTTTACCAAAAAGTCTGCCCTCTCATTTCCCCAAAGACCACAGTGGGATGGTACCCATTGAAAGACGATGTTTCCTTTTATCTTTCCCAGGAGTTCTCTACAGTTCTGCTCACGTAAACAATTATTCTCATTATAGTTGGACAAAGCCTGAAGGGCAGAAGTAGAATCTGAAAGAATTACAGCTCTTTCAATGGGGGGAAGACGAACAGCAAGTTGCTGAAGGGCTATATGTATAGCTTCAACCTCACCATCAAAGTGAGTTGTCAAAGGGCCGGCGTGTAAATAGAAGGAGAAGAGGTGACTAAAAACACCAATGCCAGCGCCTTGGGCAAAGTCCAAGAGTGAGCCATCTGTGTAAATGTGAAGCCACTCCTCCGGTGGGAAGCGGGTATTGATAGTTTCCAAAGCTATAGCGTGAAGAGCAGTTGGACTTAGATCACGTTTTCTCACATTCAGAACAAGGTCCAATCTGATGTCGAGTATTGCGTAGTCGAGTGGGTTAGCAAAAGACAGTAATTCAAAGGGCACATCATTAATGACTTTATACTGAATGTTCTCACGAACACATTGAATAAAGCCCTTTTGAGTCTTAAGATTACGTCCTCCATCGGAATCATAGTCCCGCCAGAATGAATTATTTGGGAGTCTAATAAGTCTATTGAAGAGAATAGCAGCATTCTTCTCAATTATATTAGTGAATGGCTGAAGGTCGCAAAGTAACTACATGGCAAGTACTGGAGTAGTTTTAACTCCGCCAGTGATCATGCGAAGGGCTTGGTTATGGAAAGTGTCAAGAGAAGTTTTCTAACGTTCTCTGAGGCAGAGATCAGCACCTCATTGCAATAATTTAGAACTGGTTGAATATATGTCTTGTAAGTTGTATTTAAGGTATCCCTATTGCATCCCCATTTAACTCCGGTCAATCTTTTAAGAATGGAGAGTCGCTTTCTTGCCTTAGAAACAACAAGCTCAGCATGTTTAGTCCATTTCAATTTGTTATCAAGAGCGCAACCCAAATAAATTGAAACATCACTCTGTTGAACAGGCATACCGTTATAAACCAATTGGGGACTGAATGGTTGTCTATTTAAAGTGAAGAACTGACAAGTAGTCTTCTTTAGGTTTACAGTCATATTATTTTCAATACACCAAAGGTGTAATCTGTCAAGGGTCAGATTTAGGATGGTATTTAGTTTGGACTGATCCCTCTTTGGTGTGCTGCACCAGAGGGCAAGGTCATCCGCAAATAGAGCCGTATTGGTCAGTCCATCAGATGCCAAAGGATCAGGGAGATCATTAATAAAGATGTTGAAATAGATAGGACTAATCACAGTGCCTTGGGGCAGGCCAGTTTCACTTTGTTTAAAACTGGAAATAGCATTTCCAAAACGAACGGCCGAGAAACGCTGAGAAATGAAGTTCCTTATCCACATAAGCATATTATTGCACACACCCAGGGTCTGCAATTTTTGAATACATTTAAGCCGCCAAACTTTAGCAAAGGCTGCTTCAAAATCCACAAATAGGGCAAGAGCAGAGTGTCTCTGATCAAGGGCGTCCTTGATGGACTGGCCAAGAAAAACAACTTGTTGGTTTGTGGACTGACATTTTCTAAAGCCAGCCTGAGAAGAGGTCAGGAGATTATTAGTTTCGAGGTACCAGTTGAGTCGAGAAGTGATCATTCTTTCCATGACCTTAGATAAGATACTTGTTAGTGAGATGGGGCGATAACTGTTTAAATCATCCAGAGGTTTGTTCTTTTTAGGAATAGGAACAACTATTGCATTCTTCCAGATTGCAGGCACACCATACTTCCAGCTATGGTTATACAGTGTCAAAAGCACAGAAAGTGCATTACAGCCAAGGTGTTTCAAAAATTCAGGGTGAAAATTATCTGGTCCGGGACTCTTAGCACACCTTATGTGCCCAACAGCCTCTCTTAGCTCTGAACTACTAAAATTTCGATGGAAAATCTCATGTCCATGAGATTGAGACGAAGCAATATTACGGATTTCTCGCCCAATAATTTTCTGTCTGGTCTTAAGGCTCTAAAATAATATAGACAGAAACTTCAATTGGGCCGCAAAAATTCTCCAAATGGGCCGCGGGTTGGGCATGCCTGACCTACTGAATAAATACTAAGTAAATTAATTGTTTTAGTCCTTTTATTATAAAATATACAGCATTAGACATTTTCTAGAGGTAAAAAATGTCCCTATCATAGAATATTTAGGTAAGCCAAACAATACCCCCAAATTACTCCTCCTAAAAATAACTCATGATAAATATAATTATAAAATTTATTCTTAACTTTTTATGTGGATGTGTTAGATATTGCTCTACTAGTCTGAACTAAAATTAATAGTTTTTGCCTGTTAATATTGATTTCAGAAGAAAGTTCATCAGCAGCCTAAACTAATAAATCATTTGCAAACAGCATATCAAGAAACTTAATAAACATCAAATTTGTTGAAAACTTCTAAAACTAAAATGAAAATATTTACTATAATCTCAATATATGTCCCTAAAAACGAATTAACTAAATATCTTTATTTAAGGTATCCGACTACGTTCGGAACCGTGATATTAAAGAAGCGCATAAATGGATATTTTTCATGATATTTAGTGTCACTCAGATTAGAATACATGCATAAAATTTGTTTTAAGGACATTTTGACAAAAAAATTAGTTTAAATATAATATTTTGGCGAAAAATTAACTTAGAATAATCTTTTTTCCAAATGTTCTAATTTTGTGAAAAAGGGTTCTATTATAATAATATTTTGCCTGTATATAGCTCAGGCCTCTCTATAGAGACTTAACTAGAATTTTTGAAAAATTCACATTATTTTCAGAGTTACCACCAATTGAAATAATTATTGGCGTTTTTTTCTTAAAATTGCTTCCCTCTGTTGTCGTAAAATATGAATAAACCCACTTCTAAGTTATATATTTCAAAAATTCTAGTTGAACCTCTGTAGAGAGGTCTGAGCTATATACAGTCAAAATATTATTCTAATAGAAGCATTTTTCACAAAAGGAGAACATTTAAAAAAAAAGATTATTCTAAGTTAATTTTTTGCCAAAATATTGTATTTAAATAAAAAAAAATTGTCACAATGTCCTTAAAACAATTTTATACATATATTCTAATCTAAGTGACACTAAATATCAAGAAAATTATCCATTTATGCGCTTTTGCAAAATCACGGTTCCGAACGTAGTCGGATACCTTAAAAAGAGGGAAACAGGTGTTTGTTTTTCTATATACCCCCACTTTACCCCATGGGCGCATTTTCTCCCACCTGACCCTATTTTATATAATAATTAGTTACAAACAATTTTATATAATGTGAAATACAATATATTATATAAATAAAATATTATATATAGCATTATAATATATATAATGTATGAAATATATTACTATAATTATTTATAAAAAAATTCTTTTATAATTAATATATTAAAAATGATATGTATCTTATATCATATATTATTAATTTAATTATTCTATAAATATATAAAATATTTAATAAATCTTTTTAAATAAATTTATTTAATTATAAAAATAATTAAATGAATTTAAAAAAAACGATCACGCGACTGGAACCTTAGCCGGCAGCGCGTGGTAGACAGGTACTGTACCAACTACGCTACTGCAACTCTGACGCTATTTAAAACTTAATTGTATAAAAGCTGAGCATGAATTTCGAAGGCTATTTTCTACGAATTGACAGGTCATTCGGCGGAATTACATTGAAGGTTGAACACCCTAAAGCAGTACTACTATTACACAAAGTCTCTTCCCCAAATGAATTTCCTTGGTCGTGCCCTCTCCTTGTAAGTAAGTTTTGAAAATACAAACATGATTTTTTACTGGGGTCATTTCTCTGATTTACAAATCTTCAAAATGTCTGGGTACTTTACAAATATTTCGAATGAAAAAAGATGGAGAGAGAGACTAAAAATATGTACGGTAAAATCCGGCGTATAATGCGCATCTATACTTTCAAGCTGCATTTTTTAATTTTCACGTTTACTCACCGTATAACGCAGCCCCTTTTTTTTTTTTTTACAAAGAAACCAGAAATGTGTCAATGGCTCTTATGTTTTGTCGTCCTTTACTTTGATATTATCCCAGGCTTTTGAAAAAAATTGTATACTTCTAGAACTGCAACCCTTTAAGTTCATAAAGAACCCCACTTCTTTTAATTAAACAGTATCCCGATACATGTAGAAGTTTTATTATTTTTTTTACACTCATCTTCTTTTTAAAGTTTAAAGCTATTATATATTTTTATACACTGCGTATAACGTGCATCCGTAAATTTCGATCGTATTTTTTGTGTTATCTTTTTTGTGTGCGCGTTATATAACGCCAGATTTTAAGGTGTTTCAATTACCTTTTTTTGTTTCGATTGTTTTAACTCTTAGTCATATGCATGTAATTCCTTTTAATCTCTGATGATCAGTGGCGCACACAAGGGAGGGAGGGTCCTGGGGGTCCCGACCCTTCCCCCCCAAAGCCCATGATTTTTTTCCGATTGATTATAATTCTAAGTATATAGTACGTAAAATTTAATTTATTACTTGTTATTAATGATTAATTTTATTAATTAATGCTAATTATTTATTCAAAAATTAGTTTTTTACTGTGTTTTGTTCCCGAAAATTCGCAAAATCAAAAGGAACATGATACAAGAATGGTGAACTTTCGACCCCGGAACCCCCGCCCTTGAAAAATTCCTGTGTGCGCTAGCTGATGATTAATTACAAATCGACAGATTTCTGATTCTTATATTAATCATAAATTCGAGGTTAAATTTTTATTTTTTATCTCCAATTTACTTCTTTAATAATTGCTATTTGCTAGCCCCTAATGATATTCTTCTATATTTGCATTACTTTTAAAAACTCGGTAGTTACCGTTATTATAACAATTATTTTTTGAAATATGTTCTACAGTATTAACCGCTGAATTTTTTTTTTTTTTTTTTCTGTTTCTATTGAAACCCTTTGTGTGTAGTTACTTTTCGCTATATTATTAAAGGAAATGCTTCATTTTTTTTTGATAATAAAACAACTTAAAAACGATTTCTTTCCTTTATTTCTCTCGTTATTAGAAATCCTGGTTACTTTCTGTAAATCAGGGGTGGGTGGTCTTTTCTATGGTACGGGGTACTACTGATGCTTTTAAGGTGTTGCGGTCCTCCCAGTGGCATAGATGAAGCAATTCTGTATTAAAATTGCATGTTTTCTTTTTTTTTTAACATTTGTGTTTGATTTTGTACCCATCTTTTAAAATACGACAGATTACTACTTTTACTACAAAAACGGGCCGTGGGTAGCCTAGTGGTTAGAACATCGGACTCCAGACCGGAAGGCCTACGTTCGATGCCCGTACCGTCAAATACCCTCCGAGTACACACAGAGTACGTGCTCGTTAAATCAGTGGGTTCGAAAGTCTTGTGGGCTGAATCACGAGTGCAGAAAACTGGAGAACATTTCCCTCCACTTCAGTTCCATGCCTGAACTGTGGAGGAGAAGATAGATGGTGGTGCCATTTATCGTAATGTTCTATCGTCTCCTCGGGAATTTCAACGAGCTAAATCGTACTGTCACCTGTATGGTGCTCAAGGCTAAGGCCAACGACAGGTGTACAGCTAGCCCATTGCCACGATGAATTTCGTGGGTTTCGATCTGACTATGTCAGACAGGTGGTATGAACAACACTACAAAAACACGAGAAACACAATATTGTCAAGTTGAATGCTTGAACAACTATGAGAGCGACTGCTAGCCCGTGAAACGTGGACGTATACAATGCAGAGAGCAGAGAACATACGAGAACCGATGAATCTGAAACTGATGTATGCACTTAATTTGTTAGCTACCGAGTTCCGCGCCATCGCGGGACATGACATGACATCAACACGAGAGACAACCCAGTCCCATGGAAGCGTGGGGTGTGGTATGTTGTCTCAATAGCCAATTCCATACTATCGTAGGAAAAGCTGATGATCAACATTTATTCTCCCTTTCAGTCGGAATGAGAGGAAAAACTCAGTTCTCGGACAGTTTTAAGTTTCAGTTTGAAGACATTGCAGTGATCGCTATTCTACAGTGGCAGTGATATCGTGCGCTTCCAATAAAGTTACATGTGTCATACACATTTATCGAATCAGTAAACACATTTATTGAGAAAAGCCAATTCAACAGTCTAGCTGGCTTCGGTGTTCCATAAATATGTTTATTTTAGTGTATGCGCGTCTTAGGTCTTAGTAAAAGCGGTCACTTAAAAATGTTTTGGCGGTCCACCGGTCGATCGAGATCGACTAAATGTCTACACTTGCTGTAGATGAATACATAGCAAGAGATAACTTCGTAATAATGGTCGATCCGCGAGGTCTATTATAACTAGGGTTTTCTTCATCTAGCCAAATTGGCTCTTTAATTTAGATCAGCGCTTCCAATAAAGTGAACGTCATTACAGCATAGCATGTAAATAGTCAGTAATATGGAAAATAAAAGTGTTGTGGATAATATTGCCAAGCAGTGACATTTTAAGACTTCTTGAGGATGTAGGCCCCCATACAAAAAT
Source organism: Trichonephila clavipes (assembly GCA_019973935.1). Taxonomy (NCBI): domain Eukaryota; kingdom Metazoa; phylum Arthropoda; class Arachnida; order Araneae; family Nephilidae; genus Trichonephila; species Trichonephila clavipes. The sequence goes on from BMAU01020970.1 coordinate 185,471, forward strand.
ATGCCTCACCTGATCTTTAAAAAACAGTTTTTAGCGTACGTTGTCTAATAACGTTAACCAGTAACAAATACATGTGCGTGACTCTCAATATCCCCAAACTAGGCATAACTGGCTGAATCAACGGCCACAATTCAATTCAATTAATAAGATATGATATGAGAAACACAAAAATTTTTAATTTACCAAACTCTTATTAGACCATTTCTGACACTTGCATCTGAGACTTGGACAATAACAAAACTGGAAGAAAATCGAATGGCATCTTTTGACAGAAAAATACTTCGAAGTATACTTGGAGGTGTACACGAAAAAACAATAGCTGGAAAAGAAGATACAATTTTGAGTTATATCGAATTTATAAACAACCTGACATCATCAAATACATGAAAAAAAAATAGAATGAATTGGATGGCGCATATAATTCGAATGCCAGATGATAATGCTGTCAAAAAGGTACTGCAGTTCAAAGTCACTGGGATTCGGAAGAGTAGAAAACCAAGCTTGAGATGGGCAGACTAAGTGGAATCAGACCTTGAAATGAATTATAAACGAGAAAACTTGGAGAACACAAAAGTAAACAAGATATCACTATGGAGGAATCTTAAAAGGAAGTCACTGGCCCACGAGGGTCTGTCTTACCAGATATCATGACGATAATGATATGATATATGTGGGAGTCCGAATAAATCTTCGAATAAAAATCAGACTCTTCAGAAGGCGGGATTTTAGATTGGCGAGGTGGTTTGTCTAGGGGTAAATATTTAAGGGTGAGTGATGAATTATTAATTTAATCTAAGTCATTTAAACACAAATACTTCAAAGTAAAAGAGAATTTATTTAAAGTTAAAGGGAAATATTTACAAAAGGGGATATTTACAAAGAGAAAGAAATGCAGGAATTAGGTTGATTAAAAGTTGAGTTATACCTTTAGAAGACGGGGAAATAAACCTTTTCTCATTCTTGGATGTTAGGACTGGTGGTGCCGCGCTGGGCGCGGAAATGCGGTAAAAGACGCGACGTGTTGAACAAGCAGTGGTTAGTTGGCCTCTGCTGAAAAATTATTCAAGCCGGAGCTACGAAAGCTCACTAGATGGCGCTGCTTCGGAATGCAGTAATAAATAAAATTGAGATTTATAGTCCTCTGAAAAGGATATGACTCAACCTTTTAACAAATGTTTCAAAGGGAAAATCCTACAGAATCACCCTCTCCTGACAGAGCTGGTCTCTCAGCTCTTACAAAATGTTGAGAGGTAAAGTACTTTAAACACAAACTATTTTTAGTTACAACTATAAATTTGATGATTATTGGAATATGGATGCAATAAAGACAAATAATACGATTCTTAAAGATAAAAAATAAAATATTACAGATGAAAAGATGTATACCTAATATTCACAATTCCGGACCTAAAATAGAGCATATAAAAAAATATTCTATGTTGTGATCTACAATTAACTAAACCATAAAAAAATCCTTCGCATCAATAGAAAGATAAAGAATAATACGAAAATATAATAAATGTTACAAGTGAATATAAAATGATTCATGGAAACGAGTGTTACCATAGGACATCTATTAATTTCTCAAGAGGGATATAATATGAGAAAAATTAAAAATAACTAATATAAAAAATTCAATTAAGCATAAAAATGTTTCATCAAATCAGCTGAGGTGGTGGTTGAGTTCGGTCCATCGTGCTGACCAACCTTTTCCACTTCATACCTATCCTTGGAATTAACTTATGTTACTTTGTAAGGGCCTAAGAACTTTGGTCTTAGTTTCAGTCCAGCTCCAAATTGGGTTCTTTGGATGGCAACTAAATCACCTTCTTTGTATAACGAAGCTTTCTTTCTTCTTCTGTTATACGTCTTTCTATTTTCAGACTGCAGGGTTTCGATGTTCTTTTTTGCATCGTTTCTTAAAAATTCGCGTTGTTCTAGTAATTCTTTCGCCATTTCTTCTAGAAGTAAGTCTTTGATTAGGATGTCTACCTTGTTACGCATTTTGATTCCCACTAATAGTTCTAATGGTGTCCATTTTGTACTGCGACTTATAGTACTATTTAGTATTCTCTGTAATCTCTCGACATATTTGTACCATTTCGTTGAGTCGTCTAATGATAGTTTGGTGAGAACTGGAATCAAAGTTCGATGAATTCGTTCAACTTGTCCGTTTCCTCGAGGAACACCTGTCGCTATTTGTAGATGTTGAATGTTCTCTTCATCACAGTAGTCGTTGAATAATTTTGAAGTGAACGCTGAACCTCTATCAGAGATAATTCTGATGGGATTACCAAAGGTCTTCTGCTGTTGTTTTAGTTTTTCGAGGGCACTTTCAGCAGACACAGTTTTGACGGGATATAGCCAAGTAAATTTGGTAAATGCGTCTACTACGGTGAAAATGTGTTGATAACTTTTGTTTGTGGAGGGTAAAGGACCAATGAAGTCAACATGGTACGTACTTAAAGGAATGCTTTCCTTAGAAATAGGATTCAAAAACCCTTCCTTTTTGCCAGTTTTCTTATTAGCTAAGATACATGGAACACAATTAACTATTACTTTTTTAATGGCGTTGGATAAATTTGGGATAAAAAATTCCTGTTTCACAATTTCTTCTGTTTTTCCTACTGAGAAATGACCATTTTCGTGAATCAATTTAATTAGTTCAGCTTGCATTGCTTTAGGGGTTACAATTAATTCTCGACCATTTAAGTACTTATAGAGTATACCATTTCGCTCAAAAAATTCTTCTGATTCTTGCTTCTCTAGAAGTGATTTCAATGTTTGGATGTTGTCATCTTCCTCTTGTGCGTTTTTAAGCTTTGAAGTTAATGTATCATTGCATACCATCATTACGGGATATCGGCTAAGAGCATCAACGTGCTTCATACGACTTCCAGCTCTGTGCTCTATTTCATAATCGAATTCTTCTAATTGAAGCGCCCATCTGGCTATGCGAGTAATTAGCTCCTTTTTTGCATAGTCTTCTGAAATGCTGAACAGTCAGTTACTATTTTAAAGTGTTGTCCTAAAAGATAAACACAAAACTTCTTTAATGCGTTGATAATTGCTAGTACCTCTAGTTCGTAGCTGCCATACTTTTCTTCTGCTGTATTTGTCTTTTTCGACATGTAGTAAACGGGATGTAACTTTCCATCTTCTGCCCTTGTTTACATGCGTCTGTGTATGCAGTTCTGTTTTTCTTCCATACTTGTAAAGGTGCAAGATTGGGCCTTCAGACATGATTTTCTTCAATTTTTCAAATGCTTCTTTTTGTTGAATCCCGAAAAAAAAAAAAACAAAGAGGTTTTCTTTTCTTGTTAAATCGCTAAGTGGTTTAGCTATCTTTGAATAATCCTTGATGTACTTGCGGAAATATCCAGTTAAACCAAGAAAACTTTGTACTTGTTTATTGTTGTTGGTTCTGGAAATTTTCGGACAGCTAGTGTCTTCATGGGAGATGGTTTAATAGTTCCGCTTTCTACAATGTGATCTAGAAATTCAATTTTCTTTTTTAAGAATTGGCACTTCTTGAACTTAATTTCTAATCCGTATTTCTTTGCGACTTCAAAAATAATTTTAAGTTTTTCGAGACCTTCCTGTTCGTTTTTCGCTGGAATGACGAGATCATCTAAATAACTGATTACAATTCCTTTCCGAGTAAGATCTCTAAATATACTTGATACGTAGCGTTGGAAAACTCCTGGACTTGTGCTTAGTCCGAAAGGAACTTTGTTGAATTCAAATTGTCCATCTGGGACGATAAAGGATGTATACTTCCTGCAATCTTCGTCAACATCGACGTGAAAGAAACCATTGCGTAAATCTAATGTAGAATATACCTTTGCTTCTTGCAAAGTGTCTAAAACATCTTCGATGATAGGTAACGGAAATTTATCTTTCACAAGCTTCTGATTCAATTTTCTGTAGTCAATGCACATTCTCGAAGATCCATCTTTCTTTTTACCATTACGATTGGACTTGCATATTCCGCAGAACTCGGACGTATAATGCCTTCGTTGAGCCATTCTTCTATCTGTTTGTTTACTTCTTGTCTTTCTGTGAAAGCTAGTCGACGAGGGTGTTGACAGACTGGTTCTTCGTCTTTTAAAATAATTCTCATTGTGACGTCAGTAGATGCTGTTTTTTCTGGCTTGTAGTCTTGAATTAACTTTTCAAGTTCCTTCTCTATTTGACGATTTTCAACATGACGTAGGTCTAGTTCTTCTTGAAGATTTTCAGCAGATATTTGCATAAGCTGTGCATAATTCTCATATTTGTTGAATTTAACTCCTTCTTTAGTAAAACTTATCGATGCTTGTTCCAAAAGATCTGATCCAATAACTGCTTCGAATTTTAATTTATCAGTCGGTACAACATGCCAAGTTAACGAGTAATTTTCATCATCTATTTTGAACTTATGTTCAAAGGAACCGATAGTTGTCACTTGTGCTTCACCAATACCTGTGAGAAGCATCTTGTTCTTCGATAATTTTGTTGGATCCATTATTCTTCTGCTTGTGTTTTCTCGAAGCAAACTTACGCTACTACCACTGTCTATGAGCGCCGTGATTTTCACCTTTCCAAAAAATATCTCTTTAGTACGTAAACCTTCCTTAACGATGAGTGTGCAAGTTTCTTTTGGAGGTTCTTTGAATTTCTGCGATTTTGAATAGTTCGTCTGAGCATATATGCTTGGAAGCATTGTGATTTGAGTGTTTCTCGTAATTTTTGTTGTAATACCCTTTCTGCGCGCTGTCTTGATATCTTTGAACAGATTCGTTCTTGGTAACAGGGGCTTCGTAATGTTTGTTGTAATTCGTTGACGCTGGAAGCTTCTTATCTTTCCTGTTATACTCGAATTTTCCTGGTGCTTCATACCTGCGATTCTTTCTGTGAATCTGTATTCTTGTTTCTTCACAAATGGACTGCTAGATTTTTTGTTTCTGAGTCCTTTTAAAGTCTTCGAATTCTTCTAGTTTTTCTGCTAATTGAACAGGAGAGTTCATATTTGCCCATTCATCAAGATAATATTCTTTAAATTCAAAAAGGAGTTTTTCGTTTGAGTTGATCTGTTATAATTAGATCTGATAACTTGTTGAAAGTATCTATCTTCAATCCATCTATCCATCCGTTGAAGTAAGTGTTTAACTCATGGTAAAATCAATCCATGTTCTTTCAGGTGCTTTTTTGGTGAGTGACAAATAGTTGTCGAAACTTTTCTGGAGTTAGTTTAAAGCGTTTCAGCAGTAAATCTTTAACGTGTTCGTAAGAGTTGGCTTTATCGTCAGACTCTCTCGCTATGATGTGAGATACTTCCGTCGGTAACAAGCCTAACAGATGAGAAACCCAGTTTTCTTGATCAATATTCAATCTCTGCGCTTGACGTTCAAATAATTTTAGATAAAGACTGATGTCTTCTTTCAAATCAAAACGATGTATAAACTTTGAAACTTCTTTGACGAGAAATTTAGTATCACTTTCTTTGGATGTATCAGCGCCTAACTTGGATTGTGTTTGGATTCTTAACTTTTCCAACTCAAATTCATATTTGCGTTTTTGCTCATCTAACCTCAATTGTTCGAAGCGTAATTTTTCTTCTCGTTCTTCAATGCGTAATTTTTCTTTTTGCTCTTCAATGCGTAATTTTTCTTTTTGCTCTTCAATGCGTAATTTTTCTTTTTGCTGTTCAATGCGTAAATTTTCTTCTCTGGCTTTGCGATCCTCAACAATCATTGAATGTATGTTTTGGTCAGTTCTTCGTCATAATCTTCACTACTAATAATTAGATCTTTAAGTGTGGCGATGGTCATAGATTTATCGAATTTTAAATTTAATTCCGTGGCTAAGACAAATAAATCTTCGCGTCGACCTTTGCCAAGATACGCCATTTTAAAATTTAAATTTAAGTTTAGATAGTAACCAAAGGAATAAACAAAATTGTCACGCGTTCAAACAAAAACAATGATGTTGCTATTGGCAATTCTCGTTTGCATTTACAAAAATTCTCAAGTTAAAATGATATTGCATCAAAATACACTAAATATACATTGAAATATTCAAATTCTATTCATTTAGAAATATTTTAAACCAGTAACGTGTAAAGACAACAGTGCGAGCTAAAATACGTAATGCTTAATTTAAAATAGTCAAATTATTAATTTCAACTAAAAACAAAACCTTTTTTTTTAAAACCATTTGCTATATCAGTTATCTCATTTCGTTATAACAAATGCAAAAAGAATTTGAAAGAAAAAATAAATTAATATAAATCTTGTTTAGAATTAGTGATTAAATTTGTTGTGATATGAAGATTTAATCATTTAAAAGTTCTTTGCTGAAAAAAGCAAACAATTAGAAGTTATTCAATTAAGAAAAATCTCATATATATTTTTTATTACACCAATAAAAATAAAATCTTTTTAGGATCTCATCATCAAATTTTAAGGATAAACACATGTTTAAATAGAAAGCATAATAATTCTGTCAAAAATGAACTCAAAATACTTATATATTGAATGATATTATGCATCATTTAAAATAAGATTATACATGATCTTTCATCAATTCTAAAAAACATAGCATATTTCTTTCAAAATATATTTCTCGAATACTCGTAAAAAATAATTAATTACCACACAGCTGCAAGAGAAATGTTAAACTATATGAGTCATTGAAATTACGATTGCAACCAAACAGAAATGTTTAGGAATGGGAAGACATTAATCTCTTAGTTCAAGGTCGATGACGTAACTGAAGAAACGCAAACTTTTCATACACGCATAAAATTAATTCAATGCGATTCGTTAATAAATGACATACAAATAAAACACTTGAATATTATGTACGACTTTCTTAATATTTTAAAAGATATACTTGTAGAAAATTTTAATTCATACGATTTCTAATGAGAACTTTTCATATGAAATGCAATTCCTTAATAAATGGCATACAAATAAAACACTTGAATATTACGTACGACTTTCTTAATATTTTAAAAGATATACTTGTAGAAAATTTTAATTGATACGATTTCTATACACATAGAAAAATAGTATTTCAGAAAAACACACATCATATTTAAAAATATAAATTACTTCATGAAATTGACTACAACAATTTTTTCATAATCAAATTAACGGTGACTCACGTATTCTTTTAGATTTTTTTCCTTTTGAAGAACAATATAAAAAGTACCTGATACAGTTGACGACGTGTGATTAATTACTTGAAAACAAACTTCAAAGGCTCCTGGATGTGTTCACTGGACTTGTGAAACTCTTGTAGTTGTTGTACACGGCAGAAAATAACTTCTCGTTTTATTCACCTAAATGTTAGTATGTTATGAGAGGCAATCCGCATTTTCGATTCAGTCTGCTTGTAAATTAGGCGTGCAGCCAAAAATGGGGTTTTTTTAACGAAGAAGAGGGTTAGAAGGTTATCAACTTATTATTTAGAGAAGATTTTCGAAATCAAATCCCAGGCGATCCCCCAATTATTTCTGTGGGAGTCCGAATAAATCCTCGAATAAAAATCAGACTCTTCAGAAGGCGGGATTTTAGATTGGCGAGGTGGTTTGTCTAGGGGTAAGTATTTAAGGGTGAGTGATGAATTATTAATTTAATCTAAGTCATTTAAACACAAATACTTCAAAGTAAAAGAGAATTTATTTAAAGTTAAAGGGAAATATTTACAAAAGGGGATATTTACAAAGAGAAAGAAATGCAGGAATTAGGTTGATTAAAGGTTGAGTTATACCTTTAGAAGACGGGGAAATAAACCTTTTCTCATTCTTGGATGTTAGGACTGGTGGTGCCGCGCTGGGCGCGGAAATGCGGTAAAAGACGCGACGTGTTGAACAAGCAGTGGTTAGTTGGCCTCTGCCGAAAAATTATTCAAGCCGGAGCTACGAAAGCTCACTAGATGGCGCTGCTTCGGAATGCAGTAATAAATAAAATTGAGATTTATGGTCCTCTGAAAAGGATATGACTCAACCTTTTAACAAATGTTTCAAAGGGAAAATCCTACATATATGATGGTAGGTCTAGTTCGATATTGGCCTATAGCTCGAAATTTCCTGTTTTTCGGAGAATATGTTCGGGAGAAACATTTATTCTTGAATTTATTCGAGCCATGATCTTATTGAGGCTGAGCCGAGAACAAGATGAGGTCTCCACCAAGGCCGAAGCCTTAGCCTCAGTTGCCCCATTAGATTTCCCCGCTGCCACGCCAATACTGCCTGAATTATAGTGTGTCGCTGCTTGAGAATTAGAAGATCTAGGAGTATTTTTCTTTGGCGAGTTTTGGAGGTTGCATCTCATTTAGATAAGTACCCATTATTTCTCACCATTTAGCTTGCCTTGTCCACATTTCACGCATATATACATTTGGGCCCAGCTAGCAATAGTTTGGCTAATCTATATTTACATTTTTATGAATATAGTTATATTATTAATAATGACTACTATATTTTTAGATATATTGATGATTTAATTGTTTTTGGTAAAAATGATAATTTAAACCCCATTATTAATTTTTATCCGGCTTACTTAAACTTAGTTAAAATTAATAATAATCCAATCAAAACTAATTACCTAGATGTAACACTGTATATTAAGAATTTGAAATTACATAGTAATATTTATGATAAAAGAGATGCCTTTAATTTTAATAACATCAAAGTGCCTTACTAGAATTCAAACTTATCAATATCTATATATAGAAATATTATTTTTAACTATATTTATCGTAATAATGTATTAGTTAGCGATAAAGCTAATATTTTTTTAAATCTTAATAAATTTTTTAATCACTGTATTGAACATAGATATCCTGCTAACTTTCTTTGTAATTATATTTATAATGGTTTTTAATGATACAATTTGTATTGCTGTAATTATTTACTGTCATTATGTTTCGTAATGATTTTTTAAATAATTCTACAATATCTAATTTATTCTACAATTATTAAATAGATGGCGCCACATGCTTATTAAATTTTAATAATAATATATTTTTGCGTTTCATTTATATTATTTTACACTAATTTTTATATGAATATTATTTTTTGACTTTTTAAAAGTATATATATATATATATATAAATTTCTTAATATCCTATCGCAATTAATTTTATGCGGATCTGCTTTCACTCCCTTGTATTTGGCGGGAACACATTACTAGTTGATGCACTCCCGATCTACGTCTACACTACGAAAAAAAGTAGGTTATATGTTTTTGTTCATATGTTATTAGTTTAATGATTTTTTAATATTTAAATTCCTTATATATAATTCTTTCCTTTCCTCTTAGTACATAGTAAGACAAATTACAGGTGAAGGTTGGCCGGCCCCAAAACATTTTTAAACCTGCAATCCTGGTTCCTAAGGCCAGGAGTTTGTCATTATACTACTGTGCCTCCTTCCAATTTATAGTTATCTTAGGTTTATAACTATCTGTTTATTTTTATATTTTGGTTTATATATATATATGTATACATATATATATATTTATATATTGGATTTTTTATTTTGGATTTTATATATATATACAGTCGACTCTCGATAATTCGAAGTTGGAGGTACCAATGAAAAACTTCGAATTATCAAGAGGGCAGGAAAAAACTCTCAAAATACACGAAGAGGAGTTTTTTTTTTCTAACACATTTAAATTTAAAACTATGTAATAAAGCAACAATTGTACATAATTTTTTTAAAGTACATTTTATACAGTATAAAAAAGAAACAGAAGTTAAAAGTCCTATATTAAAAGAATACACTTATGTCTTGAAAACAACTATTAAGAGAATATACATACTATATATAATTAATCCTTTTTTGTCGAAAAAATCTGTTTTTTTTTTGTTTTAAGATATTCAATCTAACTTTGTCAATAGTTTTTTCTAGAACAAATGAAGCCTGTCTGCATCAACATGATTTTGAAGGAAAAAGTTGCGTAGTTTGTTTAGTGACAGCTTAGCTTCTGACAGAGTAACCGGAGTCAACTCCTCCCATTCGTCTTCATCACTTTCTGTATTATTGTGGTCCAAAGCCACAATTTCAGCGTCAGATAGAGCTCTCCATACAGCATTGTCCGTGTCAACCAACACGTAGTGATCAAACGTCAAATCTTGTTCTGGAAGAGCTTTCCAAAAAGGGATGGTTCAGCATTAAATTCAGTGAGTGTATCATCCACATCAAAAAGATTCGGCGAGGGGAAGCCTGACTTTTTAAAACAGCTGTGAATTGTCAAAAGAGTAACAGCTCTCCAAGCCTTGCCTCCAATCATGATCAAAGCTGTTAAAGTAGAAATAGTAGTTACATTCTGCTGATATTCGAGGTTATCCAAAGCGCTTTTAACGACTTCACGCCGATAAAAAGTTTTAAAATTATGTATGATGCCCTGGTCGAGTGGCTGAAGTTTTGAGGTTGAGTTTGGAGGGAAAAATTTAAGTTTCACATTTGATAAAGGTGGTGCGTTATTGTACACAGTACAGTTGTCTAAAAATAAGAGAATATGTCGTTTCTCTCTTTTCATATACGAGTTCAGTGAGACCAACCATTCATTAAAGAGTTCGGTGGTCATCCATGCCTTCTTGTTTGAGCGGTATTTGGTAGGGAACGAGTTTATGCCCTTGAAACACCGAGGTTTTGCAGATTTTCCTATGACGAGAGGAGTAATCTTTTCTGAGCAGTCTATGTTTACAGTCAGTAAAATAGTTAACCTCTCCTTGCTATGTTTTCCTCCATGGCATTTTTCTTTTTTGAATGTAAATGTTTTTTCTCGCAAACACTTGAAAAAGAGTCCGGTTTCATCCGTGCTGAAAATGTTACGTGGTTCGTACTCCTTTATTAGATCCGAAAGCGAGTTCTGCCACTTAGAACAAACGTTAATGTCGACACTTAAACTTTCCCCGCACATTTTTGTGAAAACTATCCCAATCCTTTTCTTAAAATTTGTAAGCCATCCCTTGCTAGCCGAAAACTCTATTCCTAATTCTTTGGCGAATGCTTTAGCCTTTTCCTTCAATAAAGAGCCACCCATCGGAATATTCTGTCCTCGACACTGTCTCATTCATGAAACTAAACACTGATCAAGACGTGGAAAATTACCTTTACTAACGCGTTTTCTCACTCTACTCGAAGATGCTCTAAAGATTTTCTCTTTATTCTTCAGAATAGTGGAGAGAGAGAGAGAGCTCAGTGGGATTTCAAAGGCTTTGGCTACATCGACATCTTTGGCTCTCACCTTCTTCAACTGATTCTATCACCTTTTGCTTTTCAGAAATTGTTAAGCACTTGTACTTTTTAAAAGAAGACACGTCATTCTTTTCGCGTGATAAGTCTACACTGAGGTGAGGTGTAAAGTAGTGGCCAAAGGTTTATCGAAATTAACAGGTAGGAAACGTAAATCACCACAACTTTAGTAAAATAATATTTTTAATTTATATAAAATTTGGAATCTCTAAAATTAACACAAGGCGTATTCACAGTTCACACTCAGCTACGGGATATACTTAATAGCAGGGATCGACAACTATGGCACGTGGAGCAATTCTTAGTGGTACATTACCGCTCTTTTTTTTTTGGGGGGCTGCGGTAGCCCAGTGGTTAAGGTATCCAACCATGGCAGGCATGTCATGAGTTCGATCCCAGTACCACTAAAGCCCCGCCGTGTAGGGCAGCGATGCACGTTAAATCTGTCGAGAGCTGAAACGTCCACCCGTTGGTGTGGTGTGGTAGTTAGGAGAGGGGGTGCCAGCTCAGGTGTCGTCCACGTCACTTGACCATGGTTCAAAATTACGTAGTCCGTCGCCAAAAGCCCCCGTGTAGCTGAACAATATTCAATCAATCAATCAATCAACCGCTCTTTTTTTAAAAAAGTAATAGAATAAAGTTAAATCCCTGTCTCTCCTGTCTTTGCCTCGTACATTTTTATATAAAGGTTGTATTTCTCGCTTTCATTTCTCTCCCATAAAACGATTCTGCTGAATTATCTTGGATGTAGTTTGAGTGCTTCATTTAAAAAAAAACACCTGTTTAAATGTGACTCATTATTAGAAATAAATACTCAATGCAAATCAAAATTATTGTGCAATACTTGTAAAAGGAAGCATTGCTTATTACTGCACAGTGAACAAAAAAGAAAGCAGTTTTTCCTTTATCCATTTAAAGCTTGGGTATCAACGGAAAAAGAAAAAAAAACAGATGGCTTAGGAATAAATCAAAATTCTGCTTAGCAAATACCGGAAATATAATAAACAAAGCAGTTATTCTATCAACATGTACAATTTAGACTGAAAATAAGTTCAGTAAAAAAACCGCTCGTGGAATAATTAGGTACAGGAAGTGAATCTAACTTCATAATATTGAAGGTTCGAATTATCGAGAGTTTTATACGATAACTTCAAATTATCGCGTGTAGTAGTCTGGTCAACCACAAATTTTACTTCGAAATATTGAGAGTACCAAAACGTATGGTTTTAGTTCGAAATATCACGAGTTTTTTTCTAGGGGCTGAGCATATACTTCGAATTAGCGAGAGGTTCGTATTATCAAAAGTTCGAATTATCGAGAGTCGACTGTACATAAAGGGTGTTTTTTTAGAGGTACACAGAACTTTAAATTGAAATAAAACAACGATGTAGTATTCGATTGACATGATTTTTTTTATTCGAAAGATAATCTTGTGGCATTACATTTTAAATATGATTTCTGGCATAGGACTGCCACGGCTGGCTCGGATGTAGTCCAATCTGGACGTCCAATTTTCGATGACTTTTTCCAACATTTGTGGCCGTATATCGGCAATAACACGGCGAATGTTGTCTTCCAAATGGTCAAGCGTTTGTGGCTTATCCGCATAGACCAATGACTTTACATAGCCCCACAGAAAATAGTCTAGCGGTGTTAAATCACAAGATCTTGGAGGCCAATTCACAGGTCCAAAACGTGAAATTAGGCGGTCACCAAACGTGTCTTTCAATAAATCGATTGTGGCACGAGCTGTGTGACATGTTGCGCCGTCTTGTTGGAACCACAGCCCCTGGATATCATGATTGTTCAATTCAGGAATGAAAAAGTTAGTAATCATGGCTCTATACCGATCACCATTCACTGTAACGTTGTGGCCTTCATCGTTTTTGAAGGATTCCACCAGCCCATAAAGCGCACCAAACAGTCAGTTTTTCTGAATGTAACGGTGTTTCGACATACACTTGTGGATTAGCTTCACTCCAAATGCGGCAGTTTTGTTTGTTGACGTAGCCATTCAACCAGAAGTGCGCTTCATCGCTAAACAAAATTCGCTTATGAAAATCGGGAACAACGGCAATCTCGTTTTGGGCCCATTCGACGAATCTACGCCTTGCTTGATGATCGTTTTGATGAATTGCCAAACCAAACTGAGAATAAATCACTTGACAGCTGTTAAATCGGTCGCCATCTTGGAAAGTAATGCCAACTTAAACTTCTATACCTGGAAAAAAACACTCTTTATATATATAAAAAAAAATCTTCTGTACGTGTGTTTATCACTAAACTCCTCCTAAACGGCTGGACCGATTTCGATGAAATTTTTTGTGTGGGTTCAAGTAAATTCGAGAATGGTTTAGATTCACAATTCGATCCGATATCGCAATTAGTTAAAAGTCATTAATTAAAAACATTCAAAAATACAACTCAACATTCACCTGCATTGTTGTATCAACGCTATTGTTATAAACACACACACACACACACACAAGTAATATAAAAAATAATTTAAATCAATTCCTACATAGATCAACCAAGAAAAAAATTATTTTAGCTACTTTTTATTAAATAGTTGCAATGAATATACACTGGTGTGCAAAAATTAAGGACGAAGTCGAAAAATTAGCATATTAGGTGAGTACGGGTTTCACGCTCCCGAGGTGCCCTAGTGATCTTTTCCTTCTCTCTAGGGGTTTACTGTCTTTGGTAAACACGGGCTTCACGAACCCGGGGAACCCTAGTGATCCTTCTCTATTTTCGGCCCTCTTTCTTGCCGTTCAAATTTCCCTTTTCTTCTTTTCCCGTCCAGACCACAGACCTACAATTGACAATGAACATTGTTCCAACTTTTTATTTTCCTAGTAAAAAAATTGATATTTTTTTACTGACGTATTATGGTTTGCATTTTATATTATGTTCTTTTAATTTGATTTTTTTAAATTTCTTTCAATATTTTGATTTTGTTGCTTCTTTTATGTTCGATTTTTGATTTTGTTGCTTCTTTTATGTTCGATTATTGATTTTTTTGTGTTCCACTTATTATCTTTATTTTTCTGCCACGAAGTCCTGTGGCAGACCAGGACTGAGTGGAATGAAGTTGTGTCTGATGGGTTTTCACTTTTGGTATGATGACACAACGGACTGCTCCCTGGGAAAACTGGCACTTGGAGTGGGGTTTTGAACTTTTGAGGACCTTTGGACTGGTGAGATGGGGTCTTGGAGGAAGCGGCCATGTAGAGGGTACCGGAGAAAAGCTGAGTTTTGCGTCTCAGGCCGCCAGATTGTACAGGAGCCCGGGGCAGCCTAACCAGCATGTCCTGGCTGCTCTATCAGCTGGTGTATAATCCCGCCTGTCTTGTAGTTCCAGATGGTGCCTGGATGGGGTCCTGCATTGCAGAGCGGGGGGCTCTCCCGAGGCCACTACTGGTTGCTGAATCTAGGGTTAGCCCTGCCAAACTGGTCCTCTGAAAATCACAAGGAATTCTCCTCCTCTTTTCTCAAAAAAAAATCAAAATAAGTCTAAATAAAGACAAAACTAAAAACGCACCTATTGAAACCCCCAACCCACTCTATCCAACTCAAGACGCTCGGTCCATGGATTCTTTAAATTCATGCCCGGGTGGAGAGACCTCGCATTGCCCAACCTCAACGTTGACAAACTGTCACTGAATACTAGATTTTTGATCATTTCGCTTCCTAACAGTGAAATGACGAAAGTATCACCCTTTGCCATACAAAAAGCTCTCATCGAAATAGGTGGTGAACCGAAATCAGCTAAAAGATTGCGTTCCGGGGATCTGCTTGTTGAAACAAACTGCTCTTCAAACCAAATCCTTTTTACTTCCGAAGTTTTTCCTCAATAGTCCTGTTACAATTAGTCCACACAAAACTCTTAATTCCAGCCATGGTATCATTTCTGAAACTGACCGATTGGGCACCCCTGACGGGGAAATCCTCGAGGGTTTTTCCAGTCAGGGTGTTATTCAGGTCAGAAGAATCTCTATTAAAAAGACTCTACTCGCATTCCAACTAAACATTTAATTTTAACTTTCAATAGCCCAATACTACCGACAAATATAAAATCTGGATACCTTAACTGTAGAATACGCCCATACATACCGAATCCTCTGCGCTGCTTTAAGTGCCAGAGGTTCGGACACTCACAAACTTCTTGCCGTGGTCAGCTTACTTGCTCTAGATGTGCATCTGTTGGACATGCTTCCACAGATTGCAGTCTAGAGCCAAAATGTGTTAATTGTTCACAACCTCATCCATCAGATTCCAAAATATGCCCTAAATGGAAAATAGAGAAACAAATACAGGAAATAAAAACAACTAAAAATATTTCTTACCCAGAAGCACGTAAATTAATAGTCCCACAGTTATCTCAAACTTACGCTCAAGCTGCCAAATCCTCTATTTTCAATAATTCTACCCAAACAGATGAAAATATAACTAAAATAAAATGTCCACCTTTAAAATTACTTGCACCACTATCATCCAAACAAAGAACAAATATTCCTACTGCTGTTACCACATCATCCTCAGCCCAAACGCAACTCTTACTCTCCATCTCTTCAAAAACATCTACAACATCGGATCCTCAGCCACCAACTCCCATGTCTCTAAGACAAAAGGGAAAATTAAAGAACAACCATCTCCACTACATCGTCCCCGAAAAGATAACATAAAAATAGACTTAATGCGCATAAAACCTACATCCAATTTAAAGAAAAATCCTGAAAAAAACACATCCGTAAAGATTGCGAGGGAACAAGATTCGCCCACTGAAACATCTCCCGTCTCCAAAAAATCTCGGAGACGGAAAACTTTCAAAACCTCGGATGCCATGGACACAGACGCTAATCCTTCTGACACGGATTACGTCACAGGTCTGGCATCCAAGGAAGATGAGAGCTTTTTAAACAAGTGGCAGATAATCCCTTGAAAGGGCCCCTTTCACCAAGTTCGCCCAAAAATAACTTCCCTGGTTTCTTGGAACTGTCGTGGCTATAGATCGCATACAGATGACGTAAAAGACATCATACGTCAGTACCATCCAGTATGCGTAGCACTTCAAGAGACTTTCTTGAAGTCTTGTCACACGACAAAGATACGTCGGTATGGTTGTGTGCGGAAAGACACGGAGGGACCCTCTGTGTCCGGAGGCTTATGTATTTTTACATCCCTCGATGTTCCATCTAGTGCTCTGCCACTCCATACCTCGTTGCAGGCTGTAGCCGTGAGAATCTACTCCACGAGCCTAATCACAGTCTGCTGTCTTTACTTGCCACCAAATACTGTTATCCACCAACATGACTTGAACAACCTGATTGATTAGTTGCCAGCACCCTTTATCATACTTGGTGACTTCAATGGACATAGCACTCTGTGGGGTAGTGCGAAGACAAACCCTCGTGGCAGACAGATTGAACAGGTGCTTTCTGATCACTGTCTCTGTCTGCTTAATCACGAGGAACCAACGTACTTTCACGAACCCACACGATCCTTTCACACATTAGATTTGGCCATCTGCTCACCATCACTCTTACCTCATTTAAATTTGTCCATTGAGAAGGACCTCTATAATAGTGACCACTTTCCTGTTATCCTTTCTCACGATTCTGATCCGGGTGGAAAAACCTTCCCACCTACGTATTCTTATCGTCGTGCAGACTGGGCCCTTTTCACACAGTTGGCTGTGATAACTGATGCAATGGTCAAGACAGAAAGTGTTGATACTGCTGTACAAGAAGTCACCAATGTTTTGATTGCTGCTGCTGATTTATCCATTCCAAAAGTTTCAAGTCATTCATTCCAACGTTACAAACCTTGGTGGAATGCTGATTGTCAGACAGCGTATAAGAACCAGCGGAAGTTATGGGGAATCTTTTGCAGATATCCCACAACGGAGAATCTCTTGGCGTTCAAAAAGGCAAAAGCAAATGCTCGCAGAGTAAGGCGTCGGAGTCAGAGGCAATCCTGTATCCGATATGTGTTCTCACTCACTTCGTCAACATCCAGTAAACAATTATGGAAAAAGGTTAAGGCTGCTAACGGGATATATCGGGAATTTTCCTTCCCTATTTTACAAACCTCGAACTCTGTCTTTTCTTCCCCAGAAGAAATTGCTAACATTCTGGGTGAAACTTTTCAGAGTGTATCGAGTGCAGCCTCTTATAATTCCCGTTTTCTCGAAATTAAGAGGCGTGCAGAACGTACCCCGATAAACTTTTCTACTCGATCCTTTTTTCCATATAATTGTAACTTTACGATGACTGAGTTAAAAAAAGCACTCATACAAGCGCACAATACAAGCCCTGGACCGAATGGAATCACATACACGATGCTTCGTCATCTAGATCCTAACTCTCTAACGAACATTCTTTTTTTGTTCAACAGAGTTTGGAAGGAGCATTGCTTTCCCTCCAGCTGGAGAGAAGCCATTGTGATTCCACTCCTTAAGCCGGGCAAGGTGGCAACAGATCCTCTGAGTTACCGTCCCATTGCTCTGACGAGCTGCTTTTGCAAGACCTTTGAACGCATGGTTAATATTCGTTTAGTGTATGTTTTAGAGAAAGAAAAGTGTATTTCTCCTCTTCAGAGTGGATTCCGCAACGGCCGATCCACTCTTGATAACTTCGTATTCCTAGAGTCCCAAATCAGGGATGCCTTTGTTAGGAGAAACCACTTGGTTTCTCTTTTCTTTGATATAGAAAAAGCATATGACCGAACTTGGCGTTATGGGATTCTCCGTAATATGTATGATTTTGGATTAAGGGGAAATCTTCCCATTTTTATTTTTAACTTTTTAGCTGTTCGTTATTTTAATGTACGCATTGGTCACTCATCTTCTCATAAATTCATTCAAGATCAAGGTGTTCTTCAGGGTAGCGTTTTGAGCGTTACCCTTTTTAATATTCATATGAGTAACATACTTCATCAACTTCCACCTTCAGTGCGAGGAATGCTTTATGTTGACGATCTGCAAGTCTTTTGTCAAGGTTCCAATATGCGACTAATTGAGCGACAGCTGCAAACAACTGTAAATCGATTAGTTCAGTGGTGCGATCAGAATGGACACACGATATCTCCTTCCAAAAGCAGCTGTGTCCATTTTTGCAGAAAACGTAACCTACACCCAGATCCTTCTATACATATAGGACATATTCAAATACCTGTCGTCAGTGCGGTGCGCTTCCTCGGAGTAATCTTTGACTGTAAATTGACTTTCTTTCCGCATGTCCTTTACTTGCGGAAGAAATGTGAACGATCCCTCAACATCCTAAAAGTACTATCCAACACCTTATGGGGAGCGGATAGAGTCTCGTTACTCCGAGTGTACCAAGCACTAATACTTTCACGTTTGGACTATGGTTGTGTAGTGTACGGTTCTGCTCGTGCATCTGTATTAAAACGACTGGACACAGTGCATCACTCTGCTCTGAGAATCTGCTCTCTCTCTCTCTGGTGCCTTCAGAACTTCGCCTGTTACCAGCTTGTATGTGGTATGCCATCAACCACCTTTAGAACTAAGGCGGAGGCAATTAAGTGCAAATTATTTTATTCGTGCCATGTCTGTTCCTTCTCATCCATTAAAACCCTTTTCTCTTGCCATTGGTCTCACCCGACTCTATGAAGCCCGTTCATTTAACATCAAACCTTTTTCGGAAAGAGCAAAGGCTGTTCTAAATGACGCCCACCTTAATAATATAAATATCCAGGAGAATAATATCCTTGCTTTTCCTCCCTGGGGGACGTCCAAAGTTTTAACTATCACAACCCATTTTCAGGCTATGACAAAGCAGGCACTGCTGCTATTATTTATCAGCAACTCTTTTCTTACCATCGCAGTAAGTATTCTAAATACATACCAGTCTACACGGATGGATCGAAGACTGTAGGACATGTTGGGTGTGGTGTTGTTTTTAACAATACCATTCTTAGTTTTTCCTTACACAATTCCATGTCTGTCTTTAGTGCCATTCTTATTACTATATTTATTAACTGCCATTCTTATTGCACTTCAGCATATAATAATTTCTAACCACCGTCATTTTTGTGTGTACACTGACAGCATGAGTGCTCTAGAGTCCTTACACTTTTCAACAGAGCATAGACACCCCACTGTGATAGAAATACTTCTTCTTTTGCGAAAACTAGAAAGAAGGGGCTTTGATATAATTTTTTCCTGGGTACCTGGACACGTGGGTATACTTGGTAATGAACAGGCTGATACCGCTGCACGATCCATGTCTGATCACATGCAGTGGCCTGTCTGTTATCGAGATTTAAAGACTTCTACACAGAACTATATCCATCGTGTATGGCAAGAGACTTGGGATCAGCAGATCCTCAACAAACTGCATAACATTCATCCTTCCACTTCTCATTGGGCAGCACTACCAGTGCGAAGACATGATGTCCGCTTGACTCGACTTCGCATTGGTCACACTCGTTTCACGCACAGGCACCTTCTGTTGGGTGAAAATGCCCCAGAATGTCCCTCGTGCAAAGTCCCATATTCAGTTTGTCATATTTTAATAGATTGTCCCGTTTTTAACCGTCATCGCATCACCTTATTTCATACATCTGTTTTAACCTTATCTGACTTGGTGGGGGAAACTCCCCACCAAAACCTTTTTGCCTTGCTTTTAAAATTGGATTTTTACATTTGATTTGATTTGTGTGTTTCTTTGTATTTTTACTATATTATATGTATGCATGCGTGCAAGCACGTATGCATATACATCTGTGCATATACTTTTATACATATATCTTTTAAAAAATGACTTTTTCTTTTCACTAGTGTTTGGCGCAGCTTGGCCATAATTGGCCCTTGCGCCATTAAAACTCACAATCATCATCATCATCACAGGGATGTTTCGGCCTTCAGTCGCATTGCGCTCCATGCTACTTTTTCAATCAAGCTTCTTTTTATCCCTCTAATTTCTCTTTTAGTAAGTGTTGCTTACATTACACATGTCCTTACGTATTGGGGATCTTACGGTATTAAATGTGTTGATTTGGAAAGCTTTTGTACAAAGTTATATTGAAAAAACCATCTCGTCCTTAATTTTTGCACACCAGCGTAAATATGTATATACATATGACAGAATCACAACATTAAGTGGTAATTAATTTTTATTAATTATCATTAAAGTATCGTATTGGCATCCAAAACAATCGTGTACATAAAATTTCCTTTCCAATGAATGCTTTAACACGTGAGAAAAAACCTTTTCAAATTATGACATAAGTCGCTAAAAGGGTCGCTAAGTCGCCAACGTGGCTGTATTTGTAATTTTTTTAAATAATTAGTTTTAATCAATTAATTTTTATTAATTATAATTAAAAAATTTTGTATTGTCATCCAAAATAATCATGTACATTACATTTCAGCTCAATTGAGCGCTTTAAAATGTATTTTATTAACGATTGAAAATTCCACCAAGATAAATAAATAAATAAACAAACAAACAAACAAATAAAATATGTATAGAAATCGTGAGCTAATAGTAGGAATTGCAAAAGACGTAAGTTGGCGTCGAAAATTGATTTTCAGCCAAACTGGCAAAACCCGGTCTTTATTGTTACGAAAATGCAGACGCGATTCACGCTTTTTAGCGTTTTTAATTAATATCTTTCAAATAATCTTTATATATGTAATTCTTTTGTGCGTGTGTATGTAACTGAACTCCTCCTAAACGACTGGACCGATTTTGATGAAAGTTTTTGTCTGTTCCAGTGGACTCGAGAATGGTTTAGATTTATAATTCGGTTTAGAAATGTTTATTTAATTAATTTTTTATTTATAATATGTTGATCTTGGAATGTTTTACATTGGATCCGGCAGACTGCGTTACGATCGCTGTATCGAATATTCAAAAATCTTTTATTGTAATTCAAGTTGGTCCTGACAGTTGGTGCTGTGATCATTTCAGGAAAATATTTTGTGACTTCGTGTTATTATTTTGTTGAAATAAATCGTGTGTTAATTAAATTATTACATTCAGATGTAATAGTGTTTGAAGAGTTTTGAAGTGTGCATAAAAAACTATACATTCTCCAAATTTAGAATGCAATTGAGAGAAGGGAGTATTTTACATGATTTTCTATTAAATTTACACGTGCGTTGACAACAATTATTCTAACCTACAAATCTATTTGTGTAGCTAATTGATTACACACATTATTAAACATTTTTTTATTTAAAATTATTTCTTATCGGAAATAGTTTGTGTGTGTGTTTCACATCTAAGCAACCCAGAAGTATAAAACTTGGCACATAATTACATTGTAATAACTTTTTAATACAAATTTTACTCAAAAAGTTCCAGATTGTTAAAGCTTATTTAAAAAAATGTGGAATTTTTGAATTTAAGATATGTGTACAGGGCAACGTCTGTCGGGTCCTCTACTATATATATATATATATAATCCAAAATATAAAAATACACAGATAGTTATAGAACCTAAGATAACTATACTAAATAGGAAGAAATAGTCACAGTAGTACAATAACAAACTCCTGGCCTTAGTAACCAGTATTGCAGGTTTAAACAAGTTTTAGGGCTAGCCAACCTTCACCTGTAGTTTGTCATACTACGTACCAAGAGGAATGGAAGGAATAACATTTGGAGGAATTTAAATATTATAATAAAATCACTTAACTAATAAAATATAATTATAAAATTATAGCCTACTAGTATTCACAGTATAGATTTAAATTCGATGCAAAACGTAGATAGTAAGACTTACTTCGGGAGTGTAACAACTGGTTATTTTCCCCGCCAAATACAAGAGAGGGAAAACAGTTCCGCATAAAGTTAAATTTTGATAAAATAATATAAAGTTTATATATATATGTGTACATTTAAAAAATCATAAATATATATTGATATAATTATTAGTGGAAAATATAAATGAATCCTAGAAATATTTAACTAATATTATTGATTTATTAAACATGTGGCGCCATCTATTTAATAATTATATAATTAGTTTAAAAAATGCATAATGTCAATAAGTTATTAACACAAATTGTATATCATTGAGAACTATTAGAAATATAATTGTAAAGCAGGATATCCATGTCTAATACATTGCTTAATAAAGTTATTAATGTTTAAATAAATTTTAGCTTTATCACTAACTATACATATATATATATATATATATATATATATATATATATATATATATATATATATATATATATATATATATATATATATATATATATATAAGCAATTCTAATATTTAAATTAATAAAAGCTAACTAGCTGGTACACCCGTTCTTTGCTCGGGTGAATTGAAAAATTAAACAATACAGATTGAAGGATAAAGAAGTTTTTAATGAGTTAAACTTTCATGATTTGCAAATTAAATAACAAAAAAAAAAGCTTTTTGCATACCTTAGCTGAACAAAAAAAACATATCTGTCAAATTTCAAGTCTGTAGATCTAATAGCTGATAAAAAGGATATTTTTTTATTTATAAAGCTCCGTAACTCTCTTGAGGGTCGATTTTTGAAAACATCTTCCTAAGCCGATCTCTGCTCAGCTTAAGTAACACATTGTTACAAATATTGTGTAATAAACGTTTAAAGTAGTGTAAATAATTTATATCTAGATGTGTAATACGTTAATACTACTTTCTGTTCTATTTATTTTATGTTAAAATTGTAAGATTTGCAAGCAATGCCGTTCCTTACATTATAATGGCGTTTCAATGGAAACATAGCGAAATGTTGGCGATATAGCCAAGATGGCATCATTTTTAGCGACCCTATTGGCAACTTGGCGATTGATTGAATGGTGCAGAAGTTGATATGCTGTAGCGCCACTGCAACAAAGAGTATTGCACAAAACCCTTCTCCACAAAAAATACGTATATATGCCAATTTTCGTATTGATCGGTTGAACAGTATCGGAGTGAAGCGAGTTCATATATATTAACATCCCATTTTTATATATGTAAACATTAAAGGAGAACCTATCCAAACCTCATTTCTCTGTGTTTGGCGACCATGTTGGCAACTGATTGAACGGTGCAGAAGTTGATATGCTGTAGCTGCACCTGGTGGGGAGCTGCAACAAAAAGAATAGCACAAAAACTTTCTCGGTAAAAAAATACTTATATATGCCAATTTTCATAGAGATCGATTAAATGGTGTTGGAGTAATGCAATTTCATGTACTATACAAGCATCCTTTTTTATATATACAGATTACTTCAAATACCTGCTTGTAATAATTTCGTGTCCGATTCAATGGCTTCTCGATCCATGTTGTATTTGGATCCCTCTCGGGAACTTCAACTATAAGCGAAATCTTCACCTCAACCAACATAAGGAAGAGAGAGAGAGAGAGAGATACCACAACAAGTTCCTCTATTTTATTTTCATGTAAAAAAAAAAGAATTCAAACTCGATTTTTTTTTTATGATTCTTTATTAAAAACAAACTTTTAAACAGGAATTCAAGCAAATGCATACATATTTCTGGCATGAAGATGCAGCATACAAATGTGATGTCTTGGGGAATATATTTCATACGAGTAATAAATTAGGTTCAACTTTCAAAAAGTCAACTTGTAAGCCTCTGACTAAAAATCAAAAGCAGGATTCGAAAGAAAAAGAAAAAAAATGGGGACAAAAACGATACAAATATATTTTAATGACTTTGCACAAAACATTCGTAAAAGAAAACTCTTTGAAAGTTGAACTCGGGGTAACTTTTGAATCTGTATAGTTTTTAATGTTTCTTTTCTTCACTTCTGTAAGCAAAAGAAAAAAACATAAGCAAAAAAAAAACTTCTCTAATATTTGAGTCATTTCTGTTATTTGGAAAGAATACATTTTTTAATTGCGTACAAAAATAATATTCGCAATACAAATAAATGTTGCTCATAAAAAACATTCTAAAAACGCTTTTTCAATTAAAAAGAAATATAATAAAGCAATTATGCAACAAATAAAATATTCTTCAGTAATTTCGTTCGAGATCTATACAATTACGTAATTCTGTAATACATTACCGCGCCAATTTGAAAATCGTTTGCAGTAAATTGGTATAAGAATACAAAAGTTTTTTTTATGTGTTTATGAAATATCATTTATATACTATAAATACTCCTGTGAGCGTTATAAGTGCTTGCATAAGTAGGAAAATATTTATAAATTAAAAATTTCTTTTTTCTTTTTAAAAAATAAATTAAAAAATATCTGTAGATGTTATATTTTAAAAATAAAGATATACGAAAAATGTATCTTTTAAAATGTGATACACAGCGTCTTCTTTTCAAATAACAGAAAGCTTTAAAAAGGGACAAAACAAGATGTAGATAGAAGAGAGTCCAAACTTCTAATATATACACATAACTTATATACATTAAATTGACTAAAATGGTTTAAAAATCGTATGGTTTCTTGTAAACATCAGTTCATAAAAGTAGTTTGTACATATCCAGGAGGAAGGCGATTGGATTTAAAGCAGGATTTTTCATTTGTTTAAGTTCATAGAAAATTTATTGTTCTAGCGAAGCATAGATTCCATTCTGTTGTACACATTCTTGGTATTCTTTTCTTTTTGTGATGGCAAATGAATGGAATTTGTATTACAAAAAGACATATATACCTAGAAAAAGAGAAATACATATATATTAATTGAGGGATTGATTTATATCAGTTTAAAATCTCATTTACGGGTACGCCAGTGCTTCTCAAACTTTCAATGCTTGCGACCCAATTTTCAATCATAATTCTCATTGCGCCCCCCTTCCCTACAATAATAAAAATATAGAATGTAATAATAATGTAGTATGACGTGAGGCTACAATACGACTCTAATTATAAGCCGCACAAATTAACAAGATAGTATTATATAAATTTTGTATATAATTTTGTATAAGACAAGCCCATGGAAGTCACTAGTAAGTTTTAAACATGTTCTTAACTTAATATTGATAAATTAATTATCAAATACATTGTGCAGTACGGATACATTTATAAGCATATTATATCAATATAAATGTGTCAAAATGTATTTTGTTTTTACTTTTTTTCATTAAGTTGATTAATTTTTTTAAAAATAATCCTCCATTTTCGACTTTTCGATATGCTCGCGTCCGCCCCCCCACGTAGGGTTGTCACGCACCTCTAGGGAGGCGCTCCCCACAGTTTGAAAAACGCTGGGGTACGCCATGAAAAAAGAACTCATTCTTTATCAGGATTCCATAAACTATCTGAATAGAAAGCGTGGCAGTTTTGTTTAATCTCCTGTCTTGCATCAAAAAATTGTTTCATAACCTAATAAAAATCTAAATAAAATTACGAAATTTAACAGGCATGTTTAGAGTGAGCGAATATTAACGTCGCACTGTTCAGAAAATCGAGGGCTTTTGGTGACGGACCTCGTAATTTTGAACCATGGTCAAGTGACGAAGACGACACCTGAGCTGGCATCCCCTCTTCCAACTTCCACACCACACTAACGGGAAGACGTTTGAGCTTCGGCAGATTGAACATGCATCACTCCCCCCGACACGGCGGATCTTCAGCGGTACTTGGCTCGAACTCATGACACGACCGTCATGAGTCCGTTACCTTGACCACTAGGATACCGCGGCCTTCGGGTATGTTTAGAATGATTCAAGCTGTCATATGAGCTCTCGCCCCTAAAAAAAAGAAAATATCGATATTTTGATGATTTTTTGGGTACAATGTCGCCTTAAATATTTTATACTCAAGTATAATCCTACCACTACAGCAGCGCCTATGTCAGCTGACAATTTTAATACAAAAAAAGAAGGGGTACATTTAACTCGACAAAATACTATTTATAAAAATAATATTTCGTGCAGCTTCTAATATAGGAAATTAATAACCAAAAGCATGTACCCGAGTACATGCTAAAACTTTCTGTAAAATGGTGCATTTTAATTTATTGCACGGGTCAAATTATTATAAAACATCACATCAATTGATGTCTAATATTTATAACTCGTATGAGTTCAAACGTGATAAAGTTTGGAAGTGGTAACCACCAGCTTCTATAGTAACGGGATGTGGCTTTGAAATGATTGATAGATGTAGTTGGGCTTAGAACACATGCTCTCTTTAAAGAAGCAGATAAATTAGAATAAATAAATAAGCAATTTACGACCAGTTAGTGGAAAATGTGTACCTATATTTGGGGTTATGAAGGAAATTAGTTTGAGTTTTCACAAATTTCAAAGATTCAGCAATTTTACAGTATTTTTTACTTATGCTATTCATAATTGCTTTATATTTTATTTCTGTTGTCGAAATAATTTTTGACTGGATATGCGAACTACAATACTACCCTAACAACACTCATTATTATACAATGAAAGAAACAAAGATTGTGATAGTATCGAGAAAGCAGTAACTTCGTGCATTTCTGACATTTTTCTTAAAGAAAAATATGATTGAAATTGTATTCCTAATTATAAAATCGAACATGCGAGCCCAATAAATAATAACGATAATAAAAATAATGGAAAGCAATTTTAAAATGATACACGGAAATCCTAAACTAATTCATACATAGTTTTAAATACATATTTTCATGTCCAAGCAAACATCAATAATCTTTCTTTTTTGTCTCAATATACTGATAAGTTCTTACAATCAAAATTAATCGTTACCTTTTTCACATCGAGTACGTTCGGCGAATTCGTTTATTCGTTGAATACAATCAGGGAGACGGAGGCTTCGTTTTGGCCACTGTGGTCAATAGCAGTGAACACGTATTGACCCATGTCCATAGCTGCAGCGCTCGGTATGGTCAGCGTGTACTTGGGGCCCTCGGTAGTCATTTTCATTCGAGTGTTCTTATCGTCGATGACGCGACCATCCTTCGTCCATTCCACTGAAAAAAAATATTTTGTGTGATGCTATGGTACTAAGTTTCAGTTGTGTAAAACATTTTCATAACTATGCAGGGACGGCTTAAAACATGGTCCAATGGGGTCCGGGTCCAGGGCCTCGACCTCGGTAGGGGCCTCAATTCGTTCTTAACTCAATCTTAATAAGATCATGATCCGTATAATTTTAATGGCCAAAGATTATATATATATATTCCCGTACATATTCTCCAAAAAATAGGGAATTTTTAACTGCATGTCAACTGGCAAAAGTGGTTATTATTTGATAGCCGTTGTCCATGGCTTTGGCTTAATACCATAAGCAATCATTCAACTTATTTAATCGAAATGCAGCCATCAGTCAAACCGATTTGTGCCTAGGCTTTTGAGAATGTGAGTCGCGCAATGGCGCACGCAAGGGGGTGGTACTGGGGGTCCGGACCCCCCAAAGCCCTTGATTTTTTTCCGGTTATAATTCTAAGTATATAGTACGTAAAATTTAGTTAATTACTTGTTATTAATGATTAATTTTATTAATTAATGCTAATTATTTATTCAAAAGTTAGTTTTTTACTGTGTTTTGTTCCCGAAAATCGACAAAATCAAAAGGAGCATGATACAAGAATGGTGAATTTTCGACCCCGGACCCTCCCCCTTGAAAAATTCCTGTGTGCGCTACTGGAGTCGCGCATATTCATTTGTTTCAAATTACCGTTAATACGAGTATTTTAAAATTCATTCTATGTACTGTCTACTTTTACAGATCACAGGTAGGCGCCCTACTTTTGCATAGGAGCCCAAGGCCACAAAAAATAGAGTTTCTCTGAGCCCAGAACCTCAAAACGTCTTAAAGTATTCGACTACTTGCGACAACTTTTTTAAAAAAGAAAATGGAGATTTTTTGTGGTTTTTAGATTTATTTAGTATATTTTAAGAAAAAAAAGACTAAAATTAAGAAGAAAAAATAAATGATTACTACTTAAATGAGAAAAAATGAGTAAAAATTGACAAAAAATTACATAAACGAAGCCCACTCTGTACAAATAGTAATTGAACAAATTCTCAATTTTTCAGTTTTGATTATATTACTTTGCTATTCCTTTTTGAAACGACCTTCAAGATCAGAGATATTTTAATTTTTACAAAAGCTAGAGCACTTTATCTTAGCTATTATATGAAATTGCTTAAAAAACAGTGATTATATTCCCATAAAGAACTGTACATTTTGTAATAAAACAGTGATTGATAAATCTGATTCTTAAAACAATTTTACTGTCATACAAAAAAATTTCAGCAAATTATTTAAAAAACTTTTTGAGCAATCGCTGTTCCCGTTTGAGCTTTTCGATAAAAACACACATTTCGAGTAAAACGCATTTTAAAGTTTGACATCTTATGTAAAGTTATGGCATCTGCTTCTGCTAAAACAAGTTTTTATTATAGTGAAAGGAAAATAAAAAACTTGGTATTTTCTTATAAAGCTAATAAGATGGCCTATAAAATAAAATCATAATATTTGTCAATTTTTAAAAAAAATCATGATTTTAGGGTAGTTGGATACCTTAAGACGTCCCTGTAACTATGCAACTATCAATGATAGCAATACCATCGACATATAAAGCCTTCTATATTATTATTCCTCAATGTCATTATCACATCGGTAATAATATATAGAAAAATAAGTATTTACCTCTCTTTGCTTCTTTCTTCAATATGGCCGTAAACACAGCGGGTTGACTTTCATGGATGGCAAGTGAAACTGGATAAGTGGCAAATTCTGGACCTTTTGATTTTTCAGTAGGAACTACAAAAAAAGAAATATTATATAAGTCCTCATAATACTCTTTTTCCCTTCAAAATACTTCCACGCAATTTACATTAATCATATTATTTGAATGTACATCCATGATTCCTTAGTTTACAGTTCAATTTTTTTTTTATAAGCAGTATTTGTTGAAACTAGAGTAGAACTAGTATCACTTTATTTAATGAAGTATAATATGAAAATTCAACATAAAAATATAATTTAAAGAGATTAATCTCCGTATTCACCGTTAACTGGACCAGCTGTAGAACGAAAGGAACCGTTCTAACAGGGCTCAAAGCTCGGTTAGACTATATAAGCGTAGCTACGGTATCTATTTTGATTAATGGGTTGCAAATTCTCAGTTAAGTAACCGTAGTGAAAAAAAATAGTGGTGAAACGACGTTTTAAAAGTTAATTTCTTTCACTTGACTTTAGTTACTTAACTCCAGTTAGCATGCTCTGTTCAGTTTATGGTAAATACGGCAATAAAATAAGTTGGATGAATTGTATGAAGCAACTTTTCTTTCATTTTTGTATTAAGGGATATAAAAATCAATATATGGTTATGAAATTTCTTAGAATCCGCGTTAAAATTCATGGTGTTGGCTATAATTATGATGAAAGGAATGATAATAATTTGTTAAAAAAAAGAATAGTGAAAACCAACATTCAAGACCAGGAAATGGTGTTATGTTTCTTTTGTAGAGAGTAGTAAAAAAATTAATTCTTGAATAATCAATGATAATGAGAATTAGTTTACTAGAAAATAATAAAAAGAAAATGTGCATTACATATAAGGGAATGACAACCTCTATGTTAAAAGGAGAAAATCTAAAGAATCTGATTGAAAAATCGACGGAGAAATGTAATTTGTTAGAAGGGAGTAAATTAAATTTACATTGAAAGTCCAGACAATGCTCATATATTTTTTTTTATTTTAGGGGAATAAAGAAAATGTGAGAGTATTGTGAAGGCCGAGAGATGGTTATTTACTTGTAACTCGATTTCACTAAAAATAATAAAACTGTGGTATTGTACCTTGAACGTCCAAAGTGCAAGTACTAAAGACTTCTCCGCTATCGTTGAAGGCATCACATGTGTATGTGCCAGTATCCTCAGGGAAAATCTCCGGTATGATCAGTTTGTAGACGTCACCGTCATGCGCATATTGGAAATCTTCACTGGGTTTGATCTCTTTGTTGTTGTGGAGCCAAACAATATCGAAAGCGGATTCACCTAGAAAAGGTAATTGTGAGATTTATTACTGTCTCACATCTGTATAAAAAGAAATTTTGACGAAATATCTTACACATACTATTTAATTGCACATAATCAATATAATTATTAAGTGATTGGTTGTTTCTTACATAATAAATATTATTTTATTGATTTCTATTCAATAAATCAATAACATAATATTGCAATAAAATAAAACAGCATGTTCTTGGAGCACATTTGAATATTATAAAATAAACAAAATCTTTTTTAAGAGTAATGTATTTGAAGTATTACCTTTAATTCTGCATTGTAATGTTACTGGATCTCCATCTTTAACAACTTTACTTTGAAGATGTTCTATTATTTTTGGTGGTTTGGATCCAGCCTTCTTTTCAGCTGCGTCTTTGTCTTTTGATTTACCTGCAAGTAAAGAAAAGGCGTTGAGTAAAAAAGTGTACAAGTAAGGCTGCCAAGGAGTTTTAAGCACATCTTCGCAATACTGTGCGGAAATTCATATATAGTTAAAGAGAAAGTTATTAATTATTTCATTTGGGACTGCTGCAACGATAATTCTCGTTCGGATTTATTTGTGTTCAATCAATTACTGTATGTAATATTATCGTATGATTTTATAATAGTTGTTCTAGTAGTTGTTCCATATGTTACGCGGTTTTTGTTGTTAATAAAATGACGGAAAGAAAATTTATAATCTCTATTTGGAAGTGAGCAACACGGATTTTGGAATAATTAAATATATTACAGCCTCAATCACTGTAAAATTATACGCAAATTTCTTCTAGGGGCAAGTGCAATGATATTGCATTAGTATTGAAAATTAATCTAATCTACAACGGAATGAAAACGGATGCCAACTTATTTCAACATAAGTATTACGAAATAAGTGAATGATTAAATGATTTATTGCAGCTTTCCAATGACAGGAATAAATTCTTATGTAATTCAAAAGATTTAAGATTTTTTAAAAAAGAAGTTAATTAGAGCATTGCATATCAAATCAAGATATATGCGTAATGACGACATACGTAATGCTCTTAAAATTAACAGTTTCAAATCTCATATTCAGAATATTGCAATTAACTTTTTTAACGATTTAGAAGCAACCAATAATATCAATATGCAAAATTTATCACAATATACCCCTAATGACAAAACAAAGAGACCAAGAAGAATTCTTCTTGACTCCTACAATCCCCCGTAATTCTATTTTCTCGTGCAATAATTTTTATTGCACACCGTAATTGCTAAAATTTCACTTTCTTTAATTTTGTCAATATTTTTCTCCTGCTCTCCCCACTGGACTTGCTCCTCCCCATTATTTAAAACTCAGTCCCCAGGGCAGCCAATCGGAGTCAATGTTCGAGATGGCGAGTTAGCTCCCAAGCCTGTGGTATTAGTTGGTGGTGGTTCAGAAGAATCTGTCCTCTCGGACCAGTTCGAGTTGGACGTCATGCTTGCACGGCGTCCGAATCGGGAATCAAAACTCTTTAAAACTCGCCACCCAGATGAAGAACATAAGCCACGTCTCCCGGATTCCATCGCTCAACCAATCACCAACATGCCACTCAGAAGAATGGAAAACACCACTTTTGCCATGCCCAACATCATAGACTCTCACGATATGGGATTGAGGACTGTTTACAGTCCGGACGCCCAAAAGAAAACGCCTATTTAACGCATATCAAATGGAAATTAAATAAATTCCATTTAAATACTTGTTTTAACAAGTGATATTGCATTTCCAGTTACAATTAAGTATGTGCATCAATGAGTGTGCTCCAACACACATATATCTATTATATTTTAAATGTGCTTTTACCAACTAAGCCTACTTTTTTACTAAGCCTACTTTTAGTAATAAATTAACCTTTAGCTCTAAATTTTATTCATTTATTTTTCAAATACATGCTCTTATATGGCATAAGAAGAAAATCTATTTATAGCTCCGTAAGAGTTATGATTTCAAACCTATTTGTACATTCAGATCGTTATTTAGCAATCACAGTTTTGATGAATTTCAAGTACTGAAATCGAATTTTTAATACCGAAAATAATTCATAGATAAAATATCTCTCAAAACTCTTTCTGGTATGACATACCCTGCACTTGAAGTTTGCACTTTGTGGAAACTTCGCCTATAGAATTGGTTGCCTTGCAGACATACTCCCCTGCGTCTTCGGGATACACTTCTTCAATTGAAAGGGTGGCAACACCTGCTTTGTACTTCAGACTTATTTCTTTTGATGAATGAAGGGCCTGTAATGTGGATATGAATGGTACATGAATAAAAAGCAATTCTATACTAGCAAGGAAAAAAAATTACTCTTTGATGAATCATAAGAATAACAATAAATTTCAAAATAGATCCTATTGCAATAAGAAATATTAGTACTTACGTAATATACCGAAGCCAAATTTCACTAAATTAAAAAATATCGCCAAATGCTGTCATCGTTGTTATTGTTTTCGAACATTGACGGGAACGTTCGAACATTCTGCATATCGCGACATTTGGTGATGATTTTTGATTTGATGAAATTGGTATAATGCTTAAGTACCAAAATATTAAACACATTTTATATAGAAACAAATATTTTCAGAACGATCTTATTTTTTATTCGATTCGTGTAAAAGACAAACTAATTACTCCACATTATCAATGCCTTTGCAAGTACAATTTTTTTAAATATTTTACAACTGTACATTAATAATTAAATAAGCCTTGCTTTGAAACTAACGAAGCATCTAACCGACTAACGATACGTTTTTAAATTCTGATTTGGCGAATTTTACGGTTGTGTCAAAATAATTTTCATAAAAGTTGATGTGATAAAGAGTATATTAAATCTTGTTAGTCCATTACGTGTGAATAACCTAATGTATAGTGGTAGCAATAAGATTTCTTCTTAGGTTCCCCCCTTAAAATCAAAGGATATTTACTTTTCCATTCTTCGTCCATTCCACCTGAGGTTCTGGATCACCCGAAATCGTGCATTTCAGAGTCACAGATTCGCCATCCTGGACCGTTCGGTCGCCAAGCGACTGGAGGAACTTAGGCGGTGTCATTGGCTTGTCTTCAGGAACTGAAAAGGTATAGGAATACGAATTAAAAAAAGGATTATAAAAAAAAGAATTTGGAATTTTAAAAAACTTTCACACACACACACGCTCCCAAAACTCTTGATATAGTTTTACTATATCAAATACTCTCTACGGTTTCACTTTGTAATAAATTTCAAAATATTTTAAGGAATTTTTTAAAAACTTTTCTACATCTGAGTTAATTGGCATTACATTATCCTTTTAAGTTTTGATAAGTTTTTTTAAAAAAAAGTACTGACATATATGGCACAATTTATATACGTTTAAATTCGAACTGGATTACACGTTTGCAACTTTATAAGCACATTTAGCCATCTTAGATTAAAGTAATCTGTACACTACGCACTTTGTTCTAAAAAAAAAGGTGTATTTTTAAGAATATATGACTAAGGGCAGTAAAAGGTATACCTAAAATTCATTACAAAATATCGTAACGTATATTTTGCCCCTTTATTCATTAAAATATATTAAGATTTCCAAAAAAGATGTCATGTTCATTATTTGCTATTTAAAACATTAAAAAAATGCTAGGTGTTATAATTTATTTCGCAAGTTTCTGCATAGATCGGGGCAAAAACATAAGGTAATTTTTATTTGTAAATAACACGATCTCTTAATGCACAATATATTTTATGTTTGAAACAAAATAATAACTAATATTTTTCAGCTGTAAAATTTTTCTCATAAAAGTTGCAGAACTCTTTATTTTTTTCCGCTTATTTGTTTTGTTGTATTAATGACGTTGGAATGTACATCAGCAGCTGTTAGTGAGAAACTTTGACCTTTTGATTTGGGATTAGACGATAAAAGCATGTGTGCGAGTGACAACTGAGCCGGAATATCATTCTCCTAATTTAAACACTATAATATACTTTATATAGCAATAGAGGTGAAGAAATCCCATTACTTAATATGATAATTTTAAATCCATTACAATGAGATATTAAAAACACGATCTTGAGGTTATATTAGAACAGGGTCAACCTAGGCTTAACCCTGTTCTTTAAAACTACAGAGGGTGATCGGTTAACGAACATAATCCGTTCCAAGACTATGTTCGCTATCCGAATTGTTCGTTAACCGATCATCGATTCACCATAGACTTCTATGTGAAATCAATTAATTCGTTCTGGAGACCCTGAAAATTAAATTTTAAAAAATGTATAATTTCTTAGTAAGTTTTTAAAAAAATAATACATACATATAGTCTTGCATATTAATCAGTCCTTTTCATTTTTTGCTCATGGGGCATTGAAGAACATGTCCAATGTCGATTGCTTTTCTCTCTTTTTCAGAATTTTCCAGACGTAATTAATAGCATTGTTGTTGTAAAAATCCCCAATCCTACTGACATCAGCTTGGTTTGGGCGCCATTCTAAGACCATTGCTCTACCAGCCTCCCACTTTTTCAAAAGATCTTTAATGGCAGATGTTGGCATTTGTCCTCTTTCGTCTTCCTCTTGTTCAGAAGGAGACACATTTCGCTGTGTTTCTTGGTGTTCTTCATTCAAAATTTCTTGGAGTTCTTCTGTCGTCAGTTCATCTTCATGTCCCATTATGAGCTCTTCTATGTCATCCTCGTTCATCTCCAATTCCAGATCTCTAGCAGTTGTCAAAATTTCATCCATAATTTCAGGGGTGTATCCCTTATCACCTCCGAATATGTGTTCGTTGTCCAAACACAAAAAAATCTTTCTTGAAAGTGTTCGTTATCCGAACACAAAAATCTTTCGTGACAGTGTTCGTTAACCGATTTGTGTGTTAACCGATCTGTTCGTTAACCGATCACCCACTGTAATAGCTATTTTACGACAGAATTAAAGTACTTACTTTGCAATTCCTTTGTCGCTGTCCTGGATCTAGTGGGTTGTCCTTCACCTTTGTCCTTCTTTCCATAAGGCTTTTGTGTTCTTTTGGCAGCATCGGGAGCCGATAAACGAGAAGCTGCTGCCGACAAGGTAGACGACACGGGGTCTTTCTGAGGTCTAGGAGCTGAAGATTTTACCGATCCATATGGTGACCTGATGTTGTCCCTGTAGAATGTTGGTGTCGCCACTCTAGGAGTTACGGCTGGTGATTGCACCCTTGAGGGACCTCTTCGATCTGGAGTATACAGGAAAAAAACAATTTACGTAAAAAGATATTGAATACTTTTTTTATTATTATAATCGAAAAACAGAATTCGGATGGGTTTGCAAACGTGTGATTTATAAAAGGTAAAAATTGATAGAAGTTTACCATTAAAGAAAAATGATTTTTTACAGATAAATATAGATAAAAGAGAGAGAGAGTTTTTTTCATAAACGATTCAGCAGCGAGTTACATGTTTTCTTGTTATGAAATTTTATTTTACGATAGGACTCAGAAAAAAAATTATTATCTATTTATCAAAAATAACTGACTGATTATACACACTCTGTTACCATCTCAAATGAGCATGTGAATTTTTAAAAATAAAGAAGAAGCAGTGATATATATAAGAAGCTACCATGGAGCAAGGCAGCTGATGAACTAGCCTTCAGATATTTATTTGAACCTTTTATAAGGTAGTTTTTTTTCTGGTAATGTTATGTTAAAATATTTTTGGGATTGCAATTGATTTAAAAAAAGAAATTAATTTAGTTCATTAACTAAAACCAAATCGATTTGACTTTTTCTTTTAGGTGCGGAAAAGTATGTTTCCCACTGTTCAAAGGTATGTTTTACCTTTCTTTCTACATCACATTACATGATATTTATAAAATATAATTTGAAGATATTAAAATATATTCAAAAGGAATTATAACTAAGATATATTTCGTATCCAAAACTTTAATTTATACACATTACTTTCCATGATATTTCAGAAAACAAGGATCAATACATAGTGGACCATTGTAAGCTGTATAAACGTGTTTTATGTGCTGTAATAGAGTCTAAACCGGCAACGTCTAAATATTTTTTTGTAAGCTGACATACGGTCACCAACTTTAGTCAATCATACGTCATCTGGAACAGTTTTCTTGCTGTTTAGGAAACTTACAGTCATCTTTTGCGTTTACAATTTGAAAATCCAGAAATCAGCTGTCGTGCTAGCAGCACAAATCTCTCTCATAAATAGGAAAATAGCCTCCCATCGACATTTAAACATTTATGAAGTTGGTGGGAAGCGTACTTACGGTTTTATAAAGAGTTAAAGAAACATGCTGCAAAATGAAACAGAAGCTTACCTTCTACTTTAACTGTACATGAAGTTCTGTCCTCTCCCAGAGAGTTGGTTGCAGTGCATACATAAGTTCCTGCATCGTCTAAAGTACACGATGGGATTTCAAGAGCCACAACACCGTCATTGAATGTCACACTGTACTGGTGTTTGCCTACTTCTCTTCCGTCTTTAAACCATCGGATCTAAAGATGCAACGAATTTATTAATTTACTTCCACGAATGTACTGCTATAAATTTAATTCCCTTAATTAAGATAATAAATAGCAATAGGAAATTAATTTTACTCTACTTTAAGAGAAAAGATATCTCATAATAGTACAAAAATAATATAAAAAAGTATTAAAATTTTAAGGAAGTTAATATTAAAATAAGTAATAATCATTTTTCGAAATGTTAATGAAAATACAAGAGGAATATATTTAATTTTTCGGAGCTATAGAAATATACAAATAAATCTTAAAGTGAAAGAGATAAAAAAAGGAAAAGTATTGGTTAGACTTTGCGGTTTTCTATCAACAGGGACGTGTTAAGGCATGGCCAAGTGGGCCCTGGCCCAGGACCTCGGCCGCAACAGGGACCTCCTTTTGTTCTCGATTCAATCATAATAAAACCATTACGCGAATAATTTCAACAATCAAATATTATTCCCAGTTGTGTTCTCCGAAAAACTGGGAATTTCGGACGATAAGCCAACTGGCTGCATGTAATGACCGTCGTCCACGTAGAGGCCTAAGTCTACCACCATACACCATCATTATTCATGCAGTCAAAAGGGAGCAGATGGTCGAGCTTGATTGTGTGATTGCAAGTCCTGCACATGTATTTGTTTCGGGCTACTGAACTCTCTGCTTTTAAGGGTCACAGGTGGGGCCTGCATTTGTGTAGGAGTCCAGGGCTTACATTTTCGTAGGGACCTTTTTTTCAGTGGGGACCTAGGGTCTCAAGAAATCTTAAGGTATCCCTGTCTATCAGCTCTATTATTAACCTTTTTTCCCCCTGAATATGCAAATTTTATTTATCTTCACTTCTTTCACTCTTTACCTTTCAATTCCTTGTTGAAAACATACAGGTATTTTACAAAATATAACTAGTACATTTCAGCATTCAAAATAATTCGGAAATTAAAGCCCATTATTTGAGAATGAGTTAAATTTATAAGTGTAACGACTATTGATTTAAAATACACATGGAATGGTCCGAAACATACCTCGGGCAATGGTTTTCCGGTCAAGCAACACAAAAGTTTGACACCAATTCCAACTTGAATGACACGTGGACGTAGCAAGAAAGTGAACAGTGGAGCGCTATCCTTTGGTTCATCTGGAAGTATAGGTTGAAGTTCTTGTCGCCTCCTGGCATGGGAATAACAATAATAAAGTTTTAAGACGAAAGCAAAGATAAACATATAAAAAAAATGGCGTTTAAGTAATGATTATTTTTATTTAATAAAAAGAAAAAGTATGATTTTTTAAAGTGATAAGAAAGTTGATAATGATTGAACATACCTTACAGGTTCATCGAAAACGATCTTTGGAATGTCAATTGGAACAGCTAAAAATAGAATAAACTGTTCAGTTGAATCTGAATGTGAACTAATTAAATGAGCAGTTTGATATTCAATAAAAATACATAAATAGTATATATTTACATATAATACATCGACCTTTTACGAAATCTAAAGGAAGAATATTAAGTTAATCACGAAAATATATAATTTGAATTTCCTTACAAAATATTAAAGCTTTCATTCACATTTGCGAAAAACAATAGACACTGATGTACCAAAATTTAAATATCTGTTTTCCTTCTAATGAGAAAAATTGATATGACATTCTAATATATTTGATGAGCACTCGAAATTTTCAATATAGAAAGGTTCATTAAGTTTAAAAGAATAGCCGTAAGAAAAAAAATCCGACTATACTTGTATTAATAAGTTGTGAGACATGAACTAAATTAGAATGCTAAAAAGATCTCAAATTGGAAAAAAGGAAGATATTACATGAATTGTATTGATATATCAAATAAAATATTGGTTTTGGTATAATTATGATTCCTTCATAAATTCGAAGTAATATGTGATATAATAATGATTCTAAATAAGTGATTCTGGTTTCATAAATTCGAAAATAAATTTCTTAATTTATCGTTTGGCGGGAGAATTCAGAGTTCATTGCAACAAAAGCAGAACTGAAAAAAATTAAGAGAATAAAGTAAAAAAGAAATGGAATATAATTAACACAATTATATGAGGCATTTTTTTTGGAGTATCAAAATAAATATTTTACTACAAGAAATTACACTAATTTATTTACTATACATTCACCTGATTTTTATCTTTATTCTAAGGTAATCACTTTTTGTTGGCTACGTCGATAATACACTGTCATTTATCATAAGAAAACAAATAATAACTTAAACATTCCAAATTGATTTTGATTTCTTTAACGAAGTGTTGCTATATATTTCCGTTTATTGCCTACTTAGACTTAATATTGCTGTTTTCAAAAAATATTGAAACAGTGACTTACATTGTACATTGAGGAAGACAGGTTCGTCCCTGGATCCATAGTGGTTCTCGGCTTTGATAATGTATTCACCTCGATCGTCCAGCTTACATCGGTTGATAACAAAGTAGTAGTCATTGCCTTCGTATCTTTTCATGTATTTCACACTCTGTCTAAGTTCTGAATTATCACGGTACCTACGAAGGGAAAAGGGATGTATAAACATGTATATACTAGTACATTATATACCGTAAAATCCGGCGTATTACGGGCACTTCTAACACCAAAAACAAGATCCAGATTTACGGATGCGCGTTTTACGCCGGGTATAAAAATGAGAGCTTCAAAAATGAAAAAAGATGAGCACATAGAAAAAACTTAGACTTCTACTTAGATCGAAATGTTGCTTATTTATAAGAAATGACATTCTTTATGAACTTAACGGGGTGTAGCTTTAGAAGTATACTATTTTTTCTAAAGCTTGGAATAATTCTTGGAATAAATGGTTTCAAAACATAAGACAATTGTACACGTATATTTCAGGTTTCTTCATGAAAAAAAAAAGAGTGCGCGTTATACTGTGGATATACCTAACTTTTAAAAAAGATAGCTTGAAAGCATAGGTGCGTGTTATGCGCCAGATTTTAAGTAGGTCTTAAAATAGTAAAAAGAATATTGTAATATTTAGCATTTTTTTAATGCCACAATTACACTTTCTTAATGATTTAAATTGTATGATTACAGTTTTACATTATATTGATAACATTTAGCGGGAAAAGTCACTTTAATAACTATTATCGAACATCTAAATTTAAAACTTCTATTTTTTTTCTTTTTAAGTAATGAGGTTTTATTTTACTATGTTTTGGTAAATAATTTTTTTCCTAATTTTTACATTCTGACTTGTAAAATTTTTATCATAAGGATAAGTTATTGGAGAGGAAAAAATGTGTGCATAGTCGGAGAATATTTTAAAGAATATTAGTTCATTCATTAGTTATTTATTAGTTTAAAAATCAGCTAATTTTTCAGTGAATACGGTTTTTTGTAATATATATATATATATATATATATATATATATATATATATATATATATATATATATATATATATACATATATATATATATATACATATACATATATACATATATATACATATACATATATACATATACATATATACATATATATATACATATACATATATACATATACATATATACATATACATATATACATATACATATATACATATACATATATATATATACATATATATATATATATATACATATATATATACATATATACATACATATATACATACATATATACATACATATATATACATACATATACATACATATACATATATACATATACATATATACATATACATATATACATATACATATATACATATACATATATACATATACATATATACACATATATATATACATATATATATACATATACATATATACATAACATATATACATATACATATATACATATACATATATACATATATATATACATATACACTGCTGGACAATTGCTAAGGAGGGATAACACTATCATCCATAGCAACCACAAAATGAAAGGAAGCAAAATGTGGAAAATTAGAATAAGTGCGGGATATTAGTATGAAGTATGAGTATGCAAATTTTTTTTCCTCTTCTGTTCATCACGTGATAGCGTTCTTAAGATCTTTAAAGGTTTTGACGCGTGTGGACAGTTGTTGTTTCAAGTCAAAGTTTTACAGGAAAGATTTAATAGACGAACTTAAAATTTTTGGCATGTCTTCCCGACATCACATAGATGATTTTATGCGTGGCCGAATTATTGGAAAGATCGAAGAAAAGCGAAAAATAACAGATGTTGCCAGGAAGTACATCGCTCACAGCGTTGTTTCACGGCTGTGGAAGTCATTTAAAACTACTGGAATGTGTAGTAGACGGCACGGGGGAGGTCGTGTTAGAAGTACGACGCCTGAAGAAGACAGATATATCGCCCTATCAGCAAAAAGGAACAGGCGCACCAAAGCTCAGCATGTGGCAAATCAGTTTCTTGCTGCCTCAGGAAAGCAGATCTCCCGAAAAACTGTTGCCAGACGTTTGAGGGGAGGAGGACTATACGCACGCAGAACTGTTGTGTGTGTCCCATTGACCAGACAGCACCGTACTGCCCGTTTGCAATGGTGTCGTGAGCATCACAATTGGACTGAACAGGACTAGGCATGTGTACTATTCTCAGATGAGAGTAGGTTCAGTCTGTCATCGGATTGTAGACGCCAACTGATCTGGCGCGAGAGTGGTACTGCTTATCGTCCAGAAAATATCCAGGAAAAGGACCGATATCCGACATGCAGTATCATGGTGTGGGCCGGCATCATGATCAATGGCCTCACGCGCCTACATGTGGTTGCGAATGGGACTATGACGGGCCAACGATACATTGATGAAGTTCTACTTCCTCATGTTCGTCTTTTCCGTGGTGCTGTCGGTGATAAATTTGTTTTTATGGACGACAACGCAACATGTCATCGAACACTCGCTGTTCAGGATTGTCTAGACAGCGAGGGTATTCAATGTCTCGTATGGCCAGCGCGTTCTCCAGATCTAAACCCATTGAAAATGTGTGGGATGCTTTGGCGAGGCAAGTTGCTGGTCTAAACTATCCTCCGACAAACAAGAACACCCTCATCCGTGCACTCACAAAGGAATGGGATAAATTGCCTCAACAGCTGCTGCATAATGTTGTGCAAAGTATGGTACGACGTGTGGAATGTTGGATCAC
The DNA here is from genome assembly GCA_019973935.1 of Trichonephila clavipes. Lineage (NCBI taxonomy): Eukaryota > Metazoa > Arthropoda > Arachnida > Araneae > Nephilidae > Trichonephila > Trichonephila clavipes. The sequence goes on from BMAU01020970.1 coordinate 227,273, forward strand.
ACTCCACGGTGGACATATCCCGTACTGATACCTTCTTTAAGGTGCCTGCTGACTTTTAGATGCATTGTTCCATTTCTCCGTACGCAGATCAAATGAACATTTTTTTTCTTTCAGTTGTTTCACAGCTTTTGTACTTTCCAGAACAATAAATATTCTTTATTCTAATGTCTGAACAGTGTGGCAACTATATTTTATCCTACTAGGCCCCATGTCTCGCTTAATGTTATGCTACATAGCAATTTGTGATCCGTTCTTAGCAATTGTCCAGCAGTGTATATATACATATATATATACATATATATACATATATATATATATATATACATATATATATACATATATATACATATATATATATATATACATATATATATACATATATATACACATATATATACATATATATACATATATATATATATATATACATATACATATACATATATACATACATATACATATACATACATATACATACATATACATACATATACATACATATACATACATATACATATACACACATATATATACATATACACATATATATACATATACACATATATATACATATACACATATATATACATATACACATATATATACATATACACATATATATACATATACATACATATACATACATATACATATACATATACATATATATATATATATATATATATATATATATATATATATATATATATATTACCTTAGAAAAGTTATCAGAAAGAGAAATGAGGCAGGAATAGGCAAGCATTGTATCAATACAACGGTATTTTTCCCCAAATAGAGGGAATAAATAATTACTCTATAGTTTATGTGTTATAAGTGACTGAATGTCGCCTACGTACCATGAAACGGTTGGAGGTGCTGGGGCCGTGACTCGGCAGAAGAATTTGGCACTCTGTCCTTCATAGCAGAAAGTACTCTGGGGTCGTATCACGAACCTGGGTGCCGCCTGCAGACGATCTGGAAACAGAATGAAAACATTAGCTTTAGCAGCTCGTTTTTTTTCTGACAAAAAACAAACACTCAACTCTCTTTTTTACACGATTTTGAAATAACACAGTACACGAGTTTGAGAATTTTTTTTTACACGAATTTTTTGTTCCAGCACGAACCACCAAAACATTTGGGAATTCATCCCCTTTGGATGAGGACGATTTGGTCGAATTTTTGACAGTTAATGATTATAAAGAAGCCGATAATGACGGAGTCGAAGTTGAAGTTCAAATATTAACAGTTGATTTAATTCGGGAGTGCTTGACATTTGCTACAAGGATGGAACAACATTTTTTTACTCATAATTTTGACGACACAGAGCGTGCATTAAAATTTCAACGTAATCTTTGTTTAGCAGGATATCAAGAATTGCATCAGCAATTTGAGAAATCAAAATAACAGCAGCTAATAATAGATTTTATAACAACAACAAAAAACCACCTGAGTCCATTTATAACGAACAAAATTTTTCATTTGAATCAAAACCAACAGCATTTTGATTCAAGTTCATTTTTATAAGAAATAAAAATGAATTCCTTTTGTTTTATAAATATGTAACATGAATTCCATTATTACCTTTTTGGACGGATTTTTGGGAAAACCGAGATATTTTTCATCTTACACGATTTTTTAAAATTGTGAGAAAGATATCCCCAAATTTACTATATCTCACATGTATTTTTTTTCACGATTTTTTGTGCACGGATTTCTAAGGAGCGTATCCACCGTGTAAAAAAGAGTTGAGTGTACTTCGTTTGAATATTGCTTCTAGTCTTCAGGATAAAAGCTTCCAGGTAAAAATCAAGTTTAAATATAATTTATGTATTTTTTAAAGAAGTTTTATTTAATTTAATGAAAATATATACGTTATAGGAAGAACATGAGGCAATATTTTAATAAAGCAAATATTACACAAATAGAGACTATTAAGACGGAATTTTACATGAAATTTAACTTACCAAAGTAGAAGTCATGAATCTTGTATTTCTCTTGGTGCAATTTTCGAAGAGAACTGTAATTGGCGATATGGCCAAATGGAAGCAAACAGTTCTTCCAAGAATCAGCCTAAATGAGCAAATTAATAAATAAATGCATATTTTAACGAAATAAGATAGTTAAACTTCAAAATTAAACATCAAATCTGCTTATAACAGAAGAATTTCTTACGTATTTGTCCCGAAGATCGTCTCTAAATTTGACGTATCTTCTGTTTGGAATGCGAATTCTGGTGTCATGACTGAGATCACCCTAAAAAGAAGAATAAAAATTTTAATTTATATTTCAGTGCAATTTCAGATGAAGAATTTACTATGTATTCTAACTTTATGAGTATATTTACAGAAAAAACAATAATTTGTCAACCTTACCTTCAGCCATGGATGCTCTAAACATTCGTGAGCAGTCATTCTTTTGCTGGAAAAAAAAATGGCGTTTATTGCTTAGTAAGTATGTATACGAAAATATGGAATAAAATTCAGCCTTTCAATGAAAGTCATATTATTTCAAAAAAGTATTGTTATACTATCGCTTATTTGCTTAATTACGAAGACTTATTTAAAAAAAACTATAAGTTAAAAGTTATATAAAATTAAGTTTTAGAGAAAGTATTCCGTTTCAATTTAAAGTAACATTCATATTCAGCTACTTACTCTTTATTCCTTGTGAGCAATTTGCTGATGAAGTCTTTGCCCTCGGCGGAGATGTTGGCAAAAGCTTCATCGTCGAATTCCCAATCGCACGCTCGAACGTTCTTCAATGTCTCTACATCGTTGTCTCCAGCAAATGGAGATAGACCACTCAATCTGTAAAAAAATATGCGTAAATGATTTATTTGAACATACTAAGCTCATTGAAGTGCATTATAGAACATTCGAACATTTTGCACTCAAAAATTTAAATCTATTGTACAAATAATACAATAAGCCTTTGCAGCAGCATATTACGTGACCTAAAGTTGTTTCTGAATTAATTGATAGAAAAGATAATTACATATAATTTATATTTTTATATTTAATACGATACCTAATAAATTTATTTTCCTGAAAGGAAATCGACATTTATTTCAAAAAATAAATATTAAATTTGAATTACCAAACTTTAAAAAAGAAAGACAAATTTAAGTGTTTAATTTTCAAAATAAATGCCAAGCAGCTAGTACTCCAAAGAACAGTACTCTTTTGAAAATAGAAAAAAAATACATAATGTATTTTAAAACTGTTATAAAAATATTTTGAGAAAGCTATTGAATGTGGGAAAAGGCTTAAATACGCATTTTTGAGATTCATTAGACTTAACATAAAATGTTTTGATATACTTACAAAACGTATGCAAGGACACCCACTGCCCACATGTCGGTATAAAAACCAACAGGTTCTCTGTTCACAATTTCTGGAGCAGCAAATTCAGCGGTTCCCGTGGATATTTTTACCACTTCATTGGGATCGAGCTTGGTAGCCAGGCCAAAGTCAATCAACTTGATGTTGTTGCTGGCCTTAGTCTGACACATGATGTTTTCAGGCTAAAAAGGAAGCATCACTTGTAAAAAAACTTTTTATTGAAAATATTTGTATAAGACATTGAAGTCTACATCTTGAATAATCTAGAATCTTAACACTAAAGCAGGGGTACTCAACCTTTTTTTTCTGTTGGGCCGCATATATATGTCAGCTATTTCACGCGGGCCGCATACATGTTAGTTATTTCACGCGGGACGCTACATGAGGATAAATGGGAGAAATGCTTTAAGACCAAGATAACATTGGAAATTTAAAATGTGGAAAATTGGTCAAATTATTATAACTCCTATTTTGCTTTTTTTAATTATTATTATTTTTTATTTTTGTCACTAACACTAAATTAGGAGCATTTAAGAAACACTCCTTCACAACCTCTCCATCAGTAAAATGATTACCAATAATATGAGTATAACAAACTTCATAGGATGTCTTTGTTACCGCTGTGATATTACCACTGACAAAACACTTTGTTGCTGTTGCAAAGATCATTCAAGAAAGCCCATTTATCACCTCTTGAAAGAGATCTTCGAGAAAAAGTGTCATTGAATGATTCCTATTTATTGGTATTTTTTAAATGCAGCACTTTCGTGACAAATCAAACGATTAATGATCTATGTTTGTTTTTCACTACAAAATAGACAACTTCCCAATTGTCTTCAAAAGACATATTTTTTTCGAATATTTTTCGCTTGCAAGATATGAAACTAAAAATTAGTTCCACTTATAAAATTGTCGCTACTCCACTGTTGTCCATTATCATTTACCGTAACCATTCCAAATACAAAAAGAATATCAATTCGTACCCGCACGTCACTGACAGCAAAAAGCAAAATTGATATATTTGATTTCCTGACAAAGAATTTCCCACCAAATTTTTAATACAATGTTCTTAAATAAGTGAATTTCTCAAAGCAATGGGTTATGATCGGGCCACTTAAAAAGGATTCATGGGCAGCAGGCTGAGCATCGCTGCCCTAAAGGATAGTTCATCGAACCCAACCCTGAATTTACCACCTTTAGTTAAATCCTTAGCGTCCAACTCTCTACACTGCAAGATTTAGTTCCAAATTCTGACACTAACCTTGATGTCTAGATGAATAATGTTTTTCTCGTGCATGTGCTTCATGCCTTCACATATCTGGCGCATGTAATTGATGACTTCGGCTTCGCACATGAAGTAGCTATCATCTGTGATCTTTTCAAATAGTTCTCCACCAGACATGCTGAAAAACAAAAGAAATTTAAGAGAACAGAACAGAAAAAAAATCACAAAATACTAAAATATGCTTAAAAAATAATTAAAGATAAAAAAAATGGGGGAAATATTGTCATTTATTTCAAAATCATAGACAAAACCTGCTTGATAAAAAGTGATGATCAGTGAAAAGTTGTATAAGTTTCTTAAAAAATATTTGAAATACAATTTTGAAGTCTAAATTATATTATAATGGTAAGCAACTAACCATTTAATAACATTGCACTAATTGGTGCTTTACTTGGAAATTGTGAACCATTCTTATTTACATCACTCTAATATTGCTCAATTAGCTTACATAAAAAATTATATATGTGTGTGTGTGGTTAAAAGCATACTTAAAGATTTATAAGCTAATACTAACTTTCAATGAAATAAATTGCACCAGATAATCAAGACATTATAAAAGTCAATATTTTAATTTTTTTTCAGACTACTTACAATTCATAAATGAGGACCATCTCATCGTCGTCTTCAAATGCATCGTGAAGGTGGACCAATTTAGGATGATGAAGATGATTCATCACATCGATCTCTTTCTTGATGAGGGACTTTTCTAGAGGATGAGCAACTGGTATAAATTTAGCAGCAAAAATGTTGCCTGTCTTTCTCTCTCTACATCTGTGGACCACTCCAAAGGCGCCACTGAAAGTAAGTAGAAAGAATAAATATACTCACAATTGGTTTCCAACATAAAGGTATACAGAAAAGTTCCAGATTTAGATTCAGATTCCGTTAAAATGTATCCGATTAAAAAACTACAAATATTTTATTTCTGTTGGTTCAATAAAATAGGTAGCATATAAATGACAAGGTAAATTTTTTAATATTAACAATGATACAAAAAATCACATTATAAATTACGTAAACAAAAACGTTTTTGAAAACTTTTTTATTACTTCATGGCATGCTCCCCCTACATAGATATCCTAATGAAAAGATAATTTTCAAATGCTTTTGAGTGAGTGTTTATCCGGACTATAAAGGACCTCTAGGATTATTAATGTGATGGACCTCATAATTTTGAACCTCGGTCAAGTGACAAGGACGACACTTAAGGTATCTGACTACGTTCGGAACCATGATTTTAAAAAAGCGCATAAATACATAATTTTCATGATATTTAGTGTCCCTTAGGTTAGAATACATGCATAAAATTGTTTTAAGGATTCTAAGACAAAAAAAATAATTTAAGTACAATATTTTGGCAAAAAAATTAACTTAGAATAATCTTTTTTCAAAATGTTCTCCTTTTATAAAAAATACTTCTGGAATAATAATATTTTACTTATAAAAAGTAAAGAGTTCTCCAGGGAGTCTGAGCTAGGCTTTTTGAAAAATTCCCTTTATTTTCAGTTACCACCAACTGAAATAATTATCGGCGGGTTTTTTTTTTAAATTTCTTCCCTTTGTTGTAGTAAAATATGAATAAATCCACTTCTAAGCTATATATTTCAAAAATTCTAGTTTAGCCTCTATACAGAGGTCTGAGATGTATACAGGCAAAATATTATTATTATAATAGAAGCATTTTTCATAAAGGTGAATGTTTTGAAAATTGGTCGTTCTATGCTTCTTTTTTGTCAAAATATTGTACTTAAGTAATTTTTTATTGTAATAATATTCTTTAAACAACTTTATGTACGTTTTTTAATCTAAGTGACACTAAATACCATAAATATTATCCATTTATAAGCTTTTGCAAAATCACGGTTCCGAACGTAGTCGGATACCTTAAGTTGAGAACCCTCTATCCAAACTACCACACCTTACCAATGGGAGGACTTTGAGCCTCGACAGATTTAATATGCATTAGCCCCTCTACATGGTGGGTTCTCAGAGGCACTAGGGCTCGAACTCATGACACGCCGACCATGAGTTTGTAACCATAACCACTAGGCTACCGAGGCCACCAACTAATTTTTAGAATGAAAGTTAAAAGCCTTATATTAGTTTCTTTTTCAGGAATATACCGTGGTTATTTAAAACATAAATATGAAGAAAGTGTATTAAAATTTAAGTTAGATAACAATATAAAAATTATATTCGTTAATACAAAATTTTATAGATATTTATGAAATCTAAAGCTATATCTTAGGATTCTAATGAATGCTAAGCTATTTTTCGTCTTTTCCTTAAATAATGTATAAGCTTATAACACAATCCCCATTTTCGTTTTTTAACAGTCACTTACAATTTGACACCCTTTAAATGTATTAACTCATAAATATTCCGTTTTTAACAGATATTATTTGTATATACTAACATATATGTATACATAAAATTCGATTTTTTTAATAAACAAATTTGTACTTCCTACAAAATAGTATTTAACTTTTAAAAAATATCCCCTTTAGAGAGCAACTGTTAGTGCAAAATTTAACTACTGTCACATATTTATATCTAAAGATATCTATGTGAATTGTTTATTTCCTTTTCTTTTTGCGTAGCGGAAAAATAAATTGATTAATATATTTAATTCTAATTATATTGACTTTTACAATTTCATACAAATTTACTCACAATGGATTGTTTGCAACTGATGCAGATGATATTATTTATACTTATTAATTATTAAGCAATATCGAAAAAACATTTTTGGTACTTGCATATTGTACCGTCGACAAATTTTGTCAAATCAAAAGACATCGCCAATGCACACGATTAACAACTAATGGTAGAAATCTTTCCCGCGCAAGTTCGAATGTAATAATAATAATGTTGACAGCTTTTGGCGACATTTTGTGAATTGGCGATGCCTTTCCGTTTGGAGAAATTGATCGACGGTATAATACATAAGAATCACATTTGTTAGGTTTAGTATTTATTTTGTCAACAAAATAAAAAGAAAACGGATTAATAAAGGAAGTTAAACTTGCGACACAATTCTGTCTTATTTTATCTGATTAGTATCTTAATAATAAACGCTATTTTGAACGATAACGGCAATTAAGTGTAAACTTACGTTCCAATTTCTTCCAAGATATCATATTTATCGTATACACTTGAAGTTTTTATATCTACTGGTTGAGCAATATACTTGTCGAAGACATCGAACACTGGAAAGAAAAAGCATTAATTAAAAAAATAATAATTTTGTTCAGAAAACAACAAGGTAAAATCCAGATAGTTCAAAATTTAAATACGAATTAATTTCGTTCACTCACCAAACTGATCGTAATTTCTAATCTTTCCTTCAGATTTTCCACGAATTCTACGACCTTGAGCATCCACTGGAAAGCAGAATTAAGAAACAATAAAACACGCACGTAAAAATGTAAGCATAAATAAAAAAACACGTACGTTTAACTTAAAAAAACATGCAAAATTTTAACTACTCTTACATTAAAAGTTCATATTTATCTATGTTTATGCAGCATTCAGCCGTCATGTTAAGGCATCCGACTACGTTCGTAACCGTGATTTTAAAAAAACACATAAATGGATAATTTTCATGATATTTTGTGTTTCTTAGATTAGAATACAAGTATAAAATTGTTTTAAGGACATTTTGACAAAAACAATTATTTAAATACAATATTTCGGCAAAAAATTGACTTAGAATAACCTTTTTTCAAAATGTTCTCCTTTTGTGAAAAATGCTTCTATTATAATAATATTTTGCCTGTATATAGCTCAGACCTCTATACAAAGACAACTCAGATTTTTGAAAAATTCACATTATTTTCAGAGTTACCACCAATTGAAATAATTATCGGCGTTTTTTTCTTAAAATTTCTCTCCCCTCTGTTGTCGTAAAACATGGATAAACCCACTTCTAAGTTATATATTTCAAAAATTGTAGTTGAGCCTCTGTACAGAGGTCTGAGCTATATACAGGCAAAATATTATTATAATACAAGCATTTTTCACAAAAGGGGAATATTTTGAAAATGGGCCATTCTGTGTTCATTTTTTGTCAAAATATTCTACTTAAATAATTTTTTTATTGTAACACTATTCTTAAAACAATTTTATATACATTTTCTAATCTAAGGAATACTAAATATAAATATTATCCATTTATACGCTTTTGCAAAATCCCAGTTCCGAAGGTAGTCGGATACCTTAAATTTTTATCGTATTGAACAAACTTTACTAATATAGTGTTGTTCATATTCTATGTTAACATAATTAAATGCTTTGAAACTCAGTAGCGATAAATTAAATATACTAGTTTTTACGTACTTTATTGTATTAATAACATATTTATATAACTTAATATCTTATTGAAACAATATGATAGTAAAAAACTTACACATGATATGTTTCCTTCTGGCGGCATCTTTTTCTTTCACTGAAAATATAATTTTATTATTATTAATTAAGAAGTAATCTTATTACAGCCGACCAGAGAACTACTATAAAATTAACATACATAAATGCTGAAATTTAAATGCAGTTTTTAACAATTTATAGTATTATGTCAGTGCTTCTCAAACTTCCAATGTTTGCGACCCAATATTCAATCATAATTTGCATCACAACCCCCTCCATACAATAGCGGAGTATTAAATTCAATAATATGACATTAAACATACAATACGACTTAAACCTCTTAAGCCCCCAACGTATATAAACGTCTCGCTCAGCCACTACATTAATTGCCCTCAGACGTATATATACGTCTTTCCGAAGTTATATCTTTTCTGTGAACTAGTATCCATAAAATTATTCCGAAGGCTTTAGAAAGCAATGAAATGTCATTGACAGTGTTTATGAAGGATTTACTTATATCAGAGGATTTGATTATTTATTCCTTATCTACCACCAAACCCCTCAATACACCACATATGCTTACCTGCGTGCTAAACAGGGGCATTGGAGAGCCAATCCGCGAATTTTTAATCGGCATTTAAGAGATTAATTATAAACCGTACAAATTATCAAGATAAGTGTTAATGTTGGCATGTAATTTTATATATGACAGATCCATCGTGTCACTGGTAATTATTAAACTTGTCCTTAACTTTGAAATGTTAAGTTAATTATAAAATGCATTGTGCACTACTGATACATTTATAAGTGTATTATATTGTAAACGAGTATTTTGTTTTTTATTATGTCAGAATGTATTTGTTTACTTTCAGTAAGTTTATTATTTTTTAAAAAAAATTTTTCAACTTTTCGAGAGGCTTGTGCCCCCTAGGGGGCGCGCCCCACAGTTTGAGAAACACTGTATTATGGTAATACTTTCTGTCAAACTGTAAAATAATTTGAAGATGGTATTATTGATATTGGAATCTCAATTATGTGAGACTTTGACTGTGATGTGTAAAAATTTATAGATTTAAAACGTCTCGGAAGAAATCCAGATGCTAGATAATTTTTTGCGTAAATTAATATGACAATGCAATTAAAATGACTTCTGTAATAAAAATTTAATTTGGTGAAAAAAATATTCATTTTTCTTGTGTGAAAAAAATACATTCTTTTCTTGAGTGAAAAAATACACACTTTTCTTGAGTGAAAAAATACACTATTTTATTGTGTGTGAGAGAGAAAAGATATATATACATACACTTTTCTTAAAAAAAATAAAATTTATCAATTTTTATTAAAAAAAATTTTTTTTGCTTTACCAAAGCTAGTCGGCATCATTCTAGAAACTCATAAAATTGATACTAGAATATATATTTTTTTAAATTGCTTGATTGATATTCACTTTACAATTTATCGAATTAATAAGATTTCACTGAATCAAATTGAAAAATAAGTCGTTGAATTAAATACCAGCATCAAATGTTTCTTTTTAAATTTGCGCTCAAAAGTTTAATCATAAACTTAAACGAAAAATATAAAAATCCAACAAATAATTCAAAATTTCTTACATTTAGTTGTGACAAGTTGTGTTGGTTCACTTGGATCACTTCTTCCATAAACGTTCTCAGCATAAATTCGGAAGACGTAATCTTTGCCGGGATTCAATCCATTAATAGTATGGTATGTGAATCTGAAAGTATTTCGTAAAACGAACATGTAAATAATAGTTTTGGGATAAATTATTATTAGCGAAATATAATCTGTTTGTAAAAAATATAGAAAAATTTCAGCAATACACCATTTTCTTCAAAAATAAGTTTCCCTCTAACTCCAGAAAATACATATGCATTATTTTGTTTTATTTACTTTTGAATTTACTTCTTATAATATTTTACTCCTGATTAAATACGACATCTAATTATTATGCTCCAATTTTTAGTGCATATTTTGAAACCATTTTCGAAAACAAACCCATTTTTAATTTCTCAATAATATCTCTCTCTTTAAATTTAAGATGTTTTTCAAATTGTAGAACTTAAAAAAAGATGTGGTATTATATATATATATATATATATATATATATATATATATATAAAATTTTACAATATTAAATTTAACTTTAAAATGTTATTAGAGATATATTAATAGAAACGAAATTAAAAATGATACATTTTAAGATATAAGTTTTAGACAGGCCTCTTCTAGAACCCCTGATTACATTAATTACAAATAAATACAACTCAGGGTAGTCAATAAAATGAAAATTAGGTTAAAAAGACAATTTCGAAGAAAGCTATAATATTTTGATAGATAGTTTTGCACTAAACTATATTTAAGAATGCAATTCCTTAGAACTGTAAATTGACATTTTAAAAGAATATGTAAAACGTTTTAACAATGGCTCAATGATAGGATGAAATAAAATAAGTAATCTGAATAACTTGGGAAAGGTTTATATTCATTACATAATGGTGTAAACAACTGTTTACCTTGTATTTCCACATCGGATCCAGCTGGTCATTGGACACTCTTGTTTTTCTATCAGGTAACTACTGACGTGGCTACCACCATCCCACAATGGAGGTTTCCATGACAACGTAACAAAGTCATCACAGATACTTTCAACCACAGGGAATCTTGGAGGATCAGGCTTGTCTGAAACATAGAATTCAAATAACTTGATTATTACATATTACTCAGATTACTAAAGATAGATTGTCGGACTGTGTAGGTATTTTACAAAAAAATGCAGATGTTTACTCAATATATTTATACATATAAATGTTTACTTTTTTTATGAAAATGTAATCAGCGTCCATCTCATGAATGCTTCCTTATAACAGCTGTTGCCATTGACTATTCCAAGCAGCTAAAGCGCCCTCTAAGGACCACCCAACTTTAGTATGGGCCAAGAGAGGAATGAATGCATTCTCTATAAAAATCACCCGCGTTTCTTGATTTTAATTTTTGTTATGATACTTCTCCGTGTGTAACCTAATCTAAATAAATTGTACTCTAAAGGTCGTATTCATTGTTAAGTGGATAGGTGGTCAAAAGGTCGTATTCATTGTTAAGTGGATAGGTGGTCAAAGGAAGAAAACCGGGGCTTCTCGGGGTTAAAAAATATTAATTGGGCTCACTGCTCGGTTAGATCTAACCATGCTTGATGCAATAAGCGTAGTCACGAAGTTTATATTAACATTGAGGTTACAAACTCGTAATTAAGTAACCTGAGTTAAAAAAAATAGTGATGAAATGAAGTAATGATTGGTGGCTGTGGCGTAACGGAGAATATTAGGGCCCTCCTGCGAGGTTAGATTTTCGGCCCCAAACTGTATTTGGCCTTAGACAAGCTTTGGGCCCATTAGAAGCCTGCCCCCCTTCTCGTGATAAAGGAATATACCACTGAGAGATCGACAGTTTTTTTTACACTTAATCTACACTGGTGTGCAAAAATTAAGGACGAGACGGTGTTTTCAATATAACTTTGTACAAAAGCTTTCCAAATCGACACATTTAATACCGTAAGATCCCCAATACGTAAGGACATGTGTAATATGTAAGCAACACTTACTAAAAGAGAAATCAGAGGGATAAAAAAGAAGCTTGATTGAAAAGTAGCATGGAGCGCAATGCGACTGAAGGCCGAAACATCCCTATGATGGGTGTCCAGCAAGAAACATCCGGTCTTTAGTAGGGGATATGATCTCCCCTGACTGCTAGGCAGGTTTCACAGCGTCTGCCCATGCTGAGAATGAGGGTATCAATGAGTTGTTGAGGCATTGCTGCCCATTTGTCTTGCAGCGCCAATCGAAGCTCCCGAATCGTTACTGGTGGTAAGGTACGAGCTGCCAAGCGTCTGCCTAGAAAATCCCATACATGCTCGATGGGATTGAGATCCAGAGATCGTGCCGGCCAATCCATACGTTCAATATCCTCACTCTCTAAGAGCTGTTCGGCAGCTACTGTGCGATGACATGGTGCATTGTCGTCCATGAAAAGGAACTGCAGACCCATAGAGCCTCTAAAAAAGACGCACATATGGAAGAAGAATCTCGTTACAATAACGGGTCCCGTTAACTGAACCTGCGTCGAAGATGTGAAGGTCTGTACGACTAACAAGCATGATGCCTCCCCAAACGAGAACACCGCGACCTCCACACCTGTCCCTTTCAATGATGTTCGAGGGATGATTGCGGCTTCCCCGCTCTCTCCAGATGAGTATGCGATGAGAATCGCTACTCAAACTGAATCTGCTCTCATCTGTAAAGAGTACTCGTCCCCATTCATTGTCTCTCCAATTCCGGCGTTCCCGGTACCACAGAGAACGCCTTCTCCGATGGGCAGGCGTTAAAGGTACACACCGTACAGGGCGTCGTGCAAACAGCACCACCACCGTGCAGTCTTCTGGCCACGGTAAAACGCGATATCGGTCGTCCAGTCGCCTGTGTCGTGTGTCTAGCGATTTCTCCCGCTGTCTGCCGCCTGTTTCTTCTAGCCTGTAAGACAACGTACCGGTCATCTGCGGGTGTGGTTCCTCGTGGACGACCACTACTGAACCCCCGGATAGCTGTTCCTGTAGTTTGAAATTGTCTCCAAAGTCCTGAAACCATGCTGTGAGCAATTCCGAACTCTGCAGCCACACTTGTCACACTGCGGCCTTCCTCCAACTTCCAAATGATTCGACCTCGGATAAAAGCATCCAGATGTCGTCTAACAGATTGATTATTCGCCATTTCTTGCTGAGGCAGCTACTCGGTGTGATTTTAACTGCTATACGGAGTGCAATCTCTTTGCCAGAAATACTGGTCTTACACCGACAACATGCTTTATACTACTCAGACACTCCCCCATTACGTCTACCTGCATATTTGCGCATGTGCTACCGTACATCACCTTACTTAATCTCCTGATTGGTCTTTCTGTCCGCTCTGCCTCTTCGTTCAGCTGATATGCTAATTTTTCGACTTCGTCCTTAATTTTTGCACACCAGTGTAGGTTACTTAAGGCTGTCTTCGATAAAAGTATGAGAGCTCTAACTAAACGCGAAGCACATTTTCAGACAGAAAAATGACCCGATTTCCATGGAAATTTGCAAAATTACAGCTGGTACCTCTGTTAACAATATAGTGTTTTTAAAAATTTCACAATATTCCGTGAATACTTTCTTTTTTGTCTTAATACGTGAAGGCAAAGCCCATTTAACATTACGGTATATGATAAAAAATGCAAAACATATTTTATACCAGAAAAAATGAATCAACTCGGTTAAAAATGTGAAGTATGATAAAAAATGCTGCTCTCTAAAGGATAGTGTGATGCCAGAATATCATATTAATTTTTCTTTTCTTTTATATCTGAAAAAAAATGTTCCAAATTCGGGTCCTATCCTTTAACATTAACCAAAAACAGCCTTAACTCCAGGTTTCATGGTCCGGTTCAGTGAACGGTAAATACGGCGGTAAAGAGAAACTTCTTTAAAACCTAACCCCGTATTTACCATATTGAGTTTCATTTTTTATCGTCCAACGTTCTATACATTTAATTTTTAGAGGAAACCTTAAAACCAAAGACCAAAATCAAAGCATTTTGTGAAATGTTTAGTCAATATATTATTCTAGATACTAAAGTAGATAAAGATGGGATCGTGTCGTCTGGATAAGAGACAACACGAGATATGTTTATCATCGGTCTCGAATGCAATCAACCTTTTTTTTTGCTATGAAAAATTCTCACCATTGATTTGTACTTTGATGATGGCTGAGTCGACTCCAAGTTCGTTTTCTGCAACGATCCTGTAGGGTCCGTTATCGTACTTCTGTACATCCCTAATGGTGAGCAGAGCGTGTCTTTCCCCGACCGAGACGTCGTATTTCACTCCACTCTCGATCTCGTCGCCATCCTTGGACCACTTGATCTTTGGTTTGGGGAACCCAGTGAATGGAATCTTCAGAGTAACGTTCTCGCCCTTCTCAAAGCATGCCAATTCGCGGAATCGGGGTGGAACATGCAGTTGAGGTGCAGCTAAAATAAAAAGAACAAACTGTGAGAACACACTCTCTAATCCTTTATCAATTAATTCCTGGAAATAGTTACCGAAAAATCCGGCGTATAGCGCCCACTGGCGTGTACGCAACACTCATCAATGCCTTCAAGCAGCATTTTTTAATTTTTACTGTTTTAATACTTTTGTGTTTTGAAGTAATTCGTGTTTTGAAGTATTAATTCGAGGTATTGTCGCAAGTTTTAGAAAAATAGCATACTTCTAGAACTACAACCCTTTAATTTCATAAGGAATATAATTTCTTTTAAATAAAAGTATTTCGATACATTTAGGAGTCTAATTTTTTTTATGTCCATTTGTGATTATTTTTTATATTTTTAATGCTATTCTTTTTATACTCGGCGTATAACGCGCACGCGTAAATTTCGTTCTTTTTTTGTGCAAGAATTGCGCGTTATACGTCGAATTTTGCGGTACTTAAGAAGTTAACAAGTGGTACTTTCTACGCGTTTGCAGCATTATCGACCAAATGGGATCATTATTGGATTATTGTGATCTCATTCAAATATTAATTACAATTCTTAGTTTTTTTTCCATTACAACAAAGTTTCCTGCTGCTACTCTACTTTTTAGCTCATAGTATCATTTTAAGTATAAAATAGTTATTTTTAAGTCTACTGATTTTTTTTCTTTTTTGAAAGTTTGGAAAAATAACAAAATTCTATTCCTTCGATTCATTTTTGATAGTTTTTATATGAAAATTTAATAAAAATTTATTCTTGCTCTCATTATTCTTTTTCATTTCTTTTTTCTTCTACTAGATGATGGTATCTATTATTAGTGCATAAATTGTTGTTAAAGTTTAAAAATATACATAATTTTTATAAGGGTATTACACCTATTTATACATATTTAAAGGAAATAATCATATCACGTCACTATACTATCTTTAAATTATCTAGTTCGCTAATTAATACGAATTTTAGTATTCGTGAATACAAGACAGAAATAAAATAAATCCGATATAAGTCCAGAGGGTAATATTACACAGATATATCTATATTTCAAATAAAGAGTATACAAAAATGCAAAATATAATGGCGCGAAAGAGCATTTCAATTAATTATTAGGAATAATTTTTTGCATTAATTTCTCCTAATATTCATAATGAATCAACTTATTATTTCGAGCAAGATATACTTTCGGAGTCTATAGCAAAATTTAAAAATAGCAATGAATTTTCAATGTGTTTAGCTTTTTATTTTACAAATGATAGAATATTGTAACTGCTTCATATCAATTGCTTGCATTGAAGGAGGAAAAAAGAAGTAAATTGTTTTACTTATATTATAAACAAAACTAGTAATCAGCTAAACAGTTATTTAAATTGTAAATGCATTTTGTCACATACATAAATTATGCTCTCTAGTATTCTTCGTCACTTACTTTTAATAAGAAGTTCAGCTCTGGAAGTTCTTGATCCGCCTTTGTTGGTTGCTCTGCAGGCGTATTCGTCGGCATCTTCTCCATAGGCCTCACTGACTACCAAAGAGTATGAATCTCCATCTTTCAACATGGTGTACTTGCCACCGTCCATTAATTCTCTCGTTCCTTTGTACCTAAGAGGTTAAATGAAAGAAATTTTAAAATAAGTACGGCATTTTTTGAATAAAACATGATTTATATATTTCCTGTACCGCATGTAACCATCAAGTGCTTCACAAATATATATCCAAATCACGTGAAAAGTACCATAATATTCTGATAGGTCTCTTGCAAGTGCATCGGATACCATATGTATATCCACAAGAAAAGTGTGCAAGTGTATTATTTGAATTGATTTTATGTGCTAGATCTCAAAATTATAACTGCAGGAGAAATTTGTAGGGTATAAAAGTTAATCTAATCAATTAAAACTGATTGAATTACGGTTGATAAAGAAATTCTAAGTTCCTAAACATTTTGCATATGAACACTACATGATACTTAGGATCAACACCAATAATTATCCACACAGTCCCGAACTTTTCTTTGGCATCCATTTCACTCCCAAATTTGTAATAAGCATTAAATTGACATTTAGCAAGTTCAAATGATATATATATATATATATATATATATATATATATATATATATATATATATATATATATATAACAATATCCCTCTAGTATCCTTTTTATTAACTCTTTGTACTAACATTTAAAATAACTTTAACTCTTTGGTTTAAAATTAACATTGTAATCTTAATCGTAATCGGCTAGTCCGAAATCCCTGTCCCGCCCATTCTAGCCAATCAGAACTATTATTACGTAATAATTACTGTTGATATAAAAGCAAAAATCTAGTGTAACCGCTCTCTTTTGTCTGCTTTCCTTCATCAGGTAAAAATGTAAACAACTGCAGCTCTCTGTGTCTTTGTGTTGTGTCCGTCAAGATGTCGCTTCTGCTATATGTGTCTGCTTTCGTGTTTTTAAGAAATAGATGTGAAAATGTTCCGCAATTGTATTTTAATCTGCTGCGTGTGTGATGTGAGCTTCATAATAAAGGAGGAAAATTTATTCTGAAGATGTCTTCAATAAATCAGATATGACAACAACCAATACCGGCCACGCTACTACAATACATTACATATATATATATAATTGCTCGAATACTATATTTCATGTGCCTATTTTTGCCATGGAGGTCTTCATGTATATTTCGTCTGTACTTTTACTAATGATGCTAGAATTTAATAAAGTCTTCTGTGAGAATATTTCTTAATAAAGTCCTGACCATTAGTAAATGTATTTTGAAGGCTTTAGTAATTTATGTCAAGAAAATTGAATCCACTTCGTGGTTGTATTTCTATAGATACTATTGATTACATTATTATTATTTTTTTCCTTGCCGACTTGGTGGCTTGCTTGGTTGGTTGTTGGCACCTAAGGTTGCAAGTTTGACCCTGGCCCAAGTCGGTATATTTTCATGATGCAGAAAATCGACAGCGTCCATGTCGTATGATTATGCGGAATGTAAGAAATTCCCTGAGTGCTTGTTTGGCTTGGGTGTTCTACGCAAAATTAAATTACTAGAACAAAGTTCGCATCATCAAAGCTCAGGGGAGGAAACTGGGTGTCAAAATTACTTGCGGCAATTGGTATCGTGTATTTGGTGCCGCACTAAGAAGTGATACCAGTTACTGGGGAATTTGCTAGGTCTGCAGAGGTACAAAATACCAATCCGTAGCCTAATTGGAAATTTTTTTTAATTGCATCTGAGTTAAGGGTCAATGTAAGCTATATATATGTGTGTGTTAAAAAACAACATATAGTAAGCTAGTATGTTTTGAAAAACTACTTCACACATTAAATTTCCTGAAAAAATACTTTATAATGAAGTCTTTTAATGAGTCTTATAATGAATAATTTTTAAAGAAAAATAAATCGCACCATGTAATAGTTGGTTTCGGGTTTCCAGACACTTTGCAAGTGAACTGGGCGCTCTTATTCTCCACTGCCATAACGTTTCGAAGAGGTATGACAAACTCAGGAGGCACAGGAGCTAAAAAAATATAAACACAATTAATATAATTAATAACGGATAAAATAATATATTCAGCAATTTAAATAACCCTTTTCAAAAATCGAATGAAACATTTTAAAGTAGGAAAATATTTGTGTTAGAATGTATGTGGAATTATCATATGCAAGTAGTTTTCTTTTAAGAAAGTGCTAAATACCAAAAGCTGAGGTGTTTTTTTTAAATATGTATCTGTTTTTTTAAAAAAAGAAAATCATTAAAATATTTTACATATTTATTTCAAATATTCTATGAATAAACTTCACAAAAGAAGTAATTGTTTGTGTTTTCGTTTTTAAATGACAATTTTTTTATATTAATTTTTAAGAAAAAACCTTTCAACAAGTTTTATTCTCAATATTCTTATAATTTAGAATATTATTTATTTATTTTTTTTATTAAAACTTACTAACTTAAGTAAAACAGGCTACATTAAAGAACATTTACTTATGGTTTCGAGGAATATTAAAAAAAAAATACGCACAGTGTGTGTGTGTGTGTGTGTGTGTATGCGTGTGTGTGTGTGTGTGTGTGTGTGTGTGTGTGTGTGTGTGTGTGTGTGTGTGTGTGTGTGTGTGTGTGTGTGTGTGTGTGTGTGTGTGTGTGTGTGTGTGTGTGTGTGTGTGTGTGTGTGTGTGTGTGTGTGTGTGTGTGTGTGTGTGTGTGTGTGTGTGTGTGTGTGTGTATGTGTGTGTGTGTGTGTGTGTGTGTGTGTGTGTGTGTGTGTGTGTGTGTGTGTGTGTGTGTGTGTAGTCAAAGTATTGGCTCTAAGATTCAGTAATAAGAGAACGTCCTAATTTTAGTGAAGTCGACTAGATATGTCAAAGTCAGTTAATAGGTTTGTCGAATCCCCCCTAATAAATTTAACTACACCTGTAAGACTTCTTAAAATCAGATACCAGAAGAAAGGGAAAATATTTTTAATATACCATTTGTTTTGTAGGGTATACATTAAATATCAGTCATGAAAATTTGGCATATCGAACTAAAAGTTACACTGAGGAAAAATCGAGAATCATTTGATTTTACACACATTTACAGATTTAGACTGTGTGCTTCTGAATATATTTTTAATCTAATATATATTTTAATCTAAAATCAATTTACTACTCACCATT
The DNA here is from genome assembly GCA_019973935.1 of Trichonephila clavipes. Lineage (NCBI taxonomy): Eukaryota > Metazoa > Arthropoda > Arachnida > Araneae > Nephilidae > Trichonephila > Trichonephila clavipes. Next base: position 247,001 of record BMAU01020970.1, read on the forward strand.
GGGATCGGCAATTTTGACCGATGTAGAGTTGCTGGAGGGTGGGCTCATGCCTGCCTCGTTGACGGCGAATACCCTGAATTCGTACTGCCTGTCTTCTATGAGATTGGAGATGTTCACCTGGGTGGTAATGGACAGGTTGGGTCCTACTCTCTGCCAGGCAAGGGTGCCCACTTCTCGTTTTTCGACCCAGTAACCCTGGATTCTGCTGCCACCATCACTCTCCGGTTTTTCCCAGGACAGGTTGACAAAATCGCCGCCTACCTCGGTTACCACAGGAACGCCAGGGGCGCTTGGTTTGTCTTTAGAAGAAATGTGTATTTATTAGGGGATACAAAAAAAATACGGATATATAAATAACAAAAGAAAATACAGCTTTTAGGATAATAAGTGGAAGGAACAATATTATCGCAAATTGCTATTTGAATAGAATAGTGCTAAGTATAGAATATTGTCGATAAAATTACCAATTGTGTATGTATGGGGTATCTTCGAAGAAAAGAGAGTGAGAAGAAAAAAACCCGGATGTTTGAGAGAAACGTAACTACTTCACTTATAGAGCTAGAATACAAACTGAAAAATTTGCTTAACATGTTAAATTGAATTCAACGGGGTTTTGGATGGATTAGTATTTATTAACGTCATACTATAAAGTAACACGAGGACTATTGACGACGGACCTTGTAGTTTTGAATCTCGGTCAAATGACGAAGACAATAATTTAGCTGGTACCCCTCTCTCCAAACTACCCCACCATGCCTACAGGAGAATGAATCACGACAGAGATTTAACGTGCATCAGCTCCTTTACACGGCGGGTTTTCCATGACTCTAGGGCTCGAACTCATGACAGACCTTCCACGAGCATGTGATCATGAATGCTTGGCTACTGCGGCCATGAGACGTGGAAAGAATACTATTGACATCGGCATATTAAAAGTTTTAGATAAGTTATATTATCTTTTTAATACCTGCATATTATATGGAATAGTTTTCTGATTGAAAATTTTCCATTATCAATGCATAAATTATTGCAACATATTTATTCATTAGTAAATAAGCATTCCTCAAGCTTTAAAAATAGTCGCCAAAAGTCACGTAATTATCTGTTGCAACAAAAGAAAGATTTGCCTGATTCAACAATATAAGAAACTGAGTATGGAATATATTTTTACGTAAGTAAAAATGAATTAATTCAAAAGGCAAATTAGCAGCGTACAAAACATATTGCTCAATATATGAAAAGAAGAGAGGTGAGGACAGGGGCGTAAGGGAGACCTCTGCAAAATCAGGTTTTGGACCCCCAAGCCATATCTTACAAAAGGTACGTACTTGGCATCAGTCTCAAGCTTTGGGCCTTCTAGAATCCTGCCCTCCCCCGAGATATGGGGGTTGGGAGGATGTGAGCTACACTACTTGGTGAGGATCAGGATATGCTATAAATATTGAAATGTATCTGTTTAGAAAAGTGTTCTTAATGAGGGTCAAATTTTTACAAGGGCCATATTACAAATATCAATAAGTTTATTTTCCTTTTATTATAGTTTTTTAAGCCTTACGCTTTCCTTATTGTTGTAAGAAACCTCAAAAAATAAATTGATAGAAAAAATCATTTCAATAAAATGCAAATTCACAGCAATATTTACCATATGGCAACTTAGCAATAATGGGATTGGTGCCTTCCAGTGGAGCACTCTGTCCGTTTTCGTTAACTGCCATGACTCGGAACAAGTATTCACCTCCTTCCGTCAATCCTTGGACGGTAAACACTAACTCCTGCAGTAAAACACGAAGTATTAACTTTGAACTTGAAAAAAGAAAAAGAGGAGCCTCAGAGAGACCAAATTATATAATATCATTATAATTAGATTTTTTTAAATTGATTGATTTTTACACGTATGTTTTAATAATATTGTAATTAACTACAACATTAATATTTTGCAGATTAGTGAAAAATACTTCATGTTAGTCCGGAAATGTTATCTGAATATCAATCGCGCGGGGTGTTCTGTACACCCCAGCAATAAGAAAATCCTCTCTGGATTCTAAAAAGAATGCGCTGAACCACGATTTTTTTCTGTAGCTGCACATTTTAGGACATTGAACCTTCAGATCTGATGCAATCCCTCTTTCTCGAACGATTGGAATGTAATGACCTTCAAAAGTTTACCTGGGGGCTAAGAACTCCCGCGAGAAGTTGAGCATATGTATACAGTCCACTCTGGAGGTTTGAAAAATGATTAAAATATTATTTTTCTACTTTCTACTATCATTATCTCGTTAATTATAAAGTATATTTATTACTTCTATATACGTTTTACTGGTTTATGAAAAAATATAAAATTATGTGTTTTAAAATGAAAGTTTTGTATGTTTAGTTTTAATTAATGTTAGTTTCATTTGTATGCAATAAATTTAATAATTTTATTTGTATAATAGAAAAACATCTTGTACTTTATAAATATGTATCATATATAATGACTTAATTTTATTTTCATAATTAAGTACACGTGTTAAAAGTTTGGGGTGTTCTCGACACCCCGCGAGTAACGACGGTAGCAAAAAAAGGCACGAGTGACCACGGGTTAAAAATTACTTACTCTGCAGTAGCTGGAAGCGACTATCCATTGACTGTGACTGGTTTCTTTTCGTTCCACTACATAGTTGGTGATCTTGCTTCCACCGTCGTAAAGAGGAGGTCTCCAAGCGATGGTGGCAGTATTCTGAGTGATATCAGACACTTCCAATGGTCCCTGAGGTGGTCCAGGAAGACCTATAAACAAGCAGATACGTCACTTTCTTTTCTTTTACAAGGAAATAATCAATGACGTATTAAAATGTATTTACGGACTTTTAAATGTATCCTTAATATGTATCAAAAACTATATCATTCAATGCAATGTTATAATCACTTTCTTATTAATTAAGAAAAGGCTTATTAAAAATATTTTTTGGATAAAGAATGAATGCAATAATGAGGACTGAGTTAGCAACACTTTGTTTTGGTAAAAATTAATAATTTGTTTGATAAATAAGAACAAAGTCAGATGAATTTTTTTATTTCGGAATTTAAGTAAATACTTTGGATTATATTATCAACAAAAGGCTGATTCGGTTGAAGCCAAGAGGTTGTAGAATGTTCTCAATGCGTTTCCAACTAACATCTGGAGAAATCTATTTTATGGATTGTTTGATTTATTTGGGAGCTCCACCTTGTGAAGCAATCTTGATTTATGTAGTCTAAGATTGCTATTTAAAGATATCTGAAGAGAGAACGGAAATGATGTTGAGATTGTAATTGCAAGGAGTGGATGCTGAGATTTTATTAATAAGATGTGGAAGTTGTAATACTAAGGAGAGGATATCGAGATTGTTAGTTAAGAGAGGATGTCGAGATTGTTAGTTAAGAGAGGATGTCGAGATTGTTAGTTAAGAGAGGATGTCGAGATTGTTAGAGAGGATGCCGAGATTGTAATAGTAAGGAGAGGATGTAGAGATTGTAATAGCAAGGAGAGGATATTGAGAATGTAATTGTTAGAAAAGTTTTATGCGTTGTAAGTGTAAAGATTGACTTTGATTATTTGTTACTGGAATTAGCGGGTAAGATTAAAACTCGTGGGGCTACGTGTGACTGTTGCTTCAACTTATGCTACATTTGAAACCTGCTTACTTGTAATTCAAAGCTTCTTATAAACCCTAAGCCAGGGATGGCGAAACATTGGCACGCGTGCCATTGATGGCACGCGGCACAATATTTTGGGCACGCCACTGATCAAAACGATCAACTGCGATTAATTCTTCAATTGAGGAATTTTCAGTGAGATTTTTTCAGTTTAAAGAATTATCAGAAACGCTAAAGTTTATTATGTATCCTGATGTGACATGGTTTGATAAAATGATCTCCCAATTCGATTGGTTGGAAATTGAAGAATTTGAAATGCATCTTTTTGATTTCTAGTCTAGTTCAATATGGTGGCCGCGGTAGCCGAGTGGTCAAGGTATCGGATCGTGGCTGGCCTAGTCACGAGTTTGAGCCCGGTACCACTAAAGACCCGCCATGTAGGGGAGCGATGCACGTTAAATCTGTCGAGAGCTCAAAGGTGTGGTGTGATAGTTATGAGAGGGGGTGCCAGCTCAGGTGTCGTTCTCGTCGCTTGACCGGCCTTGCAAATGCCGCAGGTTATATAATTTGAATTACACGTTTAACTAAAACATTTACTACTATAAAATACAAGATGTATTTTTCTGTAGACAAAAAAGAGTTTTGAGTTGTTAGTATTTAGTTTTATTGCTTTCTCAATAATTACAAGTCAAATTTATTTGACGGCACGTGTATACCTCATTAAGCATTTCTTTAGAAAAATGGCACGTTGATTCACATAAAGGTTCGCCACCCCTGTCCTAAGCTAATCATTTTTTATTATTGGTTAGGGATCAAAGTTTATTTCGTGCTCATCAGTTATTTACATCAAAACATTAATTATACTAGGATACTAGATTAATTAAAATTTATTTAGTTTTACAATGCCAGTATTACAATGCAAATATTGATATCCTCATTACATTATTACGAGTTCTGGTTTGTTTAAAGGTCTATAAACTTTTTACCAACTAGCCTTTTATACTATTTAAATAGAAATTGCGGAAGAGAACATCATATATATGCAAACCTTGAATCACAGAATGTATATAATTTTTAATACATCTCAGTGTAGAACTTAAATAAATGAAGAATACATTTATGTGATATGGAAAAAAACATTTACAATATTATAATATTTGAAAAGTAACTGTCAAAATTCTCTTTGAGGTATACCGACATATTTAATTTAAAAAATCAGAAAGATGGATTTTTATAAATGATTGCATTATTCTTATGAAATGATTAATTTTAAATGCATTATAAAGCATGAAAAAAATCTAAACTACCTGTAACTTTTAAAGCGAATGTCGCATCCGCTTGACCACTGTCATTCTTGACAATAATCTTGTACTTGCCCTCGTCTGTCTTAAGTGCTTCCCTCAGATATATGATGACATAATCGTCAAAGACAGTAAACTTAAGGTGCTTGTCTTCCTTGACTTCGAGGCCATCCTTGAACAGTTGGACGTCGAATGGACCAGTGCCAGAGTAGAAGATTTTGATTTTTCCGTTGTCGTGCTCAGGGAAGGATACTTCATTTGGACAACGCTCGATCTTTGGAGCAGCTATAACAAAAGCATGGTATTTTTATAATAAATCGACTTCACGTACATGTCTTTTTTTTTTTTAAAAAAAAAAGGTACTGTGAAACAATAAAGTTAAATAAATCTGTTTACTTTTCAATAATGGTCACATGACAAGGACGGTATAGTTGAAAAACTAACCCACTTCTTGAACACCTTATCAAATTCATATCTTTTTAAATGAGGATATTGAAATTTGGTTGCATATAATGAGCGAAAAATTAGTATGCAGTACAGAAACCCAATTTAAATTATTGTAAAATAAAAAGATCACAAACTCTCCAGAATATTAAAAAAACGCAATTACAATGTATTTGTTCCATAACTATGAATTAGTTTATTATGAATAAATTATATTAAGTTATTTGGAAACTCAGGAAAGTAAATATTTAAAAATATATAACTCTTATAATAATATAATAAAAAAGTGTGTGTGTACTTACGTACGCACGTAAGAAGTTATACTTCTTTGGCGTAACAAGACAAAAATCTTTCTAAAAATCTTGAGCAGGGCAAGCTGGGCCAAGGACGAAAGGCGGCCACGAGCAGAGTTGAACGATAATAATCTTAAGTCAATTTGACCAGCCAAACCCGAGATAATCATGATTTAAATAAATTTAAACACCCCGCACAGGGAATATAGGACCAATAAGATGGGGGGGGTTTGGTAGACAGTATCTGGAAATGAGGTGAACCGAATGTGACACCCGAGAACTCATATTGAATGTCTCGGTGGGAAGAATCGTTCCCGAAAAAATTTAGACATCCGCCCGAAGAGCCCCTGAGTTAGGGTGATTTTAAAATAATTAAAAAATGTAAAACAATTAAATAAAATAGAAGCAGGGCACCCAGGAACTCGAAACTCGGCCTGGTTGTGGGGAAACACAAGAGAAACCCATTTGAACCAGTCTGGAGTCCAGTTGCAAATGGGGCGGCGTTAGCTCGGAAAAGGAAAACGGAACTAACTCCCCGGGGGGAGCAACTGTGACGTAAATGGTCACATACATCTCAACGATGCACAGAATAGTAGGTGATCCCAAAGTTCCATTCTTCTATCTCTGTAATATCGTGACGTCATCAAAAGATCAAACCCCTTAGGAATAACATGGGGATTCTAATTTTGGTAATAACGCCCCCCTCCTTGGCCCACTATCTACACATGAATTATAACAGATGAAAGAACTCAACGAGGAAAACCTATGGTTCGAGTTTCATTAACGATGCTCAAAAATCCTCGAAGCTATGCAGGATTTAAAAATTTTTAAAACTTTAAAATAATTTTAAAATGTTAAATATAGGTGAAGAAATGGGGCTATTGTCCTGAGAAAATATATCTAGGATGCTCATAGGGAGAACAATTGAATCCTGCCGGCGTGGGCGACCAAGGATTCGAGTTATTGCTGGAGAGGCCCTGTAGGAGGAAGGGGGACAATTCTACGTAAAGCTCGTGCTAATACGAAAATATGGTGGACCTCCAAAATCCCAAACCCAATTAGGGAAAGGGGGTGAAATTTTTTCCGGTCCCTATACGATTAACATGGGAGCATGATATTTTAGTGCTTAAGCCCTCCCCATAAATAGATAATGGGAATGAAGTAGATGACTGAATGGGTTTTGACGAATGGAATAGTTAGTTCAAATCTCAAGTCCGAGACACAAACAGGAGCCAAGACATTGTAAATTTAAACAAATTAAATTTTTAAAAAATTGAAACAATCAAAAGCTATGGAATAAATAGCCCTATGAGCATGAACTTATAATAACTGGAAGAGAAGAAAGAGAGGGATCGAATTAGCCAGGTCCGAACGGACTGTGAGGCTCGGGTGCCGAGATATTGGCCAAAAGGCTGTAGAGAGGGGGGATGCGTCTCAACAGATATGGTATATAACAATAGTTATTACGATTCCCCAAATATCAGTCCCTTAACACCAAAAAAGTGGCATGCTATAATTTTAGACAACGGTGTGCGCGCACATCGTAAAAATTTACTCTCATCCTTTTTCCCAAACGCGCAAAAAGAAGTATAACTTAAATAAATTACGTTATATAATAAAATTGTCCAATACATTAAATATATAATTAATTATATAATTATATACTTCTAGAAAGAGACTGAAATGATTTGAACATTGAGGATAAATCAGATATTGTAATGAATCAAACAGGTATTGGAAACTTAAAAATATGGATACTGCAGTATCATAAATAATGTTGTCTTAGGACAACTTTTAATTTTATATAAAAGTGGGGTTTAACCAGTTTTGTGGCTAACCAACCTTCCCCCTTTTGTTTATAATATTGAATTAAATCCTATTGAAAATAATAGACATCAGTTCTAAATTCCACGATAAGAAAAAGGTAACTCATATACAGATACATTCAAAGCTGCTTAGATCTTGATAAATCAGTGAACAATAAACAATATTAGCCAGATTCAGGATCCACAAACAGATTCAAAACTATAATATTACTGACGTAATTGTTGCATAGCAATAAGTATATAAAATTATTTGTACTAAAATAATTATAAACTAAGTAAATTAATGTAGCCCAGTGGCTGAGTGGTTAGTGCATCGCGCTTCCACACCACAGGTCCTAGGTTCAAACCCCGGGCTGGGAAAGGTTGACTCAGCCTTTCATCTCTTCAATGGGTCGATAAAATGAGAAACCAAGCTTGCTTTGGAACATAACACTGGGGGCTTCACGTCAGACTGACCACCTGCCCGGAACATCTGCTCTTCCACCTCAGGGCCAATGGTCGCGTATACTGAGTTGAGCACAGTCGGCCTTGGCCCTAACGGGCTGTCGCGCCACTGAGCTAAGTTACCGTAAAATCTGTCGTATAACGCGCACCTATACTTTCAAGCAGCAATTTTCAATTTTTAGGTATATTCACCGCATAACGCGTACCCCCTTTTTTACGAAAAAACCTGCTACGTACGTATGCAATGCTCTTATGTTTTGAAGTTTTTTATTTGAGGTATTACTCCAAGCTTAAGAAAAAAATAGAATTTTTCTAGAACTACAACCCTTTTTAAGTTCATAAGGAATGTCATTTCTTTTAAATAAATTGTATTTTGGTGTATGTAGAAGTCTAATTTCTTTCTATGCTCATCCTTTTTGAGAGCTTTAAAAAGCTCTCATTTTTATACCCAACGTATAACGCGCACCCATAAATTTCGATCTTATTTTCTGTACTAAAAGTGCGCGTTATACACCGGATTTTACGGTAAGTAAATTAATAGTACTAAGTAATTTTCCATATCTCGCTCATTATCATCTGTATTATTACACGTAATTTTAAATAACAAAATTTGCAATCTGCGAAAGGATATATGTCTGTATTCTATGTGAAGCTTTCATTAATTACAAATATGGGAACAATTTTTTTAAAAAATTTGGTAATATAAAAAAACACATGGAGAATGTTCTCAAAGTTCTTGCATGAGCGCTGTAATTTATTTTTGCTACTGAGAGGTAGTATGTATCACAATCGTAAATTAAATACCAGTAGTACTCACATGCAATATTCAATCGTGCCGAACATTTTACAGCTCCCAAGCTGTTGCTAAGCTCACAAGTATATTCCCCTTCGTCTGTGTCCCATACTTCTGAGAAGACGAGCTTGAATACTCCAGTATCCAAGTCCTTCTGAGTAATGCGACCAGCTGGGTGGATTTCGCGGCCATTCTTAAACCTAATAATGAAACATAATGAATTAAATGTCATTAATTATATCAGATAGTAATCCATTATGAAGAATCAGAAATGGAATAGATATTCCTTTATAATTGTTTCCAGAAATCAACATTTACATAAATGAACTTTCTAGGTTATGGGTCGGCAACCTTTTAGCTGTGGCGTGCCAAACCAATCTATAAATATGATTCAGTGTGCCCACAGCAGGACATTTTTGAAACAATTCGATTCCCGCGACAATGCACGCAGAGTTAAAGAATAGAGGTCATTGTAACATCGTCTTGTAGTTGAATTAATCAGCTCTGATTAACCGGATTTACCGTTTTTATTATTTCCTTCGAAACACATCACTATATAAATAATTTCATTTACAATTAAAAGTCACATCGGGAACTACAGGCAATTTCGTCCATTTTACGTTCGAGACGACTCTCTTCTTCCTCTCTCCTTCCCGCTCAAAGGCCAAAACAGTTCACAGCAGCGTCCTCTTTCTAGTCTATCGTGTGCTATGTGTCAAGCCTCCTAGTGTATTATGTGCCACGCCGTTACATCATTGATATAGATATTTATAGTTTTATTATACATTATTTTTACATCATTTAAAGATATTTCTAAACATAAAAATAAACAGCATAAAATATAACTAGTTCTTCAACAAAAATAAAAAAAAAAAACATTAAAAGTTGCACATATATTATGTATTTTTAAACATATTTATTAAAACAAAAGATAACATAAACTATAAGTATTTCCCTTCATTATAGTTAAATAAAATTTTTAATGCAAACATAGTACCTGCACCGCTTTACTTTCATACAGCAAAATCAGGGGTATAATGTGCGACTTTCAATTTGACACGTTTTTGAGCACTCAGTTTCGTAAACAATTTTCTTGTGGACTCGAAATATTTTTCATATGAGGAAAGTATTTTACTTGGATATGAGTACAAAAGAGGAAAACATATTACATCCAATTTTCTCTCTTCAAACAATTAAACCTCTCCAGCAATGGCATTCAATAATTTACCATAATAGATGTAAATTTATCTTTAGAGCTATCTTTCAGATTTTTTTTTTAATTCCATAAGTTTGTCAGATAAGGTCCATTACAAATTTATCAACTTCCTCCTCTCAAAAATCGACAAATTTGTAGAGTAATGCAGTGTGCCACTGAGAATTGTATCGCGTGCCTCGTGTGGCACACGTACCATAGGTTGCCAACCCCTGTTTTAGGATCTTAGTACCAAATATATGTTTATAAAGTGAGAGATGTTTAAGTTGAAAAGATGTCGATAGTATGATGCTCCTTTATTTTGATTTCTAAAAAATTCTAAGAAACCACTTAAAATCTTTTTAAGAATCGGATTTTTTCCCAAGAATTTTATTTAAATAATAGAAAATATAATGAAATATTTAACCATATTTAGATATTACCTAAATAATTAAGTTTTTTTATAGATTAAAGTAAAAATATTTAATATACTCGTATTTCCACTTTTCTTTTAAGAAGTTACTTCGCTCTCGATTCTATATATTTCTGATTCTCTTAAAATTGTATGAAATGATTTGTACGTAATTTAAATTATTGTTTATCTACCTAAATAGTTTCCTAAACTTACAAATGTTTATATTCTTCCAGAAAAAAGGTGGTTTGAAAGCGCAGAATGATTTAAGTTTCCATTTATCTTGTATTGACTAAAGAGGATTCAGATAGGAACGTAATTTTTAAAAGAAATAGGTTAAATTTTCATGTATTTTGATGCATGCTCAATCCACAGGATTGATTTTTATTCGTTTCCACCAGACAGTTTTTATCGGTGGGTACAGTAGGTTCCAGATCGAACCAACAGAAAAAAATATACGCTAAATACATCTGAAAATTTCGAAAATAAAACTCACCATCGAGCAGTTGGGAAGGGTTTGCCAACTCCTTCGCATTCAAGGGTAATAGCCTTCTTGAGATTGCAGCTTTTGTTGGATAGAGGTCTCATGAATTCCGGTCGTGATCCATCTAAAAAGGAAATTTCTTTTAATTTAATATTATATTTAAAACGTTACACTCTTACTCTCTAATTAACACGTTAGATGTAGCACATTTATAAGGAAATCCAATCCAGGTTTATTGCTTTAACCCTCTAACCGGAGCATCCGTCTCTCAGACGGGAATGATTTGCTTTGATGCCTGTAGATAACACTGTGGTGTGATTTTGGGTTGGGCTGCCTTGACATCTCCAGTTAGACTCTACCCAGTGAGAGGATCACGTGGTGGTACTAGGAGATTTTTCTCAACTCACGATATTTGCGATTTTCTTATCTATTACCGTCTATCAGACGGATATACCTAGAGTTTTTTTTTCATTTTGGATATTTTTATTTTTAATTATTTTTACATGAATGTAGATAATTTCCAATCAGTTTTTATAAAAATACTAGTCACAATTCAAGTGATAAAAATATATTAATATATTGATCCTCACAAAGATTTAAATATTAAAAATTGTATTTTCGTTTATATGCTTCATGTTTTTAATTAAATTGTCTAATGTCAAATTGTCTAATCTTGAAAAAAAAGTTGTGCTTCATTTAATCCCACACTTCTTTTAATTTGAGCCATACTGAATTTCATGAGCGATAAGGACATTTAAAACAGTCCTTAATATAGTCAAATTCAAAGAAATTTGCGTACCCGTCAGTCAGACGGATATTCCTCAGAACGGCAAAAAAATTGATGTTCCAAACAGAGGGTTAAAGTATTGTCGACCTGAGGTATACGTAAAAATAAGAGATATATAAGGATAAAGATATAACTAAGAAAAATATATATCTGCTTTACATCGAATTCTGGAAGAATTTAGCTGTGCATTGATCAAATTGCTGAGATGAAGAAGTTCCATGAAAAAGTGCTGCAAGCCCTTCCATAACACTACAGCACATAAAAATATGGGAAAATCTCTACAGTACGAGTAAGTCAGAGTTGTATTATAGCTGCACGATAGTTATTGGCGATGGACCTCGCAATTTTAAACCATGATCAAGTGACGAGGACGACACTTGAGAGGGTACTCCTTCCTCCTAACTTCCCCATTACACCAATGGGAGAACGTTTGAGCCTCGACATAGTAAACGTGCAGCGGCCCCCTCTACGTGGAGGGTCTTTAGCGGCACGAGGCTCGAACTCATGACACGTCGCCTTGGCCACTAAGCTACCGCTGCTACCTCTACAGTACGAAGGCATTGCAAACAATGTTAAGAAAACTTGGTACAATTTAGTAGAAATGACCAGAAGGATAAAAAAGCAAGTTGCCACATTCTGTGATACTTTCGGAAGACAACCGTTTTTTGTTTAACCTGTTTCATCAAAATCCATTACAGTTTTTTGATAAGTAATATCTAATTAAATTAATGATATGATCCTGAAATTACCTAAAATTTATAAATTCAACTCAATTTTTTAGTTTCATATCCAGTGGCGTAACGGAGAACATTTGGGCCCCCTGCAAAGTCAAGTTTTGGGCCCCCAAGTTGGATTTTACAAAGGGTTTCTGCTTGATGGTAGTTCGGTTTTGGGCCCCTTGAACCCTGTTCCCCCCGCGATGCGGGGGGTGCAGGTTGCGTCATTGTTCAGATCGCATTTTATACTGTCAGTCTGATGCAGCCAGAACGGAAATTTCAGTATCAATCACACCGATGACTGACGTGGCAGATAACGTGTTAAAAATAAGAGTGAAATAGCAGTGCAAGCGTGATTCAGTATGATTATGCTCTGAATATGATCGCAATCAGCAGTTGCTAACTGACCTGGAGTATCGGTAACTTTGGTCGGCATGGTTGTGTTGCTGGGATCACTCTTTCCAGCGGCATTGACGGCCATGACTCTGAATTCGTATTCGTGATTCTCCATCAAATTGATGACGGTGTACTCGCAATCCGGAGTAACATAGTCATTTGCCCGTATCCAGACATTGCTGTTCTTTTCCCTTCTTTCAACGATGTAACCTGTAAACAAGTAACATAAAAAAACTTTTTTAAGTCAATTCACGCCATCTGTTGCAGCTAGTTATAACTTCGAAAGAAATAACACAGAATAAATTTAAAAATAAAAAATAAAGTATTACTAATGAGTAAATATTTGAAAAAAACTATATTAACATCAAGTGTCATCCACTACAAGTTTTAAAAATATATTTGAACTTAAATGGATGAATAGAAATTATTTTACTAAGGACTGAAAATTTGAACAAGATTATATATATATATATATATATATATATACAAAGAGAGAGAGAGAGAGAGTGAACTAAAAGTAAGAATTGAAAAACAAGAATAATTTAAATGTTTTGTAGTTTGTTCTTTGGACGGCAGCTAAATTTTTTTTTAACCAAGTACTTTAAAATGCAAAATCAAAATCAAGTACTTTGAAAAAAATTTCGAATTAATTATTTTAATATAATTTAAATTTAATTGATATATTTGCTTAATAGTGAACATATCAATGGGAGAAGAACATGTAAAGGAGACCAAGTAATACTGATATCAGTATTAAAAAAAAGTTAATGTGTTCAAAGCTGTACCTGTGATTTTGCTGCCTCCGTCTGTACGAGGTTTGTCCCATTTCACGTCGACGTAACTTCTACCTACTTTACCAACCCTCACGTTCTGAGGTGGCGATGGAACACCTGAAAAAAATACATAAATAATTTATTTTCTTTGTTAGAATAAACAATATTAGACCTAAAATAAATCGATGCTAATCGGTCCTTATATACATTTTTATTACAAAATGACTACATAAAACGTAAGATACTTGGCTTTACAATTTTTTGAAATTAAAACATCCGATTACAGTGTTCATGACATAAAACACGTCAATTGTATGTTGCCATGTATTATTTGCCATAATTGTATTGTTTTTTTACCATAAGAATGTTATTGAAATCCACGCACTTAAAATAACAACAACAAATGACCTTATAAGTACTTCCAAAAAATTTTAATGTGTTTGGTGAAAAATGAAATTGTAATATGTGGTTAACTTCTCAAGAGTTGCTTTTTAGGAAAAAATGGCTTGAATGAAAAAGGCAAAAAATCATTAATTTTCGTTTTTTTTTTTTTTTTGCCATACAGAATGCAAATCAAAGCTCTATTAAGAATATCCCCTAAACTTTAGACTATAATTATCTGAATAAATTTTGGTTGAATCATATGGCATTAAATTTGTATTTATGAAAGATTCTATTATTAAATTTTAAAATTTAAAGTAGATTTTTTTTTAAATTTATGGAATTATATATTTTAATGGGGAGGATGAAACTTAATTAGATGTTTGAACTGACTGAGAATGTTTATTTGGAGTATTGCATAAAATGCAAACAGTTCAAATTTAGTATGTACACATCTCAGTTAGTAAATGTAGAACATGGTAAAATATAGTTATTAGGAAAAAAAATCATTCAACGGCTCTCTAGCTAACTTATTTTCAATGTCATATCAAAAATAAGCTTATGAACAACATGATAAATTATTTTATAAACTTATTTCATATTACTATACAAAAAATGTACATAAAAAGGATACACGATTTTACAAATAAAACCCATTTAAAAGCAAATTGAGATTATCCCTATCAAGGCATCCAATTTTGTGAAACCACATAAAAAATGTCTAAGGCATAAATAAAAAATATATCTTACTTGATTTAGTCTTAACCTTGAACGATGCTGTTGGTTTGCTAGGAGCACTGAATCCAGCAGCATTCTTTGCTTTCACTCGGAATTCATACTCAGTATTCTCCATCAAATTAGGTACTGATTGGAGCAAAAAAAGAGAAAAGAATAACTGTCAAATACTGTATAGAGAACGCTGTTTTCTTCATTAATAAAAATTAAAAAGAATATAAATACTGTAAAAGGATTTAATCGCGTATTTGGAATAGTATTTTGGAATCAACACGTAGCTACGCACAAATAATGTTCCATTATTAGCTTAGTAATATACTTTTAAACTTAAACAAATACAGTCGAACCACGATTAACGAATCCCTATTTAACCAATTTCGCGTTTTAAAGAATTTTTCTCTTTCTCCGTTAAAATAAAGGCACCCCCTCCTATTTAACGAATAATAAACCCCAAATGAACAAATAATTTCAACGGCCGAATTTTTTTTATTATTAGTTCGAATTAGGAAAAACTGTATTTCTTTTCAAATGACATATTCTTTTTGTCCAGAATAAAAAAAGGCTTTTCTTGTAAACAAAACATTTTGTCGGGAGAGGATTCAGCCCGCGATTGGATTTTATAGGTTCAGATGAGTCACGAGTTTTATCTATCGCGTGAGGTTTGAATAGGACTGTGGAAACTCCTTTCTTATCTCATCCCTCTCCACAACGCAGGGGATAATTTTAAGATTTTAACGATTCTGTTATATTTGATGACAGACTGCCTATCTGAGTAACTGAAGTTCAGGAGGCCAATGAATTGTGATTCTGATGTAGAATATGAGAATGAAACTATTATAAAAACTGTCACATTTTCATGCTTTATACTGTTTGGAAACTCTGAAAATATACCTTATGCAACCGGATGCAAATGATGCTGTGTTTTTCTGCATAAAGTCGAAAAAGAACACTTTCCAGGCAGGAATCAGAGATCTAACAGTCAGTATTTTAAAATTTCCAATTAACTGGCGCGTAATAATTCAATAATAGTATCTTTAGCTCTGTTGAATAAAAAGTGTAGAGTTACTATCTATGGATATTTTTTGTGTGTAGTTACTTATTGTAGATTTTCCAAAAGGTAAATGCAAAAAATTTGTATTTTGTAATGAATAAACCCGATTTTATGATCAAAATATTCAGTCTCGATTAATTCGTTAAGGTATCTGACTACGCTCGGAACCATGATTTTAAAAAAGCGCATAAATGGATAATTTTCCTCATATTTAGTGTCACTCAGATTAGAATACATGCATGAAATTGTTTTAAGGACATTTTGACAAAAAATTAACTTAGAATAATCTTTTTTAAAAAATGTTCTAATTTTGTGAAAAATGTTTCTATTATAATAATATTTTTCCTGTATAAAGCTCAGTTCTCTCTACAGAGGCTCAACTAGAATTTTTTGAAAATTCATACTATTTTCAGAGTTACCACCAATTGAAATAATAATTGGCGTTTTTTTTCTTAAAATTTCTCCCCTCTGTTGTCGTAAAATATGGATAAACCCACTTCTAAGTTATATATTTCAAAAATTCTAGTTGAGCCTCTGTACAGAGGTCTGAGCTATATACAGGCAAAATATTATTATAACAGAAGCATTTTTCACAAAAGGAGAACATTTTGAGAAAAGATTATTGTAAGTTAATTTTTTGCCAAAATATTGTATTTAAATAATTGTTTTTGTCAAAATGTCCTTAAAACTGTTTTATACATGTTTTCTAATCTAAGTGACACTAAATATCATGAAAATTATCCATTTATGCGCTTTTGCAAAATCACGGTTCCGAACGTAGTCGGATACCTTAAATCGGGGTTTGACTATATAAGGATAAAATATACAAAATAAACAAAATACGGAAAGCTAGTAAAGGCAGCCAACTACCATGATAAATGGATTTTGAGAGAGAAGCAAATATTTTACCTCTCATTGTAGTATCCTTAACCAGTTGATCGGACACGGGCCTCCATCTTCCGTCTCTTGGATCCCTGAATTCCACTTGGTATCCATGAATCTTTGATCCGCCGTCGCTCTTGGGTCTTTCCCAGATCAGATTGACGCTCGTCTCATCAGAATCAGTAATTTGAGGAGTGCCGGGAGCACTGGGAACGTCTGAAACACCGGGCGTTAAATTATGATCACCGAGAAATACATGTCAACTTCGAAAATATATTGTGAAAAGTTATCATTGTACACTGGCCTCAAAAAGTTAAGGTACAACCGGGTTTTTGTGTCTAATTTGCAAATGAATGAATGTAGAAACAAAAATTTGGAGGATATGTGCATTAAATGGTTTTTTATTGAATGCGTCATAGAAATTTGTATAAGTGTATTGCAAAAACGATTTATAACAAAAAAAGCAATCTCTGCGGAAAAGTCCATTCTTGGAGAAAACAGCACATCACAGTGTTATGTGGTAAAATGGCATAAAAACAATACAAAAATGGGTTCTAATAAGGAATGTGTCCACCCCTAACTTGAATGCATTGGCGGCATCGATTTCCCATGCTGTTTATTAAGTTGTCGGACACCGGAATAGGAAGCGAAGACCAGACACAGAGTAAGCCTTGTTTTAGCTCATGTAACGACCTTGGAGGAGGATTTAAAGCAGCAACCTCTCTGCCAAGATAGTCCCAAAGATGTTCTATCGGATTCAGGTCTAGAGATCTAGCTGGCCATTCCATTCGTTCCAAAACCGTGATCCTCCAGATACTCCTCAACAATCCCAGCTCGGTGAGGTCGTGCATTATCATCCATCAGAATGAAGTCGTTACCAATAGCAGCAGCATATGGGCGGACATATGGATCAAGGATCTCATCCCGATATCTAAGACCAGTTACGGTTCCTCCATGGAACACATGCAGGTCAGTGTGGCCACCGAGCGAGATCCTGCCCAAACCAGGATTCCACCACCTCTATAACTGTGTCTTTCAACAGTGTTGGATTGATGGTATCTAGTGCGCTGTTCCCCTCCTGATCAGTAGACGCCCTGAATCACTCTCCATTGTAAATCTGGACTCGTCTGTGAACAGCACAGAAGCCCATTGTTGCTGCGTCCAAGAAACATGTTCTCTTACCCAGCATAAGCCGGTTCCTTCGCTGTCGTCCGTTGAGGGGAACGCACACAACTGGTCTTCTTGCATACAGACCTGCATTGTGAAGACGATTTCGCACCGTAGTAGCGGAGATTCTTCTTCCTGATGCATGAAAGTGGTCTGCAACGAGCTGCGGCACAGTAGTGGTTCTTCTCCTTCGTGCCGAAAGAGCTAGAAAACGGTCTTCTGCAGGTGTTGTAGCTCGTGGTCGACCTGGAACAGGTCTTCTGGACACAGAATCTTCGGATTGGTATTGATCCCAAAGTCGCTGAACAACACTACGAGACACAATGAGACGTCTAGCAACATCAGCCTGTGACAATCCCATTTCCATCCATCCAACTGCCCGCCACCTTAACGAATTGTAAACGACGTCTCTGAGACATTTTCTAATTTCTATTGACTATTGTCACCGAAACTGTCAACAACTGTTGAAAATCAACACAACTTACACACAAAAGTACGAAAAGCTTGATATTTGCATATTTTTCTCTCACTCATAAATATACGTTCTTTTCTATAAAATAAAAAAGTTGTAGCAATCGTTTTTGCATTAATGTTTTTAAAGTTCGTTATTATCATTCATGTAAACTACGCATTTTATTGTTGCTGCCATTTTTTTTATGGTGAGCTTCGAAAAACATGTTGTACCTTAACTTTTTGAGGCCAGTGTGTTATTATGTTTGCAAAAACATTATCTGTGAATAGAGGAAATGAAAAGATATAAAAAAAAGTTTCAAATTATTTTGGTTTGGAGTTTTAAAATGACTTGATTTAACTTGTTTAATAGCTGCCCCCCCCCCAAAAAAAACTGTTTATAAATTGTAAAGGTACTATTCGGATTTTTCTACAATCCTCTTGAGAGAAAATATTCTTTTTCTGTGATTTTAGTTTAAAAACCGATTTCCGTAGAGCTGACTTGATTTTATGCAAATGCAACTGCTATTTAAGTTCCTTTCGATGAGTACGCGACGTTAATGGTTAATCGTTGATCGTTAAGCGTGAAATCCAAGTATTAGAAAAGGTGAACAGCAACTGGGTGGTCGCGTGTCTTGGGATTAATAGTCGACGTAGAATACACTAGGATTTAAGGAAGTAAACAACCTTGGAGCTGACCGAGCTGTCGGGCTTCGAGAAGGATCACAACAAGGCGTTTCAACTCAAGATAAGTGAACTTCAATATTCTTGCATATCCCGTTAGGGTTTAGAATTTCAGATTACTCTCAGAGAGTTAAGTTATAAAATCATACATACATAAAAGTAACTATACTCTGCTTCTTCCTCGAACCTTCTTACACCCACGATGTCATTATTGCTATAAAATGTTGATCTTAGCATTATTGCATTTTAATACAACCCATAACAGATTCATGCCCTTTATCACATACTTAAGCTATGTCAAGACATCAAATATACTACCCAAGAGCATATAGTTTTCAGTCTAGTACTTACAAAAATTCATTGGGAAATTTTTTGATTTGATTTTCATATAAACTCATATTTTAAGCTTGAAGTGCTTATAGTACTCACATTAATCATATTTTGCCTAATAAAAGAATGATTTTTTATTAATATAAAGGAATAACATAAATATACTTTACAGGAAAAACATTTAATGTTCTAGACTCACCGAAGGGGAATTTAGCGATAATGGGCTTTTCTGATGTTAATGGCGCACCAACTCCATATTGATTTTCAGCACATACTCTGAAGCTATACTTTTTATTTGGTTCTAATCCAATAACATCGTAGTGGCATCCACGGACATAGCTGCTGACCTTTATCCATGACTGAAAAAAAAAATTCAAAACTTATTACTTAGGAAATCAGTGAATACATATGAACGTTGATTAATTTTCTGAGTAGCATTTATTGATAATAAATCGTATACGATAGGAATTAAACTCTAAAAAAAATTGAAGAAACATGCAACGAATTATTTTTTTATATATTTATAATAAATCAACTTAATATATGCCTCTTTCTGTGTAATAATGCCTATAGACCATTTATATAGTTGGAAAATCAAATATTAAGATCTATTTTTCTTTATAGGAAACCAAAACTTTCTGCCTGAAGGAATATAAAATGTAGACTATAATGCATCATAAAATAAAACTAATCAGCTTAACTTAAAAATATTTACCAATTTAATTAAATTTTTAAAATTAAATAACTATATTCATATTCATATACACAAATATTAAATTTGAATTTTTGTTAATTATTGGTAATTAAATTAGTGGTTCAATAATTTTCCTCTCGGCGTAAACAAATTTACAGGAACGATAAAATATTTGTAGAATTATAAGGATCTGAAATTTTAACGTAGGCTATAACTAATTTCATCAATCTTTATAGTTTCAATAATAATATATATACTAGAAGAATCTTAAAACAATTTTGTGTTATGTTCATGAAAGCTCAAATATTTTTGAGAATTTTTTATTTTCATATATGTGTGGAAATTGAGCACTATATATATATATGTATACACTCTTGGACAAAAAAATCAGCGCACCAAGTAGAAGTCGTCAAAATGAAACGAAATTTTACATGCGTAATGACTACTTTGATATAAGTAAATAATTAGAAAATCAAAGAAAAAGAATCATTTTTTTCAGAGAAAAAGGCAAAAGAACGGAGGATTTAATACCCTGTTTAACCACCTCTAGCGCGAATGTACGATGCGATACGATCGGGCATTGAGGCATACAAGTTCTGTATGATGTGTTGAGACATTTCGTTCCATATTTGCTGTAACCTTGCTTCTAGTTCGTCCAAACTCGTGGGATGCCCAACTCACCGTCTCAAATGATCCCAGATATGCTCGATTGGAGACAAATCTGGGGATCTGGCAAGCCAAGGAAGGGTAGTAACAGTGCGGAGACAGTCTTGTGACACCTTTGCTGTGAGAGGGCGAGCATTGTCTTGTTGAAAAATGGCTCCTGAGAGCTATTGCATGAGTGGCAATACATGTGGTTGCAGGATGTCATGGACATACCGATGGGCTATCATGGTGTGACACGGATCAATACTAGGGGAGACCGTTTATTGTAGACAATGGTACCTCATACCATCAGACCAGCCGTGGGAGTGGTATGTCGCTGTAAAGCAAAGGCAGGATTAAGGCTTTCACCGCGGGATCTCCATACACGAACACGATTGTCATCACTGCTGATATTGAATCTGGATTCAATATCATTTAATAATTTCTGGACATAAAATATTATTTAATATTAAATAAACCTTTCATAAATATATATTTATTTAATTTTAAAAATAATTAAATGAAATGAAGAAAAAAAGTTGATCGATGAATCAAACTATAACCTCGTGCATAGTATGCAGACGATATATCAACCAGACTACGGAATTGTTGGAGGAAATTGAAACTTAATTGTATAAATGCTAAGCATGAATTCCGAAGGCTATTTTCTCAGAATTGACAGGCCATTCGGCGGAATTACATTGAGGGTTGAACACCCTAAAAGAGTACTACTATTACACTACGTCTCGACCCCAAATGAATTTCCTTAGTCGTGCCCTCACCTTGTTAGTCAAAATGTAACGCGTGCGTTTTTTAGCTGGGTGTTGTCTATGTTAAGTGCTGTGTTTAAGATGTGCATGTTTGTGTATGTATACATGAACAATAAACAGGAGTATCTATCA
Source organism: Trichonephila clavipes (assembly GCA_019973935.1). NCBI lineage: Eukaryota > Metazoa > Arthropoda > Arachnida > Araneae > Nephilidae > Trichonephila > Trichonephila clavipes. The sequence goes on from BMAU01020970.1 coordinate 268,401, forward strand.
AAAGGACTGCTTCATCAATAATATCCCCACGAAACATTAAAAATCTAAAAGATGATCGTTAAAAAAATTCCTTACACTCGCCACGTTATGATATATATATATATATATAAATATTAAAAGTACTTACATTAAGAGATGGATCAAGTTTTTCTACAACATAATTTGTGATCGGACTACCACCATCATCCAAAGGTGGTTTCCATGACAACGAACAATTCTCCGGTGTAATATCACTGATTTCTAGTGGTCCCTGAGGTGGACCAGGCTTATCTGTTGCAAAAAAAAAAAAGATTTTACTATAAATTGTAAACAAAAGTTTTCATTGTAATAAGTAAGGTAACATATTTTTAAATGCAAGACATTTATATTTAATACAAAATAATCAAGAAAGTATTCCGAAAAAAAAATTTTTTTTTTCTAGGTTATATTTTTGACGAGAAAATTTTGTAATTGAAACTTATTTACTAACTCTATAAACATAAACATAAAACTTTAAGTTTTATAAGATAAAAGTTTATCGTTCATTTGAAGTAATTCTTCCTGCATTACATGAATAAAATTTTGTATCAAAATGTCCCAAATTAGCAGAAAATACTTTTTAGTTTCCTTATAAAGGGTGTTTTTTTAGAGGTATAGAACTTTAAATTGCAATAAAACAACGATGTATTATTCGATTGACATGAATTGTTTTTTATTCGAAAGATAATCTTGTGGCATTACATTTTAAATATAATTTCTGGCATAGGACTGTCACGGCTGGCTCGGATGTAGTCCAATCTGGACGTCCAATTTTCGATGACTTTTTCCAACATTTGTGGCCGTATATCGGCAATAACACGGAGAATGTTGTCTTCTAAATGGTGAGGCGTTTGTGGCTCATCCGCATAGACCAATGACTTTACATAGCCCCACAGAAAATAGTCTAGCGGTGTTAAATCACAAGATCTTGGAGGCCAATTCACAGGTCCAAAACGTGAAATTAGGCGGTCACCAAACGTGTCTTTCCATAAATCGATTGTGGCACGAGCTGTGTGACATGTTGCGCCGTCTTGTTGGAACCACAACTCCTGGACATCATGATTGTTCAATTCAGGAATGAAAAAGTTAGTAATCATGGCTCTATACCGATCACCATTGACTGTAACGTTGTGGCCTTCATCTTTTTTGAAGAAGTACGGACCAATGATTCCACCAGCCCATAAAGCGCACCAAACAGTTAGTTTTTCTGGATGTAACGGTGTTTCGACATACACTTGTGGATTAGCTTCACTCCAAATGCGGCAGTTTTGTTTGTTGACGTAGCCATTCAACCAGAAGTGCACTTCCTCGCTAAACAAAATTCGCTTATGAAAATCGGGAACAACGGCAATCTCGGTTTGGGCCCATTCGACGAATCTACGCCTTGCTTGATGATCGTTTTGATGAATTGCCAAACCAAACTGAGAATAAATTACTTGACAGCTGTTAAATCGGTCGCCATCTTTGAAAGTTATGCCAACTTAAACTTCTATACCTGGAAAAAAAACACTCTTTACAATTCATAATTGAAAAAAAATGAAGTGGAATAAAGTTTCAACGTCCAATTACTATTAATTTGATTCACACAAAAACTAACACTTATTTAATTTAGTTTATAAGTATAAAATAAATGTAAAAACTCTCTAATCAACATACTATGCACCTTACAATTCATTTTACAGTATATAAAACAATTATTCAATATGAGTTTTTGAACTTACCAACAATGGTCACTTTGCAGGAAGCGGAATCGGTGCCTTGCGTATTGGTCAATTTGAGAGTGTAGCGTCCAGAATCTTCCCTCTTGCTTTTCTTATTGATCAGGACCACAAAATCTTCACTCACTTCGCTGGTCACACGGTCGTCAGGTTTGATTTCGTTTTGGTTCTGAAATATACAATAGAAAGTTATATTCCGAGAAACGTTTCTTTTATAAACTGAAAGATTTGACAACAATAAGCGTGCTTTAAAACATAGGGGTACCTAGGAACATAAGCATTCCAGAACTTCTACAACTTGAAAATTATATACTTTAACGGAATATTCGAGTAGTATTTTGCTTTGATACCTAAACGCCGTTTTTAATGGAAGAAAGTAGTAGAAACCAGAAAACATTTGTCAAATAAAACATTATTACAATTTAAAAACAAGAGTAGAAATTGTTTGGGATTCCAAAGTTTTAGTGTATTTTTATACTATCGTCGTAAGTCTCTTCATTGAAACGACTTTTCAATAGAATAAATAATAAAAATCCATCCACTCACCACTGTCCATAAAGCTGTAGGTGGTGGACTACCAATATAAGGTACTCGGATAGTGAAAGGTTCACCAGCAGGAATTGTCAAGTCTCTCATAGCAAAACTAGTGTCAAGTTTTGGTGGACCTGAAAAATTAAGGGATACATTATTAAATTATATTATTTAAAACTTTTCTGAGATAATCCTCACGAACTTATAATATGATATAAATTAGACATGCTTTCAATGCATATACAGCTTTGAATTTCTTTTCCCTGAATTAACCAGAACTGGTTTCATGCAAAAGTATTAATGTTACATATTGTTGACAATATTATTATTTAGAACTTTAAGTTTTTATCTATCACAGATAGAAATATATCCTTTTCATTACATTACTGGTTATTTAACACCCACAGATACATATGAGGAAAAAAATCTTCAAAAACAAATTAATATTGACTGCAGCAAAAAGTAAATACTCACATGGCGGCATCCTGGCGAAAATACCATCCGAATTAGAGCTCCACGGTCCCTGTCCAGCTTCATTACAGGCAGCCACTCGGAATTCGTATTCGTTGTTCTCCTGCAGACCCGTGACTCTGTGAGTGAGTCCGGGAATCGTGACATTGGTGGCCCGTGTCCACTTGTTGTCTCCAATCTTCCTCTTCTCCAGCACGTAACCAGTAACAGGGCTACCTCCATCTGTTCTGGGTTTGGTCCAGGAGAGAGTGATGGAGTCCGTCGTAGTCTCCACAGAGTGTGGTATACCCGGTGGTCCTGGTGGATCTATAGATAAGTGTATAATACATGTCCTTAATATGTAGTCCCTTTTATGAAATTTCAATGCACTTTTACACAATTTGCTTCTATTCTAAACCAAAGTGCCATTTTTGTCACGTGCGCGCGATGTGAAATTATTATACAATTTCAATAAAGTAAACTATGAATGACTTTGCACACATGTGTAATTATTATTTGATTACAGAATATCCAAGAAGTTGGAATGTTGCGTTATAAATAAACTATTTTGGCAAAATAGCCAAGCAATTAACGGTAAAAGATTCTAAAAAGACCTAAATGAAAAAAAAGTTTATTAAGGGGTGTTGGAAAGCTAAAATCTTATTTTTTGACAATTTGAGATTTTTACATTTTCAAACTGTATAGATTTTAACCTTTCTAAAAATACCTTACTTTAAACTCTAGGGTATTTAGAAGCCCTTAAAACGTATTTTTAAATAATCATTGAATTTGGGCCACGTCCATTTTAATGGCAAAAATTGTAAACAAATTACTTTGTTTTTGCTTAAAAGTGTAACGACTGATATAAACCAAAACATGTATCTTTTATTTTAAATTGACCCATTTATTTTTTTTATTTCCTAGCCAATTAGAAGTCTCACTGTATACATTAAAATCAATTTATCACAAAATGTAAATTTTAATGTGCGATGTACCTTTTCTGAGAAACAACTGTTCACAGGTAAGTAAATTTTTTATGAATTATTTATAATGATGTCTAATGTATACTAAAATGAGCTTTTTGTAAAAAACTCAAAAATTTAATTTTTACAAATTTTTTAAGTAAAAAATGGGTCAAATTTTGCAATGTTTTATAAAATATTTCATAATTTATTAAAAAATTCAAAATTAGCTAAAAGCTCATTTTAGTATAATGAGAGAGGTGTACTTTAATAGTATGAAAAATTTCAAGCATGTACATAAAACAGATTTTGAGAAAAGGTACATCGAAAACAGCCAATTTAACATTGTCAGTATAGAGAAAGAGAGAGGTTTCCAACTCCCCTTAAAATAGAGAGAGCTTAAACAGTAAATTTATCTGAAAAGGTTTTTCGTGTAGGTAGAATTTACAATTTATTTTCGGTATAATTTTGATTAACATTCATTTATCTTCCACTGAAGATAAATTTCTGGATAGTTCCTACCCCTATTGTACCATTATGACCTATACTAATCATCTCATTTCTAATCATTACATCTCAGGAAAACAAAGTGACCAATTGCAAAATGAGGCGTGATGAAAATGCCAAGTATTGAGAAAATTCAACAAAAAAAATCTTTGATTAAAACCTTTTATATACCGTATATTTCAGAATATAAACATAGTGGGAATTTTTTCTTCAAAAATTTACCCGATATTTAAAGTATCCGAACATGTTGAAAATGACCAAATTTGGACAAGACCGATATTTTTGTTTTCGATTTTATTGAATACAGCTATCTTTTGGCTTTACAAAACATACTTTGTTTTGATTCTACGCTTCTTAGAGGCGAAGTTACAATCAACTTTATTAAGTTAGAAAAACCGGAAGTGGATATTTGATGTACCAGAAGTAGGCATTTAAATTGTTCGAAATCTATCATGGCGAGTCTGATCACACAAAATATTACAAATGTATTTCTATAAAACTTTTTGAACCTGATATATTTATGCTATTTTCTAGAGAATGTACTAAAATATTTCTTATTGTATGAATATTTTTTGAGTTAGGGCTTGTTATTTAAATAATGGTCTCACAAAGGCGTGATTTTTCTTATAACGTTTAATCAATCAGCTCTAAAATTTTCAAATTTTAATAAAACATTACATTTTTAGTACATTCTCTAGATAAATGCTTCTAGATTGTTTTGGTAATTTTTTTACTAATATAAGTTTATTACTTTTTTCTCTAATTGCTTTGAAGTTTTTCAAAAATATTGCTAAAACTTCACTTAAAGTTGTGATTTTTGTGAAATTCAGGCAATTTATTTTAAATATTAGTATTTATTGGTATTGAATCCTAAAAAAGTTTTATAATGTTTAACTATGCTATTTTGTCAAAAAGTACTCTGAACGTGTTTGGATACCTTAAAACCCGTATCCCGTATATGAGTCTAACCGTAAAAAAAATTCCTGCGACTTTTCTTCATGTCACCAAGATGAAAATGTTGCTATTGGGTAAAATAGGCAAAATGCTTTCCATTCATATTGACGAAAATTAAGAAGCCAGCAATTATAATTTTATTTCTAGTAATCTTAACACACTTTTTCCAATAATTTACCATACACTGTCTGGACTAGTTTTACTTTCAACACCATTTGTTTTGTTTCGCTTTGAAAATGAATGGAAGGATAAGTTTGTGTACGACTAAAAAATTTCATTCTACAGAAAATCGCATTTGAAGAAATTTCTAATGACAATATGGCTGCTCGGCATTTTATGTAAATGAGAAACTAGTTCGAGAGAGAATGAAAATACATTTTGAATTAGGGTAGAAGCTAAAATCAAAAAAGGCATCGCATAATCTCATTGACCTTTGTTTCGTGCCCAGGAGAAAAACTCGCCGCATGATAATTATAGGCATTCAGATTGAGTGAATGTGAATTTTACGAGCTATTCGAAATTCGAATTCTGGCGTCGACTTTAAAGAGTTTATGTGAATCTCTCTCTCTCTCTGTTCTCTTTTAAAATAAAAGTTCCATTCAAAACACCAAAATGTTAACAAACGCTTTCCAGTTTTCCAGAAAAACAGTTTTTTCTAAACTACCTTTCTCTCGAGATTATCAAATCCAGATAAAAGTCTACCCACTTATATCTGGAATTTTTCCAAGAATTTTTCGTATATACATAAAAATATACGATATGTACTACTGTGAGAAATAATGGTTTGCAAGATTAAATCCTTTTAACTAGAATGTCGATAAAACTTTCGAATTTCGGTGAAACTGATAATTGAAATCTTACCAAAAGGCAATTTGGCAAACACTGGATCCATAGTTGCTGGATCACTGGTGCCGTACAAGTTCTCTGCCATCACTCTAAACTCGTACTGTCTTCCCACAGTCAAATTTCTTACTCTGGTAGAAGTACCATTGACGAAACTGCTCACTCTCGACCAAATGGTGGTTCCTTTCTCTCGTTTTTCCACGATGTAATTGGTAACTTCTGAACCTCCATCGTCCTTTGGAGGACTCCATTTCAAAGTTAAAGAGTCTCCCTCGATATCTTCTGCTTTCAGATGCTCGGGTGGTCCAGGGCGATCTATAAAAATAATTTTAAAGATTGTTAGCATTTTTTAAAAATAATTGAAATTATCCATGCTTTTATGTTGAAAGAGCATTTGAAACTGTTGATATACTTACCCAGAACTGTAACCTTGCAGTAACAAGTATCAAAACCTGATATATTCTTCAGGAACAATTTGTATTGTCCACTGTCCGAGCGTTTGGCATCAGATATTCCCAAAACGGCATAGTCGTCTCCTACCTGCAAAAGAACAATTTTTTTTTTTTAAAAAAAAAAGAAATGTTAAATAAGAAAATACTTTTCATAGCTACGTTGAACATTTTTATAGTAGTTTATCCTAAGAGGAATTTTATACTGAAAAATTTTGTTCGATTAATATTAATCAATTACATACGTTAGTTTTCAAACTAACGTTCATAATAACTCTACAAATTTTATAAATTCAATATAGTATATTATTTCTAAAAACTTTACTAAAAAAGCAGGTATTGACACAAAAAAAAGAAAACTGAGAATTCTCGTGATTTTCATGAAAATTTTACTTTTCTTTCGATTAACACGTTTATCGAAAAGGGTTCTTTGAAGAATATATTACTTATAATCGTACAAAGAGTGATACAATTGTAATACTTATGGTTAATTATTTACAAGTACATCATGCAAATATATTGTTTATCATAGTCAAGATGAAAGTTAAAGCATTTTTAATAATTTGCTTCAAGCTATTAGAGTACATTTCTGTGTAAGGATGTAATCTATAACAATGTGGTTTCCGCGAGGCATATCTTCCCTAATTTGGGTTTTCTTCCATCGAGGCAAATTAAGACTTTTAAGTTAGAACAACGTTGCACTGAAAATGAATGCCTCTACAGAATAGTATATAAATAGTCAGAGAGATAGATAATTTAATATAAATGATTATAGAGAAGAGTAGATGTTAGTAGACGACTTTAATTAGTACTTGAATGATAGTCGCCTAGCCACTTGTACGTTACAACATAACAAAGCATTTTTACTTTGAAAAGTCTGAGAGGTTGCAACTCATTTCAAATAAGTACCAATTGATTTTTAATCTTTGGTTTGTCTTGTCAGAATATCACGTACTTTCTAGAGTTTAACTTAGTAAAAGCAACTTATTGCAAAGATTTCTTTGTAGTTTGAGTTCAATTCAATGATTTCATTACCCACGCTGCTTTCGGATTCCTAGGGAATTAAATTAATGATTGTGGTCTTCTCCTCAACTAACATGAGGAGGAGATACTGTGACGAATCAATATTTTCAAAATCGAAATTTTTTATCTATCAGTTTTGGAAAGGTAATATTCGTCTTATTTAAATCAATAAAATGAATTCTAAATCTTTAAGTTATTTAGATTTAGGATTTATATTTATATTTATTCGGTTTGCATACCTTGAAAAAGCACCTAGGATCTTTATCATCTAAATCGACATCGTTTCTAGACCAGATAGCGTTCGGCTTGGGAAACCCAGTAAACGGAGCAGTAAGGCTGAATTCTTGACCGGCTTTAACAGTGATGTCTTTCAAAGCCCCAGCATCAATTCTTGGTTTGTCTAAATTAAATAGAAATATAAAAAAATTAAAATATGATATGCCAAATATTTTACAGAATTTAAGGAATTAAAACACATTTTTGTAAAATTCAGCATATGAAAAAAGTATTTAAGCTTACCAGGTTGGTCCTCGACTTTGACCAAGTCACATGGTCGACTTGGTGGACTGTCTCCAACGTCGTTGACGGCAATCACTCTGAACTCGTATTCATCTCCTTCTTTCAAATTAGGCACCTAGAAAGCGAAATATATGAGAATTTAGGTACAAAACTAATTTTATATCGGTATTCTACGGATTTTTCAGCCAAATAAATGTAAAAGTTTGACAAATTGGGTCAATACATTACAAAAAGATAACATTAGACAGGACATCAAAGATCTATTTGACGTGATTCCAAAATCATGTCAAAAACGAGTAGCACACCGATATCAAATGTACATTATTAGAATTATTCTATGTTAAATCAATTACTGTAGTATTTTTTTGAATTTGTGTAAGGCTGTAAAAAGCGAATCAATATTAATAAAATATATATTCATACGCACATGAGGAATATTTTAAAATTAGATTCTACAGTGATTGGATGGTAATTGGATAGTTATCTTGAAGGTTGGCGATTATTGCGATAATACGTAAATACTATAAATTGCAAAGAGGACACAAAATAATCCTGTTCGTAAAAGTTTAAACAGATATGAAACTTATTGACAAAGAAAAAATAAGTAAAAGAACGCTAATACTGAGCAATTTAAAGATTACTAAGAGTCAGAGTAAAAAACTTTGAGTAATAATTTTACACACGAGAATTTTTTAAACCATTTATGCATCAAAAATATAATATTGAGTAGTTTTGAAAATGTTTACTGAAGAGTTCCAAAGGAAAGGACCAAATATTCAGTTATTATAGTTTGTAAAACTTATATAAAAATAAAAAAATATCCTATGACCTTTTGGTTTTCATAATTACCATAATTTGGATGAATAAATGAGTTATAGTGTGCTTCTTTATTATTTTCTTAATGATTTAGTTATCCACACAGTTCATGTTTGGTAATTCGTAAAACTGCTTTCAATTATATGTTTCTCAACTGTTATGAATTGTTTAAATTGTCAGCACGCCTTCTTAAGACTCAGTTTGTGTGCTAAGAGAAAATTGTCTCAATTTTGCTTCTTATTTTTAAAGTAAGGGGAGGAATCGAATAATCTTTAGGAGAGAATGAGGGACTGATATGATGATGTATTAACGGCTTACCGTAAATGTAGTGTCCGGATGTGGAACAGTATTAATGATATCCCACTCCTTAGCACCTTTCGGCCTCTTCTCTATTAAATATCCTTGGATCTTGCTGCCACCGTCGTGAAGAGGTTTGTTCCAAGATAGAGTCACAGAATTCTTTGTTACTTTGTCTACACGAGGCATATCTGGAGCACTTGGAGCGACTAAGGGATAAGAAATTTATAATGAAATGAATTATAAAACAAAGAAGAAAGCCTTAAGAATCTTCTTTAATGATAAAAATACAGCAACAAGAATCTATACTTCAATCATAAACATTTTAATGAATAATATTGCACAAAATATTAAAAATTGGCATTTTATTAAAAGTTTAAATAAGTCGAAGACTTTTAAAAAGTGCTATTTGAGGTAAATAACTTACATTTTTGTTCTTTAGCTGTAATTGGATTAGATGGCTTGCTAGGCTTTCCAGGGCCACCTTCATTAACCGCCATGACTCTGAATTCGTATGTTTTGCCTTCTGTCAAATTTGGCACATTAAATTCTGTGTGTGGTGTGGGGTAAGAGTTAACCTTGAACCAATCTGGCGTTCCACGCTCTCTTTTCTCAATGATATAACCTAAAGTTGATAAAAAAAGGTTAGACAAATTATTCAATGAAAGAATTCACCGACGAAAGCTGCTTAAGAAGAGTACCAAGTTTATTTACCTGTGATGGGTTTTCCTCCGTTATTGGAAGGTGGAGTCCATGCAATGTTGGCAAAGTTAGGACCAAAATCTTTGACTTTTGGTTGTCCTGGAGCATCTGGAGTATCTGGAAAATTTAAATGATCGAATTTATTACAAGATAACATTTTTCATAAATATTGCCAAAGAGTAAGAAACAAGCCTGAACTAATAAATACAGAAATTTCGTGTCGTTTCTTATTCTGTACCTTAGGCTTTTATTATAATTAGCAGGAGATTATATCTTTTAGTGGAGTTTGGAATTTATTGCCAATAGTAATTTTGCAATGCAGTCATACCCATGTAAAATAATATGTTTTGAATTGTCAATTCGCTGTCCAGAGTGGACTTTGATGCAGCCAGTAACCAAAACCGTTATTTTTCAGCTACTGTTGATTGACAACTAGTTCTTTGTCTTCTTTGTTTTTCATGTTATAAGTTTTTGTGTTTTAAAGTCCATCAATGAGAGAGAGAGAGCACATATTCGAGAGATATTGTACACTTTCACCATTTCTAATATTATGTCACAACAGTACCATTATATAATAAAACTCGCTCGCTAAGGCTTTGAATGATCATTCATCATTTTTGAACAACGGTCAGAGAATGATGCCGATACCCATGTTGAGACCCTAGTCATAACCTACCAACTTCTGCCATCGTAAGGACTTCAACAGATTTAGTGTACCACGATTGGTATTTAGTGGAATGCGTGAGTGTTGATTAATGTCACACTATAAAGTAACACGAGAGTTATTGGCAATGGACCTCGTAACTTTGAGACACGGTGAAATAACGCGCATGACACCTGAGCTGGTATCCCTTTTTCCGAACGTCCGTGATAGCGGGAGGTTTTTGAGCCTCGATAGATTAAACGTACATCAGCCCCTCTACATGGCGTGTTTTCAGTGGTACTAGACTCGAACTTGTGACATCCCAACTACGAGCCCGTGATCATAACCACTAGGCTGCCGCATTCAGGTCTATAGTGGAATTAGGATTCGAACGTGTAGTTCGACTGGCCTTGAGCTTGATGCCAAGTCACTCGACAAGAAAGGCATTTACTCATTACCGTAGGAATATACAGGTGTATAGCCAACCACACCATCATAATGTATTAAATACAAATTTTCATCATAATATATCTTAGTTTTCCAAATTCCTTAAGGGGTTAAATACAAAACGAGGGGCGGGGGTGCATCTACCTGTCTTTATGTTCAGCAAATAACTTTTTGTTATGAAAATATTTCTATTGCAGCATGAAATGTAAATTTCTATATGCTTCTCAATAACTTTCAATGAGCCATATCATTAATTCATAAAAATGATGCAATTCAGTAACATTAAATTTATATTTTTCTACTATAAACATAGAAAATTGTACTTACCAAATGGATTCTTAGCGTAAACTGGTTTGCCTTCCAAAGGATCGCTGACCCCATACATATTTTCAGCCCGAACTCGGAACCTATATTGCTTTCCTTCTTCTAAATTTCTCGCAACACAAGTCGGTGTTGGGCAGAAGGAAGCTACTGGAGTCCATCTCTCAATGCCTACTTCACATTTCTCTACCTGGTAACCTGTGTGAGTAGTTATTTCAATAATTAATATTTCATATTTATCTCTAATAATTTATTTCTGTTATTACATTTACTATAAATATTTCTAGTTGTATAATATTATAGCAAGACTCGTATTTCTAGCGAAAGGGTAAACGTGTTTGAATTTCGATTGGGAAAATGTTTAAAACAATTTATGGTAGTTGTGTTCAGATGAATACTTAAATTAATGTATTAAAATGTTAATACACACATTTAAAAAGTATATATATTTAAAAACAACTCTAAGAAGAGCAAAATATAAGGGAACACATTTTAGCACATAGTTTTTAAACAAGAAATAGATACAAATGCGCATATTTGTTTTGTCCTCTGTTTCTTTGATTAAACTGTTGATGATGATGTCGTATCCATGATGGGACCAAATCAGATAGTACCATGGGCGCAGATGACTGTTCTGGCAATCTGCTCAATATTGTTGACGAAAAGAGGACCCCTATTTTTTGGAAAGCAACAAGAATAGCTAGACAGTCAAAAATGTGAGCAGGTGTCAGCTCTGTATCTAAAAAGTTATCACAAATCCTATAAGATATTCTACCATGCCTAACAAACTTCATTCCTCTGTAATGACCTGTTCTTAGCCTAGCAATAATCTTTGCTATAAGATGGTCTCCACTTATATTACAGATTTGATGCTTTACAGGAATTGATTTCTCTCTCAATTTGAAATTTATGTCTTATAAAGTAATGTTCATAAAGCTGCAATTATTAAGATTTCTAGATTAAACTGTGTGTTTATACAGTTTCTTATAATGTATGTGGCAAATTTGGCATTAAATCTGAAAACAATACATAAAATTCCGAAAAATTTATACACATCATTAAATTGTAAATAGTATAAAAACCTTTTTCAGAATATACCTTATTTCTTTCAAATATTTATTTGACAGCCGAGCAATCTTGGGAAATACTTTTAGAGAAGAAATAAAACGACATTTAAAAGAATTTACCACATGTTTCCCATGGCTGCATGAAAATATAGATATAATCAATAAATTGGGTAGCTATCATAAATGATACTATAATGCAAAAAAATTCTCTATTTTCGAAAACTATTTATCAATAGGTCTAACTACATAAACTGATGTATTTTAAAGAATAATAAGTAAATAAATCCCATATAATTTAGGCGAAATATTCGAAAATTTTTTAAACGATTACTTAATGAAAAATACTATGCATTTCTAAAAATAATGACTAGGAAAAAAATACCAGTTATGTCTGATCCTCCATCGTCGTCCGGTTTCTTCCATTTAAGTGTAACTGAGCTGGAAGTTACTTCCGGATATTCCAGATTCTTTGGAGGCCCGGGTTTATCTGAAATGTTATATATAGGTATAAAAACATCTTAATATAATCATCTCGAAAAAATAGTCTATAAAACTTTTATAGATATGAAAAAATTCGTAGGCAGTGAGTTACTCGATTGGTTCAACTACGATAGATCTAAATGTGTATGTTAAGGGAGATAATTGAAAAAGAATATTCTAAAATGAAATTAAATTATTGAATTATATAGTACATGAAGGTAGATAAAAAAACTTATTTTAGAATTTTAAAACCTTCTAATGCAGTAACGATGTTCGCTGGTATATAGATGATGGGGAAAATTATTTTTATATATGTTTACTGCCAAAAGAGGAATGAAATCTTGATAGTTGAACTTCCTTTTATGATAAAAAGTAAAAGTAATTTTTGTTACAGTGAAACAGCCTTTTTAGTGGTTTTTAATATTTATTGCGATGAATCGGACTGATTCGACAGTGTGGAGAGAAAGAGCTTGGTTATGGAATTTGTACTGCACAATGAACTACTCACTATATAGCACTCATTAATCCTTAATCATCACTTTTGGTTAAATGTATAGCAGGAAAATAATTATTTACTATAAAATCATCTACCCAAAATTAAGTCTCTCCTCCCCCCTCCCGTTTTTTCCCGAAAATTCAGTCCCTTTAGAGCAAAATTAAATTTTGAAATTTTTGAAAATATTATTTCTTTTTTTTTATCTTTATATCATAGAATATCTTTTCGCATAGGTAAGTTCTAATCAATAATAAAATTTTCTGTCTCCATATAACCTTAATTAACCCTCTTGTACATATTATTATAAATATTTACCATATTTGAATTAAATTCTCTAGTTTAATTCAAGAGTTTTGTAAACACATTTCAGTTTTTTACTTTGTGTCATAAAGGTAGTATAGGAATTATCGATAATAGTAATTTATTTGTAACTATAATTTCTCTTTAAGAATTAGAGAATTCGAGCTCGATAAAGATGTTACATAGTTTGCATCAACTGATTTTTTTTTATAATCATTAATACTATTGAAACAAACTAAAAAGTATTAAATGCTGTTTTAACATTATTTTCTTAGTACATATAAATAAACTCAAAAAATATTCTGATAACTGTAAAAATTCAACCAGATATAGATAGTACAATAATGCGTAATTTTAATTGATTATTTTAATAACAAAATGTACATAAAATATAGAGATTTTTTTAAAGTAATATTGTTTAGATTGTGTGAAAATTCTTTTCCATATTACTATCGTCTGCTTTAATTCAGTATATAATTCATGCAACTCTAATTTATCTGATTGTTTAATTTATTTGCTGATATATAATCGTCTGTTGTTAAAGTTATGTTGCTTAAATTGGCATCGTTTGTAATTATTCTAAATTTGTTAGTTCAATCGGAGAAAATATTCTGGGGTAATAACCTATGAAAACGAGAATATTTTTATGCATAATCGAAGCTGGTTGGCTTTAGTATGTATTTAATTTTTGTGTATATTTTCAATATATATATATATATATATAATTATTCATTTAGAGATCTTTTTGATTATTTGGAGTGACTATTAGAATAAAAAGCAACTGTGGAATTAACTTTGGTTGCTATTCTTCGCAATGACATTTGGCGACGACTTTCGATTTAGCGAAAATGGTCAATAGTATGATGCGTAAGTACCTTAAATTATTTTTGCTAATTTTAATTTTCCTGAATCGAGATTTTTAATAAATAACTTAATTAAATACATAATGTTAAGGCTCATTATAACGTGCAGAATACATATAAATGAGGTATTATAGACTTCATGCAGGGATCTTATATAAGATAATATCTTTTTTTATAACTAATTTATACATAAGGCTTAGAAAGTCTTCAACTATTTAAGAACTTAAAGTCCTTTTAGGTTATTTATACTTACCGTACACCAATACAGTGATATCAGCAGAGTCTTCACCGTGAGCGTTCTTCGCCTTGACGGTGTATTTTCCGCTGTCAGATCTCTGAGTGACTGGTATGTTCAAACTGATGCTATCCTCTGTCGTTTCAGTTTGTATGCGGTTGGTAGCGGGCAATTTCTTGTCGTTCACTGACCATTCGGTGGTGGGAGTTGGTGCACCGGTTAGTGGCATACTGATGCGCAGAGGATCACCAGCTTTTACACGAACAACCTTGCCATACAGACCATCCAAATGTAGTTTGGGTTTTTCTGGAAAGTTAGAATAAATTTTTTATACAATGTAGAACTCTATTTTATATCTTACACAAGGATACTTAGAGAAATACGTAGAGAATAAGCAGGTATAGTAGTTTATTCAGATGAAAAACTAAGCACTTTTTGAAGATATAGCTTGAGTTTAGATATATCTTCTATACAACAATATATCTTGTTTTTAGACATTAAATGGAGTAAAAATAATAGTTAATGAAATGAACTGTTCCATTTTTAAAGTTTTCACCCAGCAAAATTTTGTTATGAATTTACTTTATGCAAAATTATATACAGTAGGAATAAAGAAGGGCGATGTTATCTTTTTAATCATTAAAAGAAACATAATTTACCTTTCATAGGCTTTGCCGTTATTGGAATTGAAGCTTCACTTGGTGGTCCAGAGCCAGCTGCATTTTTAGCAGATATTCTGTACTCATATTGATGGCCGTCGGTCACGGTATCATCAGTGAATATACAGCTCTAAAAAAATTAGTTTTACATTAAAAAAAATTTGAACAACTTTTGGTATATAAGAATAACAATAAGTAAAGAAATGAGATATATTTTCTTATATAAGTCAGAAGCAGCATTATTTGATTTTATGACACATTTCCAACAAATAAAGAGGTCTCAGGGGTGTTAAGTTTCACTAGAGGTCTGAAAATATAAACAATTTTCAAACAGGTATAATTCTTTAAAATTTAGATTAAATTATATTCGAATCTTTTGCACATTATTTATAAAAGAATGGGGCTTCAGAAAAGTATAAAATGTTTAAAATATAATAATAATTTTAAAAATTATAAGCATATGAAAATTCTATAATAAATATTAAATATTTTTTGCGTTGTGCTCGCTATTTTCTAAAATAGAAGCTTCTGATGTATAAAACCTTATATAATTATGAAATGCATCATACTATTTAAACACTACCTAATTTTAGTATTATAAATCTTTCGTATTTGAAAATATTTGTAAAATATTGCAATTTTTTAAACATTTTTTTAAAAATGTATTTTTTTATTTATTAAAATATGAAAGTTATTATTCTATTTCAATAAAAATAGCTACAGTGTAATAAGAATACATTTAATTTTATAAATCAACTTATAGCTAGTAATTAAAGCTACTATTTTAGAAAATAGAATGCGCAACGTAAAACTTAACAAATATTTCTTTGAGAATAGCTTCTTATTTCCATATGCATATAATTTTTAAAATTATGATTATATTTTAAACATTTTATACTTTTCTGAAGCCCCATTTCTTTATAAATAATGTGTAAAAGATTCGAATTATTTAATTTAAATTTAAAAGAATTATACCTGTTTGAAAATTGTTTATATTTTTAGACCTTTAGATAAATTCAACACCCTTGAGACCTCTTAAAACTATTTTTTAAAATCAGATCATCCATTAGAAAGGCATTGCATGAAACTGTTTCGCGTATAAATCAATTATGTTGATTTCCCTTGAACCTTCTACTATTGTAGAATCACACAAATTTCTAAACTATTCGTTACAATATTATCAACAAAACAGAGCTTGTTTCTCTCTTTTTACATAATATTAATAGAAAGTTATAAATGATCGTAAGAAGCCCCATTCTCACACCCATATGTACTCAAAAACAGCTATTTAATTAGGTATAACTTAATTTATTTTTGTGATGTACGATACATATTTATATAACCTATATCTTAAATCGAATCATTCCCACCAAATTCTTTGGGATTCATCTTAAGACACAAAGAATACATATTAAATAATTATTAAAATATATTGTATTTAAAAAAATTTGACTCGACATCAGAAATAGATACAACAATAAAATCTCACTTACAGGCACTGGACTCTTGTTAACTTTCACCCATCGATTGGACTTCTTGTCCTTTCTCTCAATGTCGTATCCTATGATGGGCGAGCCACCATTGGAACGGGGAGGCTCCCATTTCAGCTTGATGAAATCTCTGTCATAATCAACGGGTTCGGGCTGACCCGGACGACCAGGCACGCCTAGTAAAGAATAAGCAAGATTAATGAAATAACTTCGTTAAATTTTGAATATCATTAGAAGAATCTTATAATGAGTTAAGAAATAACCTCTCAGAGCATGGAAATGCACAGATTTCAGTATATGCAAAGATGGAGGGGGGAAGGTTTATCTTTATTTTAAGTTTTGAAGATATGAAATACTAAATTAAGTATGAATAGAAGAGTGCATATGTTATAATATTTAAGTAAATTTTAACTCTCCACCCTCTCATTGCTAAAACAACAACAGCAACCGACACTCAATGTGAAAATAGTTTTTGTCGAATAATGGAAGATGATATGACAAAATATAAGTATTTAAAATAAGAGTACGAAAGATATTTTGTATATATAAAGGTAAGAGTAAATTATAATTATAAAAAGACGCCGGCAGAGTGATTTTGTGCAGCGATAGAGTTTAAATACCAATTTAAGTTAAACGCTCAAATAAATTAATTCAACTGGTTATAGAATTTAAATTGAGAATCAGACCTTTTAAGTTAAAAAAAAATCACCTCAGCGATACTCAGTCTTTTGATTGTTGTTTTGAGAGCTTTTTGATTGCGATCTGATTATCTTTTATTATTAGCGATTATTTTTTATATACAGTGAAAACTACTGTATTTAATCTATTGGCCTAACCAATAGATTTTTTCTTCACTGCATCATACTGACTTCCTCCCTTACGACCCGGACCGGACCTGGACCAAACATGACTACGGAACAATCGGAACATGAAAGGTACACGGAGGCTTATCTTAATTTCCACAAAACGTGGGAAAACAGAATGAACACCTGTGTAATTAACCTAAACAACTGCAGAACTTCGGAAGTGACAACTGTCATCCGAATCATTGAAGAAATCGATGTTCAACTGTGTGAGGGAATTCCCCTTCAATCGTCCCGAAGACCAATCAAAGAACTTGCGCCAGCTGAGCGAAGTCCTCGACGAGGCGAAGTTCAAATACACTCACATAAGGAAACGGGAGATTGCCGAGCAGAACAAGCTACTCCAAGACCAAATTGATGACTGGGGTCTTCCATCCAAACCCGTTGATGCACCATTTCAAGTCATTCTGTCCAAAAAGAAGGGCAGAAAAAATTCAGGAGACAACGGCCTGGATTCGAAAAAAGCCAAAACTTCTGACATAGTAGAAACCCAGAATCAATTCTCTGGGCTTTCTAACAACAACGAGGTTAATATGGACGTGGTTGACCCTCAAGAAGGAACCTCTTCAGCCACAAGCCATCCCGGTGTCACGGCACCTCAGAAAAAACTTCACGTTCCTCCAATTAATATTGATAACGTGGAAAATCAGGCAGCTCTGCTCCAGCACCTGCAAACCATCACAAAGCAGAAATTGGAAGCCAAGCTCATCGGCACCAAGTTCCGTATCTACCCCAAGACTCCTTATGCTTACCATCAGATAAGGAGATACATCGAAGAGAATTCCTTAGAAAGCCATACATACATGCTGCCCGAAGACAAATTGCTCCGAGCAGTCATCCGAGGCCTTCCTATCGACATGTCTCCCACCCAGATAATTGCCGACCTGGAAACCCAAGAATTCCATGTCAAGGACTGCCACAACATGCAGAGCAAAAAAACCGGCCAACCGATGCCCCTCTTCATGCTCTCCATGGAAAGCAACGAGGCACACAAGAAAATCTTTAAATCTGTCACGAGTATCGGATATGTCAAAGCCAAGTCGAGGCTCTAAGAAAAAAATACGGACCATCCCAGTGTTTTAGATGCCAGGGATTTTTTCACTCCAGTAAATATTGCACCCGAACACCCAGGTGTGTCAAGTGCGCCAAAAATCACCTGGCGAAGGATTGTAAAAAACCCATCGACGAGAAACCAAAATGCTGTCTCTGCGAGGGAGAACACCCTGCCAACTACCTCGACTGCCCAAAACATCCCCGGCATAGGATCGCCGAAGAGAAGGAGAGGAAAAAGAATGTAAAAAACCAGCCTACATTACACCCGAGCCACCTACAGTAAACTTTTGGGAGCAGCGTGCCAAAACAGCCGCACAGCGCCAACAGTCCACCTCAACCAACCAACAGAAACCAGCGAAACCCCTACAACTTCAACTCCCCCATCGAAGCAAAACAATAACCCAGAAACCATCTCCGATATATTCGACGAACTCAAGAACCCAGTCGTTCAAGAGACATTCGAATTATTGGAAGAATTCATCAAAATAGCCACCACTATCCCCACCAGATTCGGACGCCTCAGGGCTATCAATCAACTCTGTAAAAACGAATTGAACATTTAATCCAATCAACAGAAATAATTCCAACCTAACGTTGGTGTCTTGGAATGCCAACGGCATCAGAACTCGTGTGGAGGAATTCAGGGAATTTATCTCTGAATGGAATCCAGACATCATCAACTTGCAAGAGACCCACCTCCTACCCTGTCACCACCTTGCCTTTCCCAACTACAATATCTACAGAACCGACCGCACCTGCCGTGGCGGCGGAACTGCAATCTTAATAAAAAGAAGTATTCCCCATCATGAAATAGTAATAAACAACCAAAGTTTTGAAACCACAGCAATAAAAATCGAAAGAACCAATTTGCAACCTATCACAGTGATCTCAGCCTACCGCTCACCCAGAAAACCAATTCTAGTCCATGATCTTCATCAGCTCTTCAGGAACCAGGATTACGTCCTCGTCGCCGGCGACCTGAACGCAAAACATGCTTCCTGGAGTCCAATAGCCCAGCAGAATGTCGCAGGACATACAATTAGAAGATTTTGCGACAGCACCGGATACTCCCTAAATGCTCCATTGGAACCAACTCATTTCCACAAGAACCTCAGAAACACGGTGATCCATCTAGCTATCTGCAAAGGTATGACCATCACCGATGTTACCTCAATTCCCGAGCTCTCAAGTGATCACAACCCTGTTCTCTTTGAGGTGTGCTTGGATAATTTTACCGCACCTGCCCTCAGTACCTATGCTTTTCCCAACTGGAAGAAATTTCAAGAAATTCTAACTAACTCCCTTCCAGGTAACCCAATAATTAATAATACTAACAATATCGAAATGGCCATCAATAATTTTAACTTCTCTCTTAAAAATGCTTTTAATAATAGTAGTACCTTTAAAAGTATTAATAAACCCCTTAGCACTATCCCCTCTGTCATCAGGGAAAAATCAAATTAAAGAATAGAATTCGTAAAGATTGGCAGGCCACTAAATACCCTCCTTACAAAACTCAACTTAATAAGCTGCAAAAAGAAATTAAGAAAGAGCTTCAAAATTACCATAATTTTAAATGGGATAAACTTCTTGCAGAAGCCACCCCTGATGACGACTCTCTGTATAAAATCGTTAAAATCCATTCTAATAAAAATAAAACTTTTTCCATATCCCTCCTATAGTAGGCCCCATGGGCCTTCATTATAGTACTGAGGACAAAGTTAATTTGTTTGCTGATTCTCTCGAGAGCTCATTCCAAGAAAATCCGGAGCCATCTGATGACGATTTCATCGACCAAGTGGAAGAGAAAATCGAAAATTATATGGACCGCAACGCCAGACGCCACACCGCTCCACTAACCTCACCTGATGGACATCATCCTTAACCTCAATAACAAGAAAGCACCGGGTCAAGACGGAATTAAGAACATAGCTCTCAAATCCCTCCCTTTAAATGCCATAACTTATATTACCAAGATATTCAATAGAAGCCTACAATTTAACTACTTCCCGAAGGAATGGAAACACGCTCAGATAACTGTTCTACCGAAACCTAAAAAAGATACGAAATTCGCAGAAAATTACAGACCCATCTCCCTCCTAAGCTGCTTTGGAAAAATATACGAAAAAATCATCCTCACACGAATCATTGATCACTGTGATAGGAATAATATAATACCGGATTTTCAGCACGGCTTCCGAAAAGAGACGTCCACCCAACATCAACTACTAAGAGTAACAAACATCATCAACGGGTTCAACACGAAGTCCTACACCGTCGGCATATTTTTGGACGTCAAGAAAGCATTTGATAGAATGTGGCATGACGGACTGATTTACAAGATGATTAAGCTAAATTTTCCCACCTACCTCGTTAAAATAATCCACAAATTTCTGGACAATAGAACATTTAACGTAAAAATCAATAGTACCTCCGCAAGTGCTCGTAGCATCGCAGCGGGAACGCCACAAGGGTCTATCTTGTCGCCCGCGCTCTACAACATCTACACAAGCGACTTCCCCACCACTCCATCAGTCTCCGTCTGCCTCTTTGCCGACGATGCCACCATACTCTGCAATAGCGTTACCGCCGACCAAGCAGTTCGAACTTCACAAGCTTACCTCTCCCAACTTGAAATCTGGCTAACCAAGTGGAGAATTGCAATAAATACCGAAAAAACCAACGCGATAATATTTAGAAAAAGAAGAGCCCAAACTATGCCTACTCAACTTAAACTTTTTGACGAAAGGATTAACTGGACTTTTGAAACATCATATCTCGAACTAATTCTAAACGATAATCTCACCTACCGACCACACTTCAATGAAATAAAACAAAAATACTGGACCAAACATTTCTCCCTCATCGAGCTGCTTGGAAGGAAATCTTAACTTTCATTAAAAAATAGAATTTTCATCTATAAAACTTATTTAAGACCCATTCTAACTTACGGCTGTGCCATCTGGGGCGCAGCAGGAAATATCCTAGAAAATCTCCAACGACTACAGAACAAAGTGCTACGCATCATTGCAAGAGCTCCTAGTTCTATCCCAAGATCCGTACTCCATGAAGAACTTTGTGTTGAACCCATCCATACCCTCATAGCTAATTTATCGTCAAATTTTCATTCCTCAATTCCTTATCACAGCAACCCCACTATAAACTCGCAGAATTACTTTCGCAATCTCCCCCCATCCACCCACCGTATGCCTCACAGCTCACAACGAACATTTCACCTTCGTTTTAAACAAAAACAATTTCCATCACTGCAGAGCAACAGCTCGTTCATACAGCATGATTCATCACCAGAAAAATTCCCCCATTGGAACAAACTCTCTACTCGGTTGATAATATGCCTCCTCAAGCATCTGTCTTTTGATTGTTGCTTTGAGAGTTATTGATTGATTGAGAACTGATTTTCATTCGTTATTAGCGAGTATTTTTAGTATATACAGTGAAAACTACTGTATCTAATCTATTGGCCTAACCAATAGATTTGTTCGTCACTGCATCAAACTGTCTTCCTCCCTATCGACCCGGACCGGACCTGGAATAAACATGTCTACGGAAAAATCCGAACAAGATTTGTACACAGAGGCTTATCTCGATTTCCACAAAACGTGAGAAAACGGAAGAGGTGACACCCATCATCCGCACCATTGAAGAACTCGATACACAACTGAGGAATTTCCCCTACAGTAGACCCGAAGACCAAGCTATGAACTTGCGCGAGCTGAGTGACGTCCTCGACGAGGCAAAGTTCAAATTCACTCGTACCAGGAAACAGGAGATAGCTGAACAAAATAAGCTTCTCCAAGCCCAAATAGATGCCTGGGGCCTTCCATCAAAGCCCGTCGACGAGCCTTTCCAGGTCATACTGTCCAAAAAGAAGGGCAGAAAAAACTCCGGAGATAACGGCCAGGACTCAAAAAAGGCAAAAACTTCAGATGAAATTGAAACCCAAAATAAATTCTCTGGGCTTTCAATACACAATGAGGATAATATGGACGTGGTCGACCCTCAAGAAGGAACCTCAGCCACGAGCCATCCCGGTGTCACGGCACCCCCGAAAAAACTTCACGTTCCTCCCATCAATATTGATAACGTGAAAAATCAGGCAGCCCTGCTCCAGCATTTACAAAATATCACTAAGCAGAAGTTGGAAGCCAAACTCGTCGGCACCAAGTTCCGCATTTATCCCAAGACTCCTTATGCCTACCATCAAATAAGGAGGTATATAGAAGAGAATTCGCTGGAAAGCCACACTTACATGCTGCCTGAAGATAAACTGCTCCGAGCGGTCATCCGAGGCCTTCCAACCGACATGTCACCTACGCAGATAATTGCCGACCTGGAAACCCAAGGTTTTCATATTAAGGAATGTCATAACATGCAGAGCAAGAAAACCGGCCAACCAATGCCCCTCTTCATGCTCTCCATGGAAAGGAACGAGGAGCACAAAAAGATCTTCCAGTCGGTCACGAGCATAGGATACGTCAAGTGTCAAGTAGAGGCTCTGCGGAAAAAATACGGCCCACCCCAGTGCTTTAGATGCCAGGGATTTTTTTTAACTCAAGTAAATACTGCACCCGTACACCCAGGTGCGTCAAGTGCGCTAAAAATCACCTAGCGAAGGACTGTACTAAGCCCATTGACGAAAAACCTAAATGCTGTCTCTGCGAAGAACACCCGGCCAACTACCTCGACTGCCCAAAAAACCACAGGCATAGGATCGCCGAGGAGAAGGAGAAAAAGAAACTTCAGAAAAAACCAGCCTACATCACACCAGAACCACCTAAAGTGAACTTTTGGGAGCAGCGTGCAAAAACAGCCACACAGCGCCAACAGTCCACCTCAACCAACCAGCAGAAACAAGAGAAACCCCCTACAGCTTCAACTTCCCAACCCAAGCAGAACAATAACCCGGAAACCATCTCCGATATATTCGACGAGCTCAAGAACCCCGTCGTTCAAGAGACCTTTGAATTATTGGAGGAATTCATAAGAATAGCCACCACCATCCCCACTAGATACGGACGCCTCAGGGCTTTAAACCAACTATGTAAGAACGAGCTGAACATTTAATCCAAGCAATAGAAATAACCCAAACCTAACGTTGGTGTCATGGAACGCCAACGGCATCAGAACGCGTGTGGATGAATTCAGAGAATTTATCTCTGAATGGAATCCAGACGTCATTAACTTGCAAGAAACCCACCTCCAACCCTGTCATCACCTTGCCTTTCCAAACTACAACATCTACAGAACCGACCGCACCTGCCGTGGCGGCGGAACTGCAATTTTAATTAAAAGTATTCCCCATCATGAAATAGTCATCAATAATCAAAGTTTTGAAACAACAGCTATCAAAATAGAAAGAACGAATTTACAACCTATCACAGTGATCTCAGCCTACCGCTCACCCAGAAAACCAATCTTAGTCCATGACCTCCATCAGCTCTTCAGGAACCAAGATTACGTCCTCGTCGCCGGTGACCTGAACGCAAAACATGCTTCCTGGAGCCCAATAGCCCAACAGAATGTCGCAGGACATACGATAAGAAGATTTTGCGACAGCACCGGATTCTCACTAAATGCACCACTGGAACCTACGCACTTCCACAAGAACCTCAGGAACACGGTGATCGACCTAGCTATCTGCAAAGGTATGACAATCACCGATGTTCCCTCTATTCCCGAGCTCTCGAGTGATCACAACCCTGTTCTCTTTGAGGTGTGTTTGGATAATTTTACCACACCTGCCCTCAGTACCTACGCTTTTCCCAACTGGAAGAAATTTCAAGATATTTTAACTAACACCCTTCCATGTAACCCAATAATTAATAATACTAACGATATCGAAACGGCCATCAATAATTTTAATTTCTCTCTTAAAAATGCTTACAATAATAGTAGTACCTTTAAAAGTATTAGTAAACCCCTTAAAACTATCCCCTCTGTCATCAGGGATAAAATTAAATTAAAAAATAGAATACGTAAAGAATGGCAGGCCACTAAATACCCTCCTTATAAATCTCAACTTAATAAGCTGCAAAAGGAAATTAAGAATGAGCTTCGTAATTACAATAATTTTAAATGGGATAAACTTCTAGCAGAAGCCACCCCTGATGACGACTCTCTGTACAAAATTGTTAAAACTCATTCTAATAAAAATAAAACCTTCCATATCCCACCTATAGTAGGCCCCATGGGCCTCCATTATATTACTGAGGACAAAGTTAATTTGTTTGCTGATTCTCTCGAGAGCTCATTTCAAGAAAATCCTGAACCATATGATGACGATTTCATCGACCTAGTGGAAGAAAAAATCGGAAATTATATGGACCGCAATGCCAGACGCCACACCGCTCCACTAACCTCACCTGAAGAAGTCATGGACATAATCCTCAACCTCAACAATAAGAAAGCTCCGGGTAAAGATGGTATCAAGAATATTGCTCTAAAATCCCTCCCTTTAAATGCCATAACATACATTATCAAGATTTTCAATAGAAGCCTCCAATGTAACTACTTCCCAAAGGAATGGAAACATGCCCAAATAACTGTTTTACCAAAACCCAAAAAAGATACAAAATTCGCAGAAAATTACAGACCCATCTCCCTCCTAAGCTGCCTTGGAAAAATTTATGAGAAGATCATCCTTACTCGCATCATAGATCACTGTGATAGAAATTACATAATACCGGATTTTCAACACGGCTTCAGAAAAGAAACATCCACCCAACATCAGTTATTAAGAGTGACGAACAAAATCATCAACGGGTTTAACACAAAGTCCTACACCATCGGCATATTTTTGGATGTTAAAAAAGCATTCGATAGAATGTGGCATGACGGACTGATATACAAAATGATTACACTTAAATTCCCAACCTACCTCGTCAAAATAATTCATAATTATCTGGACAATAGAACTTTTAACGTGAAAATAAATAGCATCTCTTCAAGCATCCGAAACATCGCAGCGGGAACGCCGCAAGGATCAATCTTGTCGCCCGCACTCTACAACATCTTCACAAGCGACTTCCCCACCACTCCATCAGTCTCCGTCTGCCTCTTTGCCGACGATGCCGCAATTCTCTGCAATAGCATTACCGCCGACCAAGCAGTTCGAACCTCACAATCTTACCTCTCCCAACTTGAAACCTGGCTCATCAAGTGGAGAATCGCAATAAACACAGATAAAACAAATGCCATAATATTCAGAAAAAGAAGAGCCAATACCATGCCTCCTCAACTTAAACTTTTTGATGAATCCATAAACTGGACTTTTCAAACATCTTACCTTGGACTAATTCTTAACGACAACCTCACCTACCAACCGCACTTTAACGAAATCAAACAAAAATACTGGACCAAACATTTCTCTCTCATCGAACTGCTTGGAAGAAAATCTAAACTCTCACTAAAAAATAGAATCTTCATTTACAAAACCTACTTAAGACCCATGCTAACTTACGGCTGTGCCATCTGGGGCGCAGCAGCAAACAACCACCTCGAAGATATGCAGAGACTCCAGAATAAAGTACTAAGAGTAATAGCAAGAGAGCTCCCAGTTTCATCCCAAGATCAGTACTCCACGAAGAACTTTGTGTTGAACCCATCCACACCCTCATAGCTAATTTATCATCAAATTTTCATTCTTCAATTCCGTACCACAGCAATCCTACTATAAACTCTCAAAATTATTTTTGCAATCTCCCCCCATCCACCCACCGCATGCCTCACAGATCACATCGAACATTTCACCTTCGTTTTAAGCAATAGCATCATCCATCACTGCAGAGCAACAGCTAGTTCTTACAATACGAATCAACATCGAAAGAAATCCCCCATTGGAACTTCGTTTCTGTTCCCCCCAACCCAGTTCGAGAAAAAATCCTCTTTTCGAACTCTGAAACGCTTCGCGTTTCTTCCCCCCAACCAGTTTCTCTCTGCCAAGGTCGGCCCAACGACTGAGGTGTTTATCATGTTTTCTCCCTTCTCTTAGGTTTTAATTTCTAACTGAAGTAGAAGCTTGGCATCCGCCAGGCTGGAACTGTTGATAAATATATTCCAGTCCCATTGGAACTTCAAAACGTTTCGATGAAACGTTTCTCTCCCCCAACCCAGTTCGAGTAATTCTCTCTCCGAACTCCAAAACGCTTCGCGTTTCTTTCCCCCCCAATCAGTTTCTCTCTGCCAAGGTCGGCTCAACGACTGAGGTGTTTTCCATCTTTTCTCCCTTCTCTTAGGTAGCACATCAGAACTGAAGTAGAAGCTTGGCATCCGCCAGGCTGGAACTGTTGACAAATATATATTCCAAACCTCAGCGATACATACAAAAATTGCAGTTGATGTGAAATAACCCTTAAGTGAAGTATTCTAGTCTTCGTTTCAGCAGAATTAGAGTTACACTAGATGTCTAAAACACAGGATGATTATAATTAAAGTTCCACTTTCAAAATGCTGTTAAAAAAAGAACCATTGGTATCAATATACTTGAAAAAGGGGGAAACGGCATGGCAGATGAAAAAAAAGTTCCAAATGTATGAATGAGCGTAATGAAAGTGGGATTTAGAATCGCATTACGACGGCTTAGGCATAAGTTTCACATTAAATGAAATTTACTGTTCAATGTGCATGCTTGTTTTGATTTCTAGACAGTAAAATAACTTCCAAGTCATTAAACAATCGTTGCGCTTTTAGTGTGTGTGTGTGAAAAGGCTTTCCATCGCGGCAAGGTCGCACTACATTGGATGGGAAAAATTGATTTTTAAATGTCGCCAAAAACCGCAATAAAGCAACAATGAAAACTCCAATGAATTTTTCCGTGTGTTTCATAACGTTTAACCTATTTCAGGTACATTCGAATTTGAAGCAATTCGGAATAGTGATTCTTTTCTTACAGCATTTTGAAAGTGGAACTTTAATTATAGTCACCCAGTAGACTAAATTCCAGTACATATAATAAGACAAAAACCTAATTCTTAGTATCTACGAGTTTTGTCTTGTATTTGAAAGCCTTTTATCTCTTTACCATCTTAAAAAATGCATGAAAAAGAACTTAACATTTGAAACACCAATTGAATTACATTAATAAACTTTAAAAAAATTACAGTGTAATATTAGATGTAAGAGAAGAATACATTATATTATTCTGTGATAAATAAAATTTACCGTATGGACTCTTAGCGACAACGGGTTTCTCCGTGGTAAGAGGTTCAGAGATACCGTTTGCATTCTGCGCCATGACACGAAATTCATATTCTGTGCCCTCCGTCAACTTAGGAACAACGCAATTCTTGCTGGTAGGGTTGACGAAAGCCACGGCAGGTAACCAACTGCCTCCTCTGGTCTTATCCCTCTTCTCTACTATGTAGCCACTGTAAGGAACACATAAAAACATCTATGTATACTTTAATACATTAATAATAAAAGAAAGTATTTTAACATTATTATTTGTCAGACATTTTTTTCTGAATGATTTGGAATTATAAGAGTTCTTGCATTATTTATTGGTAATATATTATTTCTAGAGATTTCACGGATTTATGTTGAGAAAGAAAGATAATTTGGTTATAATAGGCAATTTGATGAGCGCTATGCCTTTTTGTTGTACTTGCAGCATTTTTTTCTTTTTGAAAATAAGTTATTTATTACTGCCATCGACATTTTTCTTATGGATTCCCCAACTCGTTCGTCAAATGACTTTGATCTTAGTGTCAATTTTGCTGTGCTATTCTATGTATTTTAATGCAGATATTTCTCTGCTGCTGTTTATTTGGTTTCTTTATAACGACAATAAGTATCATATAAATATTTTAAGGTTTGTCAGATGCCACAGAAAGTAAAGTGTTTTAAATTAATTAGTATAACTTAAGAGACTGGTAACGTTTCCCAAGTGCTTGATTTTGAAACTTCCACAACATTAATTCTAATTGTAATTTTACTTTTCATATACATTCTAATGTAAAAACACGAAGAACAATGGAGGTGTTATTTAATTCCATACACAAATGTATGTACTTGTTTGTCTAATATTATTTGAAGATAAATAAATAAATTACGTTAATGGACTGCCGCCATCGTCTTTGGGTGGTTTCCAAGACAATTTCACTCTATCTTTATCGACTTCATCAATGTTTAATGGCCCTTCAGGTGGTCCAGGTTTGTCTGTAAGAAATTTTTGTAATGAAAGTACATTTTCGTGACTTCAAATTGTATTGAGCGTTTTCAAACTATTTTAAATTATATTTTTAGTTAAAAATATTATAAATTCAATTTTTATTTATTTTTTTGTACTCACCTAATATATTGACATCCAAAATACCACTATCTTTTCCATGGTCATTTTTAATCGTTAAGGTGTATGGTCCACTATCAGAGCGTTTGACATCAATAATATTAAGAATAGTATGATCATCAAAGTTCGAAATAGTCACTCTGTCTCCACTAGTCACAGGTTTGCCATGTAAAGACCACTCAATTTCTGGTACAGGTTCACCAATGAATTTGATATCTGCCGTCAATGTCATGCCACCGCGGACTTTCATCTCCCGCATTGGTGTCATGATTTTGGGTGCCACTGAAGAAATAATATGATTATGTGTTAAAAATAATTGTAGTTTTCACAATAATACTATATTTATATTATGGAATTCATATATATATATATATATATATATATATCAACATGGAATTCATATATAAATGCATATAATACAGGCGATACTTCGCAATGGCGAATTTTAATACTGAAATATAAGCAGGCTCTTCATCACATATAAAAAGAGAAAAACAAAATAATTCCTGAATCTGCACAATAAACTAACTAGCAAAAATTTTAAATTTAAAAATTAAAAACAAAAAATGCAATTTAAGTGGGTAATATATAACGAAAAATTCAATAAAAACTTGAGTCAAGATTTTTGTTAATCCCTACGAAAGGGAATTTTAAGCGCATCTTCCCTATTTGTTTGGGGAAATTCAGTTAAAAGAGAAATAATTAATAATTTCGTTTGGAATTGTGGCAACGATAATTCTTATTGCGATTTATTTTTATTCAATCGATTGCTGTATGTAACGTTATCATCCGATTTTTTTCATTGTTCTAGTAGTTGTTCTATATGTTACGTGGTTTCCTTTCTTAGTAAGAAAATGGGAAAAAATTTTACAATCTCTCTTTGGAAGTGCATAACAAGGAACTTGGTATAAGGAAATTAATACAAAATAACATTATTAAATGTATAAAAACTACGAAAATTCACTAATTAATAGCCATTCGCAAATTTATAATAAAAATAGATTTGTACTCACAGAACTTAGGCTTGGCAGTCACGAAATCTGACGGATCGCTGGGTTCACTCTCTCCAGCCTTATTGTTGGCAATCACACGGAACTCATAATCGGTGCCTTCAGACAATCCGGGCACAATGGCCTTGGTCTGGCTGGCTGGAACGTCAGCGGCTTTGGTCCATATGGGAGAACCTCTTTCTTTCTTCTGGATGGTATATCCAGTGAGAGGTGCACCTCCAGTATCTTTAGGAGCAGTCCAGGCTAATTCAACTCGATCTTTGTCATAATCCTTTACTTCTGGCTTGCCAGGTGCTTGAGGTGGCTCTGTGGAATGAAGTAAATTGTGTAAACATATATATATATATATATATATATATATATATATATATATATATATATATATATATATATATATATATATATATATATATAAATTAACAGTCAAAAATTGTTTTCTTTGACATTCTGCTCGAATGATTGTAAAAAAGAGCAAAGGGTCAAACTGTATACTAGAAACCCCAATATTAATTCCTCCCCACATTTTAGGCAATTTATTTTTTCTTACTAGGCATACTCCTTTACCTGTTTACCTTCATAGGTTGAAGTTGTTTTCCACACTTTTAATTGTTTACGTGATTCTCCAGTCTATCACTATGTGACGCTTATAACTATATTTTTCACTGCTCCTATACTACCAAATTTCATTTTGTAAAACCTAATCAGGAAGCAATTCGCTTCTGGTTATATTTTATTTTTCAAGGGGGGGAAGGGTCCGGCGTCGAAAGTTCACCATTCTTGTACTATGCTCCTTTTGATTTTGTCGATTTTCGGGAACAAAACACAGTAAAAAGCTAATTATTGAATAAATAATTTGCATTATTAATAAAATTAATCATTAATAACAAATACTTAATTAAATTTTACGTGCTATATACTTAGAATTATAATCAATCAGAAAAAAGTCAAGGACTTTGCAGGGGGGTCCGGACCCCCAGGACCCCCCCCCCTTGTTTGCGCCACTGTATATATGTGATAATCTGATATAAATTTATTTCCTCATCACTTCTTTTTAATAGTTTTTTTATATTGTATTTATCTATTTTTGTGTATATTTTTTTTTTTTTTTGCATCTCCTTTTCTTGTCTTCCTCGGAGAATCGGTTGATACTCTAAATCGTTTTGGAGAGCTTGAGCCTGTAGAGTAAATGAATAACTAAATACTTATATAGAAATTGAGTTATTTTACACTCTGTGAGCTTTAATTCAAAAAGGATAATCGAAGTTGATATTATACTATACGTTTTTATGTTCATCTTAAGTAAAATGTGACTTAGTATTTAAAACAAATAAATGGAACTAATAACATTAACATTGAAATGAACTTGATTTACAAATAAAATTATTTGAACACGAGGAATGCACTATTCATTAATAACTTTATATTGATGAAGTAAGTTGATAAATATATATATATATATATATATATATATATATATATATATATATATATATAAACTTTAATATTCACCCCTGCCTCCAATTTTATAATTCAAGTACAAAACAATAGATTTAGTTATTTTGCTCCTTAATTTCTCGAATATATTACTATGAAAAATGAATTGACTGTTATTTTTGTGCTGATCTAAATACATGCAATCAAATTCAATAATCACGCACAAATCAAAGTCTATTTTCTATTCTGGATAGAATAGATATGATAAACCTAACTAAAAAAAGAATAAACTTAAAATATATTTAATATCCTTAAGTTAGACTATTGAGGAAGATTGTCAATTTTTTAATAATATAGTCGAACTCTTTACCATAAGCATCTTTAGCAATAGTCTCATTCTTAGTCTCCAGAGGATCGGATTCACCAACTTCGTTAACTGCCTTCACTCTGAACTGATATCGCTTCTTGTAAATAAGTTTTGGCACTTTGAATTTTAAGTCCAATGTGGTACCCACTTCTGTCCAAGTACCTCTAGTAGTGTCCATTTTTTCAACTACATAATGTTTAATAGGAGTGCCTCCGTCATCTTTGGATGCTTTCCATGTGACGGTTGCAGAGTCTTTGCACACATCTGTTACACCAAGAGGTCCTTCCGGTGGACTTGGACGGTCTTCAGAGAAACAAAGAGAATGATTAATGTACAATAATTAGTTACCAAAATTTTTAATTTGCATAATATTATCTATTAAAAAATATTAAACAAAGCTATCAAGAGTAAAAACAAAAATATGCTCCTTAATAAATAAAGACTACAATGGTAAAATGCATACATTTTATAATGATACAACATTGGAATTTAATTATATCACTCCGCTAATCCCTACTACAAAGTGGATAACGTAAAGAAGAACCAAATGCTTACTGAGAAAAGTTGATAGTTGGTTTATTTTAAAAACACTCATAGTTTCTTAACAATTTCATCTTGTTAATGTTGCGGTATTTAAGCAAAGCTAATCATATATCAAACGACAGAATCAGAATAATCTCTTTTCTTTTTTTCAGTGAAAAATAAAAACATTACCTAAGCTTTTATATTAAATGATAAAAAAATGATAGAAAAATTCCAATTCTTTCAAAAAATTTGCAATTGGTTACTTAAAAATAAATCCTTAACCTTATTTTGTCAAATATAATTTCTCCTAACAACATAAAGGAGAGTGCTCCTTCTCGCCTAAGGTGAGAAAGAAACGCTCTTGTCATTATATTTTCACCGAAGTTCATGCCATGATACACTATTAGAACGGCATTTACGTCCACTTCGGCAACCAAGCAATTCCATTGGACCAAATAGTTTTCACCTACACTAATATACATTACAGGCAAGTAACTTTTCTGATTCTTAAATTTTGAACATATTTTTCAATCTAATTTTTTGATGTAATTAATTCATCTATTTTAAATTTATAAAACAAATATTTAAATTTAAATATTAGAGAGAAACGGCTATCCAATAGATTTTTAAATTCATTTATGAGCAATGTAAATCATACTGTTATCTCACTGATCTAAATTAGAGATCAAGGCCCGAGAGGGTCAAATGCTCCATGTATATTACCAACTTCTATTAAGAACATGAGATAAAAATTTTCAATGAGAAGTCTTTCTCTGAGTATCTCAAAATATAAATTATGCAAATGCATGCTACTTTTTACAAGTCACAAAATTTATGTGCATCAAAATGTGCATTTCTAAAACAGTTATATATTTTATACTGAAAATATAACCAATTAATCCTTTACTATAGTAGAAATTAAATCGTAATAAAAATAGTTTTGCATGTAAATACCTAAAGCAGAAGATTACATTGTTGGTATATAGTATTTTTAATTAGCAAAAAAGCCTTGCTTTCAATTAAAATTACTATAACAAAAATTTAATAAATCCCTTCTAACATATGATAATACTTTCTAACATGTAATTCCATTTTGAGTTTATTTAATGCATGTCAAAACTCACACTACACGATAGTTTAACTGAGATGAGCATCCTTATTCGGAACCTCTATCGCAATTCATATCATCTAGTCTAGATATATATTATAAATGCGAAAGTTTGTGAGGATGTTTGGCCGTCTTTCACGCAAAAATAATTGAATGGATTTTAATGAAACTTTACAATAGTATAGCTTATACATCAGAATAACACATAGGCTATAATTTATAGCATAGGATATAATTTATAAAGATATTGTGTGAAGTGTCCAAAATATAACGATATTTGTCAAGTAAGTAGGAAAAAATTCGGCCATCTGCAAGCAATTCTAGCAAGCACTGCAAAAATGCCCACGTCAGCATATATCTATCTTTTGTTTGTGAAAAACTCTTTTTGTTTTAGCTACGCAAGGGAATCGCTTCTAATTAATTCCTGTGATCAGAATAATGCCTATTTTTTTGTTTCAGAATAAAACTAAGTTTTGAAGGAAGAGGTTGTTATAAATCTCTCTTTATTAAATGTTTTTTTATGATTTAATTATGCATATTTGGTAGTAAGAAATTGATCTTTTTTCAAAATAAATACTTTTATCGGTTCTAGTACTTAAAGTTAAATAAACTTTCTCTTTCACACTACATCATTTGGAGAAATTTTCAAAATTTGTTTGTGGGTAGTAGTTAATTATAACGCTATAATTTTAATTGAATAGGCAGATATTGCATTTTTAAGTATAAAAATAATTACAACTACTGTACTGTATTTTTTGGAGTGACTGGGTGAGTGAATATTAACGTCGCACTGTTCAGCTACACGAGGGCTTTTGACAACGGACCACGTAATTTTGAACCATGATCAAGTGACGAGGACGACACCTGAGCTGGCACCCCCTTCTCCTAACTACAATACCACACCAACTTAGAGAAGGAATATTCCAACAATACTTAGCAGGAATATTCTTTGAAATCCACTCTTCCAAGATATATGGCAGCACGGGTTCTATGATGAGTATTTTAGTGGGGAAGGCGAATAGTTTTGTAGCAGATATTGCGTTTTCAGCGGATTGCAAAGATTATTATTTTTGTCCCGAAAAAACAGTTTATGTCAAAATTTAAGTGTCTTATGTTTTTGTATGTTAATGAAGACCTTAGAAAACGATTTGACTCTTTATTTTAAGTGAAAGGTGTATATAATTAATTTTACAGTGAGATATCTTTATTTAATTTATTAGCTCTAACGGATTAAATTTCCCAAAGTGGAGTATTTTGTTTATGTATATCCCTTAATTTTCAATGTAGGGATCCAAAAAAAAAATATTGTATGAAAAAAAACTGCAGTAAATCATAATGCGGCGGATAAAGTATTAACGTGCATCGCACCCCTACACGGAGGGTTTTACAAAGCTCTGATAAAGCTGGAGCTATGAAAGTAGCTAGACATTTGCCAACTTGACTCTATCGTTAACATTTCGCTATGTTTTTTATTGAATCTTCATCATAATTTACGAAACGGCGTTGCTTGCGAATATTACAATTTTAACATAAAATAAATACAACAGAAAGTAATATTAATGCATTACACCTTCAGATATAAATTATTTACACTATTTTTTAAGCGTTCATTACACAAAACTTTTAACAATGTGTTACTTTTGCTGTGCAGAGATCAGCTTAGGGAGGTATTTTCAAAAATCGACCCTCAAGAGTGTTATGGGGAGTTATAAATAAAAAAAAATCCATTTTATTAGCTATTAGATCTACATACTTAAAATTTAACAAAGGTGTGTGTTTTTCCTTAGCTGATATATGCAAAAAGCTTTTTTTGTTTAATTTGAAATTCACGTAAAATTAACTCATTAAAACTTCTTTATCCTTCAATCTGTGTTGTTTAATTTTTCAGTTCACCCGTGCGAAGAACGGGTATACCAGCTAGTACTAAATAAAAAAGAAAAATTAGACACTCACCCATTACTGTTACGTTGGCGGTTGCAGACACCGTACCAGAAGTATTTTGTAGCGTCAGCGTATATTTTCCGGAATCTCCTCTCTCAGAGTTCATGATGTCCAGCGTGGTCTGTGTAGCCGTGGAAGCAATCTCAATGCGTTTGGAGACAGCAGGTTTGTTGTTAATGGTCCATACTACCGTAGGAGTCGGCTCTCCTTTGATGGGGATAGTGTAATTGATGGGACGACCCACCCTCACCTTAATATCATGTAACAGAGATTTGTCGATGCTTGGTGCAACTAATGAATAACAAATAAATAAAAAGTTATAAAATTACAAATTCTTATAAATGGCATATAATTAGTTTAAAAACTTTTCTAATGCCTATCAGACATAGAAGTTTCTCAAAAAAATTCTTTCTGTTAAAAATGAGGATGCATCTGTATTTTCTTTGTTAGTTAATTATTCAAAAGTCTTATAACATAAATTTGTCTAGATGGAGACTTAATAAAGAAAGCAATAACAATAAATTATGTTTCATTATTTTCAGCATTGTGAATAATCTCTTTTATTTAAGCCATGGAGAATGAAAATGGTAAAGTAATGGTACTTTTACGATAAATTATATATCACTCATTTTAATATAATTCATCTTTTCCTATATACCAGTCGATAGGAAAAACTTGGTAACTGCGGATTAGTAATTTAACAAAACAATACATTAAAACACACGCTTATTTATTGCTTTGCTTCGATTGTATAAATTTTATATTCTTCGTAAATATTTTTATTAAAAATAGAAAATGAATCAACCCTTTGTTTACAAAAAATCAAACAACTTACTACTTTTCAAAATACTCAGGATATTCAAAAATACTCATTTCAGGACTTCCAAGATACTCAGTTAGACTTGTAAAAAAATTCTAACTCAAAAGTTGATAAAGGTTTTTTTTAAAAAAAAATTGTCCCTTTTAAAAGAAATTTAATTTTAATGAACTTTCGAAAGTCGTCCAAGTACTTAATAAGATTTATAAATATCATCAAACACATTACACGATTATTTTAATAGCATTACGTATATATTTTCTGTATTTTAATGATTAAAATTGATTTGATTTTTAAAGCACATTCGTTATTACAGTATATTCCAGCATATTTTGTGCGCATTTACCCTTTCAAACTACATTTTAAAAAAATTTTAGGCATATTCGCGGTACAATGCGCATTCATTTTTTACGAAGAAACCTGAAATGTACATGCTGCAATTCTCTTATCTTTTGAAGTCACTTATTCGAAGTATTATTCCAGGCTTTTGAGCAACGGTGTACTTCTAGAACTAATTCTCTGAAGTACAAGAAAACAAGTATTACAATGTATGTGGATATTAGAAGATGAAAAAACGTTTGAAAAGGAGACTAAATGCTTCATACTAGTTTAGAAATAGAGTGTGAGTGGATAATTAAAGCATGGAGAATGAAATTAAATCTGACATAATTCAAAAGTGATTTAAAAATTTAATACGTCTAACAATCTAGATGGAAAGAAGGATAATTATTTATTCATGGATCAAAGTAAAAGTGATGGTGAAGAAGAAACAAAATCCGATAATGTGCCTGAATAAATGTAACAGAAGATGAATGTGACAAACTTTTCGTTTTATCCAATAATGAAGCTCGTAAGGTATACTGTATCTTTCAAATAAAAATGTGTTTACTAGAAATCTAATTTTATTTAATGTTCATATTCTCTTTATTTCTAAGGCTATCATTTTTATATCCGGTATATAACGTGCCCCGTTAATTTCGATGTTATTTTTTGTGTTTAGAGTGCACGTTATACACCGGAATATACGTTATTTTATCTTCAATTGTAAAATTATTGCTCATTCAGATTTAATTAGAAGAAAAGGTTACTCACGGTATTTAGGCTTGACCAAAACTGGCGCACAAGGCTCGCTAGGTTCACTAGGTCCAGCCTTGTTGACAGCTATGACTCTAAACTCGTATTCATCACCGTCTTTAAGGTCTGGCACGGTAGCTCTAGTGTCTTTGCCATCCACACGAGCAGCCTCTTCCCAGATAGGACTGTTCTTGGGCTTCTTTTCAACAATGTAGCCCGTGATGGGAGCTCCACCGTCCCTTCGAGGAGGATTCCAGGCGAGGTCCACCTGACCACTGTCCCAGTCCACCACTTGTGGTGCTCCTGGTTTGTCTGGCTGATCTACAAAAATAACAAACAGAAAATTAGTTAACAAGATTAGCCTAGATGCTAAATCACATGGTTATCAATGACAATAAATCTCATGCAGTTTTCATTTTACATTCTGTATTTTCAGCAATTTAAATGAAATAAATTAAATCAATTATAAATTGCAACCAATTTAAAGGGCGCCTTTTATTAAATCCTGCTTTTTAAGAGAGCTGGATTTAAAGATTCTAAATTTAGTTAAACATCTTTGATTCAGATTTGTAGCACTCTTAATAAAAATATGGGGAAATAAGATATTTTAGCTATTTTATGGACTAGAAAGAAATACCCAGAAGAAAAAATTTAAACAAGTATATTAAAATTATAATTTGAATATTTAAATTACTCATAAGTAATATTTATTACACAAAAAGAATAATTGTTTCATGATATTTTATTTTTAAAAAAATACTTCATTTATATTCTTATATAATAATTACATATTTTATCTTAAATCTAATACAAAACAGAAGGCAAGATCTCTTTTTTTGTTTTGTATCTCATTCTGCGTTATTCCAAAACTTAATAAAAAGGGATACATTCTTTCAAAGGTCATTTCAAACTCTGCTACAATACAAGATCTATTTTTACTTCTGCAATATATAAATCTACACATAACAGCATGCCTAAAAAATTAATTCATACCTGAAGGTTCTTAAAAATTGTATTTTTTATTCATTAACCTACAAGTTCTTTTTGAAACTATTTTGGAACACTGAGACTATAACAACTGAATTCATCTAGCTAAACAAAATCTTATAATTTTGGAAAAAATTGTTTTGATTTGTTTCATCAATGTCCTTTTAAAATTTGATCTTGTATATAACGAGCTACAAGCAAAATAAGCTACCTAAGCTTATATTTCATTCTTCAAATTTGCGCGCAAGATGAAGACTATTAATACAAATATAAGATAATAACTATACCACACAATAAATTTCGAATGGAATAGAATATCGAATTCAATTTCACAGCTTCTTTTTAGCATTATACATTTTCCAATTCTTAGTTATCTGGTTTTTTTGTTTGTTTGAAAAGAACCAAATTTTTAATCCCTTAAGAGTAATTATGGCGAAACTTACCAAATGGATTCTTAGCAATGATGGGTTCCTTTCCGTAGAGCCAGGGTGATTCGCCTTCCTTGTTGACCGCCTTAACCCTGAACCCGTACTCGTGTCCCTCTATGAGCTTGTCGGCTCTGATCTGAGGATTGATAGACTCTCCTATGGGCACCCATTTGCCCGTTTCAGTGTCTTTCTTCTCCACCAAGTAGTGGGAAATTTCTGAGCCTCCGTCGTCTTTCGGTGGGCGCCATGCTACCATGCAACCGTCCTTAGTGACGTTGCTGATCTGCATGGCCTCAGGAGCGGATGGCGGGGCTGCAAAGGAACGAATATGGTGTACCCGAAGCTTTTGAATATAAAATCCTAGCTATTGTCAACGTAAATAAAATAAATACGTTTCACTTGAACTGAAATAGTTAGATTTTAACATATAGGTAGTACAAGCAATTTTGTTTTAAATGTAAGGTATATAGATATTCTCTCTCTCAAGGTCTGGGATATAAAATTAATGCCAATTAATCTCTCTCCAGAAAAAATGTGTTGCATAAAGATCAAAATTTAACAATATAATTAGGTTAATTTTGTAACAATGGATTATCCGGGATGTATTAGGTGTGCAACTTTGCTTCCGCCGTTTTGCAATAGATGGCTGTAGCGGTAAGTGGTAGTCGAAATAAATAGATCGTAGATGTCATACCATAAGCTTAGGTATTTGTTAACTTAACACCATCGAAATATTAGTCGATTTGTGTTTGCATCTGTGTCTCAGCTTACGAGCCAAATTCTCGTCATTTGCGGGAGGTTTTAATTTTCGGCTTTAATATGAAGAAATCTGCGGCTGAGGCTCAACGAATGCTCTCAAATACCAATGGTGAGGCCGCTATTAGTGAAAGAACGTGCCGAGAATGGTTTCAACGCTTCAAGAACGGTGATTTTGACGTCGAAGACCAGCATGGCATTTGGCGGGACCAGCTCGGCGTAGTGTATTATGAGTTGTTAAAACCGACTGAAACAATCACAGGCGATCGCTATCAAACGCAATTATTGAATCATAAATGTATAATCAGTTTTTTACGATAAAGCCTCGAATTTCGGAAAAAAACGGCGGAAGCAAAGTTGTATACCTAATACAACGTTTTTTTCTATCCAGCCAAACTGGCGCTTTAAGTTAGAACAACTCATTTTCGCAAATAAACGTCCCTATTCAACAACATATAAATAGTCAGTGAGATAGAGAATAGTTGCTGTGCAGACAATATAGCCACAGTAAATTTTGTCGCTATTACAAGATGTTGGAGGGTTTTTCTTTGGCGAGTTTCAGAGGCTGTGCATCTTATTTCAGATAACTAACCTTTATTTTTTTTAATTATAATTTGTCTTGTCTGCATAAAGAATATTTAGCTCCAATGTTTAAATTAATAAAAGTGAATTATTGTGAATATCTATATTTATTATCGTTTCGTGTCTGATTTAATGGCTTCTCAATTCCTGCTGCGTTCGAAACCCTTCCCCCTGGGAACCTTAGCGATGAGCGAGATTTCCACTTCAACTAACACGAGGAGGAGGTACAGCGACAGCTTTAAAACCACGAAAAATATTTGAGTTATATCCCACTTCAGTCCATTCAATCATAATAAAATTAGAAAATTTTTATATTCCTGTTAGGCTAGCTACCTTCATGAATATAAGAGAAAATGTAATCGGGAATTTTTAAAATATATTTCTCATCATTAGAACTTAAATTTTATTAAGGAAGAAATTTTGAACTGTAAAAGGTATTACAAAGAAAAAGAAAAGAAAAAAATTCTAACGAATTTTTTTTTCTCTAGAGCTTACCTAGAACGGTGACTGTAATTGTGGCCGAGTCATTACCGTATTGGTTACGAGCAGAAAGGGTGAGTTGACCACTGTCTCCTCTCTCAGCATTTCTGACTGATAGTTTTGTGCTGTAGTCCTCATTAACTATTGTCCACCGCGTCATGGTCTCGCAGCCTTTGTTGCCCAGGTTCCACTTCTTAACCGGAGGTGGTTCTCCACTCACGGGTACGTCCAATTCGAAAGACTTGCCAGCCTTCACACGAATGTTGAACATGGCATTGCGATCGATTTTGGGTGGTACTATTAGTTGAGAAAGATAGATCATTTGTTAACTTAATAAGTAAATAAAATAGAAATTAGATAAAGGTATAAATAACATTAAAAGAATTATTTCCTTAAACTGCAGAATAGAAAAAAACTTTTTTTCACAGACTGTTATTTCAATTAATTTAATATTTATATGTAATGTTAAAACTTAAACAGTGCATAATTTGTCGTGGCGAGTGGTTGATTTAACCAATGGTGAACCAAAGGTAGGGCGTGATTTTCTGTGTTACGTGGTCGAGTACGGTATTATCGAAGAGGCACTCATGTAAATCGTTATTCTTTTTTATTCACATCTGGAAACACGTAAAGATCCAGTAGGGACGGCATTACACATAAAAAGAAGCAAACATCATGGCACAAACACAGAACGCGCTGCAGCCGGCTGATTACATGATGAGGGCAGGCAGACAAAAGAGAGCGATTACACAAGATTTTCGCTTTTATACCATCAGTGGAAGAGCGTAATTATTACGTAATAGTAGTTCTCATTGGATAGAATGGGTGGGACAGGGATTTCGGACTAGCCGATTACGATTACGATTGCAATGTTAATTTTAAACCAAAGAGTTAAAGTTATTTTAAATATTATTACAAAGAGTTAATAAAAAGGATACTAGAGGGAATTATTACATATATATATATATATATATATATATGTATGTGGTTTATAAAATAAATTATTGACTGTTACTGATACCCTTTTTAACGAAATTCAGTTAAAAAGATTATATGGTACTAACCTTTTTTCATCAATTAATTATTTTTAAAGTAATATTTAACAATATAGAAAGCATGGTAAACATTTTATTGGTTGCCTTATTAATGTTTCTGGTTGCCTATTTTAGTTCAACCCAACATAGCTAATGTTTTGCTAATGAAACATTAATGCCCATTAATGTTTCTGCTAACATAGTCAATAGGCTTTGTTATCTCTTTATATGCTGCAACTTAGTTAGATGTCGAGATTAGCACCTCAGCTATTGCTCCACTGTCAACTTGAAGACTTTGAACCACGACGTATTTCACATATGTAAATGCAACTTAGTTAGGATTGGCTCTTGCAACATAAATTCCTGCAGTCACTCACTCCTTCATTTAACATGGGTTAGCAAGACTTTTTTTTTATTTGCCCTAAGTCCGCTATTTAACCAGCTAAACAAACTACTAAGATCCATAAAACGCATTATTTTTTTTTATCTAAAGAATCACTTAAACACAAAATTTTCACGAATTACTTATGTACTTATTGGAAATTTTCAAATTTAATGTATTTATAATTTTACAAAAAAATATTTTAATTAGGATAAGAATTAAAAGAATACATGTTTGGAATACTTTCGATTCAGTATATATTAAAGGTACTGCATTTCAGACTTTCTTCTGCATTTCTTTCCTTCATTAAATATAGCTTCCACAATACCATAAACCTTAGAGATAAAAACTTCAGGTGAACCTTGTACTCAAGTTTGTTATCACATACAGATACAACAAAGCTTCATTAACAAAATGATTTCCTTCCCAAAGGGAAAAAAAATTCCTTCCTCTGAAAAAATAACTAAGAGAGTCAAACAAAATCAAATATTGTTTCTTACATTTTCTTGACTTAGCCGTGTGTGGTGATGTAGGTTCACTAGGTTCACTGGTTCCAGCCTTATTCACGGCTCTTACGCGGAATTCGTATTGGTTTCCTTCCACCAAATCAGGAATCGTGGTTCTTTCTTCGTCTCCGGGCACATCTTGAATAGGCACCCAGTCAGGACTATATAATAGAAATACGGCATCAATTTAACAGGAGAACGATTTTATGGATAATAATATAGGATGAACATATAAGATTTGTAAAAAATATATATCCATAAAATATACATATCATTATAGTACAGACTTACCAGAGAAAAAATTTATCAAAATAATTTGAAATATTCGTAATACTTGATACAAAAAAAGCATTGATATTAAAATAGAATAAATATTACATAAGTTGTCATTTACTTTAGAAATATTGCTATTTTAAAAAAATATAATTATTAAAATTCTTTTAATTTTTACAAAATTATGGACCTAAAGTTATATTTTTATTTTTAAAAAAAGGCAATCCAAAACTTCTTTAAATGTAATTTATTTTGGAGAATATGGCTTAAAATTACATTGCTTGAATTCTTACCAAATAGATAACATATAATAAATTCAGTTGAACGATTAAAATAATTTCTTTTTTTTAGTTAAAATGAAGTTATTTTCGGTTTGATTGATGATATTTTAATATTCGCACCATTTTTATGGAATGAGTTTTTATGAAAGTAACTTAAGACATAATATTGAAAAAAAATCAGATTTTTTTTAGATAGAAAACACTCTATTGCTAATATTATCTTTATTTTCACTATTCAAAGAATAAAGAAAAATGTTTTATTATGCTTGCGTATTAATGGCGAACTAGAATACACAAATAACGTTAGATTTAGAATATTCACAGACATAGAAGTTTAAATTTATGCTTTATTATTCTTGA
Source organism: Trichonephila clavipes (assembly GCA_019973935.1). Taxonomy (NCBI): domain Eukaryota; kingdom Metazoa; phylum Arthropoda; class Arachnida; order Araneae; family Nephilidae; genus Trichonephila; species Trichonephila clavipes. The sequence continues at coordinate 311,758 of BMAU01020970.1, forward strand.
TCAAAATATCAAAAATGCATAGTTGTTTTTCTAATGGGTTTTAACGAAATACCTAAATTATATAATATTACTTATTTATGAATAAGGACACCACTAAGTTAAAAAATTTCAGGGATGCTATATTATCTTCAAGTAGTGTTTTGTATAATAAAAAATATCTAGTTCTAATTAAATTTCTTTCTTTCTTTATTTTGAACTAATTTTTAATTGACTATTTAAATTATACAGTTGTTATTCGAAAATTCTCTTCCACATTATTATCGTATGCTTTAATTCAATGATTCATGTAACTCTAATTATTTGATTACTTAATTTATATTTGCTTGTATATAATCGTCTGTTGTTAAAATTATGTTGCTTGGGTTGGCATATTTTGAGATTATTCTAAATTTATGTTAGTTCAGTCGGAAAAAAAGAATTGTAATGTGTGTAATCGAGAGAGAGACGAGAGATGGTTAAACTTGATATGTAATTAACTTTTGTGTATTTTTGAGATATTATCATTCATCTGGAGATCATTTGAGCTATTATAAGAATAAAAAGGCATCCGCAGAATAAACTTTAGCTGCTATTATTCACAGTTAGTTTATTTAGCATCTACTCTTAAGTCATCTAGCTGTCAGACTATTGACAATTTTAAAAGTTTTACTTATAGTTCAACAAATCATTATTTTCTCTTTATGATATTATTCACATTTAGAAGAATCCAATATAACTTTTGTAGAAAGGAATTTTTTACAGCATAAAAATATGCTCCACATTTTACCTTATATGCTTTCATGAGTTATGGAATTTTTACTTCACATGTAAAGCGAAAATTTGTATTTTTATAGAAAGTTTCTGAGTTTATAATTTGTAGATGGTGGTATATATATATATATATATATATATATATATATATATATATATATATATATATATATATATAAAATATATATTTCAATTATTTTAACTTTTATGAATATTATCGCAATATCTTTCTATCTGAAATGTGTCATAAATTTTGCATTTTAACATTAGGCGAAGACAAGATTAAATGATTCTGCTCTTATCTTATGGCGATTGAGTAATTTATGTACAATTATTTTTATACTAATTTAGTAACCCTTAATTGTTTTTCGAGGATAAAACAGATTCAGACATACTTGTATTTATCTTTCTTTTCAACTACATAACCAGTGATTGGTGATCCACCGTCGTTGAGTGGCTTTTTCCATTTTAGAGTTACGAAGTCTTTGTCGTAATCTGCAATTTCGGGTTGTCCTGGTGCTGATGGCGGATCTAAAAGAGATTAAACAATTTGAGATTCTACTATGCTTGAACATTTTTAATATCAATAATTTTATTAATTAATTTAATTTCAAAAATATGAAAAATTGAACATTAGGTAGTACACTTGATAATGTGAGATAAAAACTCTTTGTTTAGTATTTTAAAAATGTTTTTAATTGAATGTGAAATATTTTGACATGACATTAGAGTATATTTCATTTATTATAAGACATATTTAAAAAATTTCAAGTGCCTAAAGCATTTATAGACAAAAGAATGTAATAAGAATAGAAAATTCTTGGCACTGGAAAATTATAAATATTCGCGCGTTCGTCTCTCTCAATGGAATACTTTAAAAAATTCGAGAGATTACAGTTGTCTTTTCTTAAAATCAATCAGGGATGTGAAATGTAAGTTTAAATAAACATTTTTAGCACCACTGTCGAGAATAGTTTTTCTGGACTATGAGAAATTTTTAAAAAAATACTTCATATTGTTTATTTATATGAAAATATTCAACTCAATGTGATGTTTATATTATATATTTATTTATGAATATTTAAAGTTGAGACCACACTGAAGTTATATATTTTAACTCATTACATATGTATTGCTTTTTACTGAATTTTTAAGACACAAAAGAATAAAAATATCTTACCATATGGATTTTTAGCCAAAATTGGCTGGAAGGCTTCTAATGGTTCTGATTCACCCAGCCTGTTCACAGCCTTAACTCTGAATTTGTATTGTTTTCCAGGTTGTAATCCTTTTACCTGAAAAGAAAGATTTTTCTTATCTTTGTAGTACTATAAGGATTGTGTCAAAGTATTAAGAATCAAGCTTTCACTTATCATTATAAATTCATTTCTTACCTTAAGGTTTGTATCTGCACCAATAGTTTCACCAGCAGGCACCCATTGGCCAGATTGTGGATCCAACTTCTCCACTTCATAGTGATCAATAGGAGCTCCACCATCATCTGATGGTGGGAACCATTTCAGATTGCAGCCTTCTGCATGGACGTCTTCGATTTTCAAAGGTCCATTTGGTGGTGAGGGATGATCTAGAGAGGAAAACAACAATGTTAAACCATTTTCTTTGCCCGAACACTTACGGTTAACACGATGAAACGGAAAATAAAAATTTGCTTGCTTTCAAAGAACTTACCAAGAACTACTACTTCCACTTCTGCTTCATCCTTGCCATGCTCGTTGGTAGCTATAATGGTGTATTTACCACCATCAGATCGTCGAGCGTGTTTTGCAGATAGTTTCGTATTGTAAGGGACATCTTCTAATTTTATGCTATCAGAAGATAAAATCTTCTTGCCGTTATGATGCCATGCAATGGTTGGAGCAGGTTCTCCGGTTACATTTACATCAAAGTGGAATGACTGACCGGCTTTCACTCGAACTTTGTTTAAGTTTGTTCTGTCAATCTTAGGCGGAACTGTAAAATATATATAAATATATATATATATATATATATATATATATATATATATATATATATATATATATATATATATAATTGCACGAACGCACACAAGGGAAATAAAAATATCTATACTAATACATAATACATATGAACAAAACTGGTATCCTAATAATGTATGATATATGATGCATAGTTTACCTTTTCTAGATTTTGCAATGACAGGGGCTGTAGGATCACTTGGTTCCCCAGGGCCTGCCTTGTTCACAGCCTTCACTCTGAACTCGTAGGGTTGACCTTGCAGAAGGTTCGGCACAGTGGCAGTGGTTTGATCAGCAGGCACCTCCAATGCCTTCTCCCAGTCTCCCCACTTGTCTTTCTTTTCGACGATGTATCCCGTGATGGGAGATCCACCATCAGATGTAGGTGGAGTCCATTTAAGATCCACGTGGTCTTTGTCCCAGTCTGTGACTTCTGGTTTGCTTGTCTTACCTGGCTCATCTACAAGAGATAACGGGATTTTAGAATTGCTTTTAAAATAAAAATTTTAATTTTTCAGATTTACTTGTTTAAATGGAATAGACTATAAAAAGACCATATTTCTTGGCTTTAGAGTGCATTTAAAAAATTAATTTTAAAAATCTGAATACACGATTAATTTAAAGAAATGTAAACTGTGTTTAAAACAGAATTAAATGCAGATTTAAGTGCGATAAAAATTCTAGAAATAGTTAAATAATCAATATATAGTAAAGATTATTTCTGAAACTCTTGGTATATTTCAAAGAATAACTTAAAAAACACTAATATTTCATTTGAAATAAGAATATACAGTTTTTCTCACTTCAAAAACAATTTTAAAATATCTTACTATTTAAATTACTAATGCAATTGCAAATATAAGAAAATTTTTAAAGATAATACTTTCAATTTTGTTCATTGAGCAACGAATTTTTCTAATAAATTATAATCTTCAATGATTACAAAAACAGGCAAAAATGTGCACAGCATTTAAATGATTACAATAATACAGAAACAAGTAATATAATTTAGATAACAAATAATTACATTAATTAAAATTAGCTGACGAAAGGACATACAGAGCATGAAAAGAGTATTGCTTTATGAGAGTCAATAACTTTTAACTAAACTTAAGCAGATAAATAATATCCTATACGTACCAAATGGATTCTTCGCAGTGATTGGTTTTGTTGTTTCCAAAGGATCCGATTCTCCTTCTTTGTTAACTGCCCTCACTCGGAATTTATAATCCTTGCCTGGAGTGAGGCCAGTAACTTCCATTTCTGCCATACAAAAAGAAAGCATTTTAGAACAATTTGGATTGCAGCACATCAAAATCGCATTTTCATATAGCATAAAATAAAACCTTTTTCTTTAAAAAAAGAATATTATAACTACAACAGAAAAATATACCTGGTTCTTTGGTTTTTCCAACTGGTAGCCAAGTGCCAGTTTCTGGATCCATTTTCTCTACTTCGTAACCTTGCAGTGGAACTCCACCATCGTCTTTAGGTTTCTTCCACTTGAGTTTGCATCCGTCTTTGTGGACGTCTGACACTTCAAGTGGACCCTCAGGCTTCAAGGGAGCATCTGAAATAAACAAAATAAAATGTAAATATGCCCATATAGAGGAAGAAATACGGTTAACAGAAGTTAGACATTATTTTAAGACACTGTAGATAATAAGAGAGAGACAGAGAGAGTAGCTAGTATTCTCAATTAAATGATTCATCATATGTTGGAAATGTATGGAACCAATAGTTCCTTAGTTTTAAGTGAGTTTACAAATATTTATAAGAAAATAAATTCCTCTAAAAAATATATCTCATTAGTTTGTTTTTTTAACATTTTCCACTCATAAACATATTTTTACCATACTAAAATTTAAAAAAAATCATTAACGGATAAATTTGTTGAATTTTTTACTTAAAGTTTACTTTGGCGGATATAACACGCATTTATACTTTCAAACTGCATTTATACTTTTAATTTTTAGGTATATTCGCCATATAATGCTCAGCACTTTTTTTACAAGTCTATTTAAAATGTATGCGTGCAATGATCTTACATTTTGAAGTCATATATTAGAAGAATTATCCCAAGCTTTTGGAAAAATAGTATACTTCTAGACCCTGGCGTTGCTACTTCTGAGTGAGCCCTATATCAAAATTCCTTCAAAGACCCTTTTCAGATATGGGAGCTCTGTTAGTAAAACTGAAATTACACATGTTGGAGCCCTGTAGCTTAGGGACCTCGTATGATTGATACGTCGATAGCTACGCCCCTGTTTCTGGAACTATAACATTTTCTCATCGCGAATGACGAGATAACTCGTCTTCCAGGATCCCCAAATAAATCATCAGAGAATTATTATTGATTGCAATTTATTATTATTTTTCAAAGTAAAATAAACCAGTTTTAAGGGAATTTCTGTTTCGTTTCAATTTTAGTGCTGTGGAGAGCGGTGCAGACTCTGAGCGCAGATGGTGGAACAAAGGTGCGCCATTGCCGCGATGAAAGTATTAAAATTCATAAGGCGTGTATGTCAGTTCTTTTAAATAAACAGTATTTCGATATAAATCAAAGTCTAATTTTTTTATGCTGATATTTCTTATTTAATTATTTTTAAGGCTATCATTCTGATACCCAACGTATAATGCTCCTCGTAAATTTGGATTTCAATTTTTTGTGCTAAATGAGCACGTTATACGCCGGATTATACGGTAACTGCCCTCATAAAAATACAGAAAGGTTTAATTTATGAAGGAAGGCATAGAATTGAGGCTTTAAAAAACTACTTAACGCGAAATAATAACATATACGGACTTTTTAGAGATGACAAGCAGAATATTTATATGAACTTTATTTTGGTTAAAACGAATTTTTCTTTAACTGCATGTTTAAAACGTTACACTTGTTTTTAAAAAACAGCAGGCTAAGATTAAGCAACGTACCAACAACTAAAACTTGCACTGTAGCTGTATCTTTTCCACTTTCATTGACAGCATTGATTGTGTATTTTCCGCTATCCGCTCGTGTAACACGGCGGATTGTAAGTTTTGTGTTGTAATCCACATTTTCCAGAGTGGTCCTCGTTTCTCCCTTGAGGTCTTTGCCATTGATCTGCCAGGTGATGGTCGGAGGAGGTTCACCGGACACATTCACATCGAATTTGATTGGCTGTCCTGCCTTTATGGTCAAATCGTCGAACATCGATCGGTCGATGGTAGGTCGCACTGAATTAAATAATAAAAAGTAAATTTTTATTAAATTGTAATTAAAAAAGAACAATCAACACTAACGATCCAACTTAAATAGGGGCTTTGTAGCATGTTGCTTAATGGCGCTTCATCATTTAGAATAATAACCATTTTTTCCTGTATTATACAAATTTGCTTAAATATTGGATAATGAGTGAATGTATTTATTCTACAGCTATGAAATTTGATAGAACAATGCTTATAAAAATTTACACTCTACATTAATTATTAAGCAAAAGACAAAACTTGAACAAATTCTATTCTGGCTAATTTACCGCCGTATTCACCGTGAACTGGACCGGCAGTCAAAGAAAGAAAACCCTGATTTCACTTAGTCGGGGTTTCGCCAGACCTCACAGAAGCAGGTTTATTCTCCAACCCCGGTTCAGATTAGAAAATTTTGACCGCGCTCATAGCTGGGTTAGATTTAAAAGCCTGCGCAATAAGTGGTTTTTTATAAGCTTACAAACAGTTTTGTGTATGTATAATTAAGAAAATTTCATCGATTACTCAATTAGATCATTTAGAAAAGTTTGAATCAAGAAGCGAGAAGAGAAAGTGACTAACGATATCTATTTGTAATAGAAGTACGCGAGTTCTCTCCCTCAAAAGATATACAAATCAGCCAAGGTTACGATGTCTATTTTAACCAATGAGATTCAATCAGTTACTGAAATTCGCAATTGAGTAAATGGAGTAAAAAAAAAGTGATAGCTAAATGAAGCTTTAATTCTGCGGTTTGCTTTTTCTTAACCTCAGTTGCTGCTCCGGGTTTTCTAGTTCAGTCCTGATAATGGTGAAGTACAGCCGTAAGTTGTGTTATTTGTAAACTCTTCTGGGTAATTGAATAATCTTATAGTTAAAAATATGAATCCATTACGGTAAATACTTAAAATATTAAAATTTTTTGTTTTTCTATAATTTTTGAAAAACATTTTTACTTAGAAAATTTTTCAAATAATGCAACTTAGCATCATATTTTTGGAAAATGAATAATCAAATTAATGTAATTAACAAATAGTATCTTCAAATCTAACACATAAAAAAACGCATGTATAATTAAAACTTTTTAGTAATAAAAGATTCTTCAACGAATAAAGGGAAAACTTGTTTGTGTTTTTATTACTGATAAGAAGAAATTTTGGTTTTTAAGGATACTGATTCAATAAATATTGCTTACAAAATCGTGGTTTTGCAATAATTGCCTGCGAAGGGTCGCTGGGCTCTCCAGGTCCAGCCTTATTGATAGGTACTACTCTGAACTCGTATTCCTTTCCTTCGGCTAGATTTGGCACAGTAGCTTTCAGTTTGTCCCCAGGAACTTCCAAGGCTTTTTCCCAAGGTCCTCCTTTTTCTTTTTTCTCAACAACATATGCTGTAATAGGGGCTCCTCCGTCATTTTCTGGTGCAGTCCACTTCAAATCTGCATGATCCTTGTTCCAGTCAGTCACTTCTGGCTTACCAGGAGCTCCAGACTCCTCTGCAATTAGATCATATAATTAACTAAATCATGTAACTAATAGATTGTGTCGTTTTTAAAGAGTAAAAAGATGACCTTATTTCCATAGTGAACTTCATCGTAACTTAAGATGCACTTATGAAGAATTATATCGTTAATTACTGTCGTAGTTAACAGCATAGACAACTCTACATACAAAGAATGATCTAAAATTTTCGATCCTTCGATTTTCTTGAGTTGTTTGAATTAAATTTTGAGTTCAAATTTTCTAAAAGGTATTACAAGTAAGGGCGAGTGTATTCTTGTGAAAATTTATGATATAGTTATTATTTTTTTTGTTTCAAAATAAACAAAATTTTGATGATATTAACCCTCTATAGCATAGTGTAGCCTGTAGGCAACATACCATTCCATCGCCTGCCAAATTCATAGAATCAATTGTATAACATAATCACACACTGAAGCCTATGGTCTACACTCTGAGATAATGAATTGGTATCAAAGAAAACAACTAAATGGTGCTTAAAGGGTGATGAGGTACCAAGATTACCATGGCATACAGGCTAGGCCAAGTTTCCGAAGTGTGTTAGGTTTATTCAAAATGTACGTAAAAAATGCGGGGTAGCCTTATACTACACAAAAACAAAAAATTTCTTCAGAAATTCCCATCTTTCGTAATATGTGCTGCCGTATTATACATTTTGACCTTTTAACCCAAAGTTACCTTGAAGCAAAACTCTCTGTTTTTGTTATTTTGTTCATAAATAATACAAAAACAAATTAAAAATCCAGAAATACGGGTATTTATTATTATCATCTCGAGTCCGAAAAATCAAATAAATACGAGTTTATAAGTGAGAGAGGATTTTAACCCAAGTTATGTAATTTCTGAGTTTAGCACTTTTTCAACGTATTTATCGCGAGAAAATTGATTTAATGGCTTGCCACGTATTATTTTCACATTTTTAGCAATGTTAAAGAAACGGGTAGATGATTTATTCTTACTGAAAGGATCCTTGGCAATAACCGGTGTGTATGTCTCCAAAGGATCTGATTCTCCTTCTGGATTCAAAGCCTTCACACGGAAATTGTAAGCCTTTCCGGGCGTGAGTCCGGTCACTTCCATTTCTGGACTATGAGTCTTTCCAACTGGAACCCAGGTGCCACTTTCAGGGTCTTGTTTTTCGACCAAATACCCTTCCAGAGGATGTCCTCCGTCGTCTTTGGGCTTGTTCCATTTCAATTTGCAGCCATCTTTCTTGACGTCGGTCACTTCCAAAGGACCTTCGGGCTTTGATGCCTTGGCTGTAAAAAATCAGTTGGTTATCATATAAAACCAATATCATATATTTCTGATATTTGAGTATAAAAGAATTATATTTTCATGATAGTTTTATATAACATACAATATAAAGAAGACGCAGCGAAAGCTATTTGAGAATTATTTTTTTGACTGTAAGATATATAGTACCATTTTAAAGTTTCCTCAGCAAAAAAGAAAATATATTTCAGTAATGGATATCGTTTAAATCCTTATTAAATATCACTATAACAATTGTTTTATAATATCAGAAGAAAAAGATTTAGCTTTAAATTTATCACGCACACTATCAATCAGTTTTAAAACTATAATTATATAAATTAACCTTTAAAAGGGCATACCCAATTGATGATACCGGGTGTGTAAAAAATATTTAACCATAATCGTTTTCGTTCGTAAATAGACAAGGTTAGGCAAGCGTAGTTTGGTGCCCTTATGCAGACGATTCTAATGCATATGCGTGAATTTGTTTCTGCCTGAGTTCACTGTTCAACTACAATAGACAGCCAATGAATGAAAAAATGAGAGTGAAAGCCATCGGACTTTTTGGTTTTGACAAAATGGTAGAAAATGAATAACTGTACTGCTTAAATTATGTGTTAAGCTTGATGATTCCTAAGCAGAAATGGTCCCCAAGATTCAACAGGCCTTCGGAAATAATATATACAGCATCGAGAATATGCATACAACAACAAAGCATTAAGTATCGAAAAAATAAAGACAGGTCTGAAGCAACGTCACAATATCGTGCTGATCATCTTCTTTGACTCCAATGATGTGGTTATTCACTAGCATGCAATACACGACCTAATAATTACCAAGAGGTTCTTTGCAAACTTCGAGACGGTGTCCTGAGACATAAATTGCCGGACATAATGGCAGAAACAATAGGCAATTGTAAATGCTTCAACACTATAACACTTAAGACCCTTCTTCACACTCAATACAAAATTTCTTAGTCAATGTACTTATTACTTATTTCTATGTATTATACTTATTATACTATACTTATATATAGTGCATATACTTATTATATTAGTTTTTGTATAATAAAATTACTAAGCATAATTTACTGACTATAAAATACATGTTCACAGTTAAATTTAAATAAAACTTACAAAGAACTGTAATCTCAACATCCGCTTGGTCTTGTCCATGAGGATTACTGGCAAAAATCTTATAAATTCCACTGTCCTTCCTCTCAGCCTTTTCACACTCGATTTTCGAATTGTAAGGCACGTTCTTAATTACGAAATCGTACCTTTCCGGCACTGGGCCATCCTTCAACATCCAGCGAATAGATGGTGGTGGTTCACCAGCAATCTTCACATCTAATGAGAAGGGTTGGCCAGCACGTATAGTGATTGGTTTCAATGTACGACGATCGATCCTTGGAGGCACTGAAAGTCAAAGTTAAAAATAATATATATATATATATATATATATATATATATATATATATATATATATATATATATATTAATCTAAAAGCTATTTCTAGAAGTTTGATTCGCTATGTATTCAAAATCGTTCTGATTTGGGCTAAGAATGAGTCACATTTGAACAGAGGACATTGTTTTTCCATAAGCTCCCCTTAGACAATCTGTGCCTAAGAAGACAATCATAGTGAAAAGAAACTTTTTGCTTAACCCTCTTTCCACAGTTTTTCTCACCCTGTGGAAACTCTATGGCGTTTTCACTATTTTTATTATTTTTAATTGCATCTTAAATTTTATGAAAATAATAACTAATATCTTAATTTCTATTATCGAAATTATGATAGAAGGGCACTGGTAATGGTTTCAATGTAGACATAGATATGAATAAAACATTAACTGTTCGAATTACAGACTTCTTTTAATTCTTGTTTCTTTTAATAATAAACATTAAGATTTTTCATTATTTCTCTTACTAATAAACATTTTTAAGAAATCTCTCTTCACCAAAGAATTACAAGAACAATGTCACACTTAAAAACAAATTGAGATTTAGAATAAAAGCTGTTTAAGCTGTTAAGAATCTTAACTTAGTTAGTAATTCAATACAGTGTGACATACTTTTTCTGGGTTTAGCAGTGAGAGCCTTGGTCGCATCACTAGGTTCTCCTGGCCCAGCCTCATTGATAGCTCTAACTCTGTATTGGTAAGTCTCTCCAGGAATCAAATTTTCGACTCGTCCCTCACATATGGGTTTGTCGATTTGAGCAGCCTTGGACCATGTAGATGAGTCCTTCTCCTTTTTCTCGATGAGGTAACCCTTTATAGGATTTCCTCCATCTTTCAATGGTTTTGTCCATTTCAAGTCTACCCATTCCTTATCCCAGTCGGTAGGTTCTGGGATTCCTGGTTTTCAGGAGGGTCTGTAGGAAAAAATATGTTGTATGTGAAATTGCTGATCTTTTTATGTCTTTCGTTTGGAATAAAAAGTAAAATTTATTGATTATAATTTAAGATTAAAACCCGCAAATTTTTGCCATTGCAACGTATTAAAAATGTCAAAAACCTTTGCAGCGCTAACACCAAACGGAGAAATTAAAGTACTTATAATTTAAAGTTAAATTTTATGCAATTTGGTTAATTTTAACTTTTTGGTTTGGCTTTAACATGACACTTACTTGTTTCATACGAGTAAATGAGAAAAGAAAGCAAGATATTTGCTATCTGATTTATGCAACATATTCTACGAATGCTTTGTTTTGCGTGTTATGTACGCGCGCGTCTATTCTAATTCCTTTCTTTTTAATCTAATATTTTAACTTGTCAATTGGTTATAAATTACATATTTGTACAATGTGTCATTATTTAAAGCTGTTAAGCTTCCATCCCACGCTATGAGCAGTTTAACATGAATCAAAAGAGACCGAAAAAAAAGTAATAGAACAAAAATTTAAGGAAGCAGCTTTCAACTATTGAAGAGAAGCGTTCAGTTATTTTTAATTTCATATGAGGTCGTGTTAGAATGCTTTCATGCAGAAATTCCTCAAAGTCTAATATATAGGTTGAAAATGACTCATACAAGTACTGCGTAAAGATTAGGGAAAGAAAACAAGAAGTTGTATCTGACTTCATTCATCATTTTTATTTATAAATAAATTTCATCGGTAAAAAGTGCTTCTTAGATCGTCAAATGAAAAGATTATACATATAACAGTGAAAAATTGGAAGAACTGTGCTTAATTAGGGAGTTTACAGTATTATTCCCATACCATAAGGATTCTTGGCAATAATGGATTTTTCTGCTTCCAAAGGTGTAGATTCGCCTTCAGCGTTCACCGCCATCACTCTAAATTTATATTCTTGACCTGTGAAAGATAATTATTGATATATAGATACTCACTATACATCACTGTAATATAGATACTCACTGTATATCACTGTAATATAGATACTGTATATCACTGCAATATAGATACTCACTGTATATCACTGTAATATAGATACTCACTCAGATAATAATGGTTTATAATAGTGGTATATTGTATGATAATTTTTTACAGCTATATATGTATAAAACCCAAAGTTTCTAGGTGGAAATTTTTTGCGTATACGTCATATTAAACGAAAAATTGTTTTTTAATTAAGTTTTTTTAAATAAAAAGGACTGAAAATACATAGATATTGTTTGTCACACTTTGAAGCAACACGACGGCTATTGGCGGAATGCCCTAAAGAGACGAGGTCACCCGGTGATGGACCTCGTAAATTAGAACCACGGTCAAGCGACGAAGACGAAGCTTAAGCTAGAAACCCTCCCTCCTAACTTTCACAAAACGCCTACATGAGGACTTTGAGCCTAGACAGAGGTTGAATGTGTATCAGTCGCTCTAATTCATAGGTTTCAAAGTAGTTCCAGTGGCTGAGGCAAACTAAAATTATTTTGGGAATACGTGGACAACGTTAGGTGGTCCACGAAAGAGGTTTAATGTAAAGTAACCCATTTCCATCATTATTAAAATTAAAAATTATTCATGATTTTTAAGTGTTAAATTTTTCTTAGGTAAAATATTATAGATTTGTACACATATAAAATGTAAGTAATAACAAGTAATAAAAAGCGTTGCACTATGAGATTTGGATCAATCTCAGTGGCGGCTGTTTATGCAAGTTTAAATGAACAGAATCTCGCCGCTACGTGCAATAATTTATCTAACAAATAGAGGCATAAAAATTTCGGGAATCTAGTCAACCGTTTAGTTTTATTTTATGCATGATCTCAAGATGTGGAGTGAGTACAAATTTTTTCCTTAGTTTGGTACACAGAAAGCAATATTATACTTTGTATGTTACATAAATATTTTTGACATCTTATTACACATAAACTTATTTGTCAAAGTTGTATACTTTTACTAAAGTTAATTTTTATAAAAAATTCTTATTACATAAGATTTATCGTTATCATTTTCAGGATATCAAAGTTAAATTTGTAATTTTTCAACTCTGCATTAAAATAGAGTTACTTCACTTGAGGTTCATGGCCAAATTTTTAATATAAAAATGGATTTATAGACTCAGTATGTTTCGGAGTCACTGCTATAAGCCGAATGTCTTCATTGATACAAGGACTCGCACCTACAAATCGACAGAAGCAATATCAACCACAAAAGTACGTAACCATTATGAAGAACCAAATAAGATCACAGAAGATTCGTAAATCAATTTGTTAATTCGAATTATTTCATTGAAATAAAACACAATGATTAAAAATCCAATACTTAAAAACAACGAAAAATGCTTTCAAATACGAGTATTATTCAAACACCTATTGAATTTGGGTGGATTAGAATTTTATATTTAAAATGCCTTTGTTTTAAACTTTGTAATTTTTCATTTCTCTGCAGAAGTAATAAAAATACATGAATTTTATTTTCACCTGGCAGCAAATTGTTGAGTTCGAGTTCCGGCTTGCTGCTACGTCCGGCGGGGACCCAACGTCCTGTTCCCATGTCCATTTTCTCCACAGCGTAGAATTCAATGGGAGAACCTCCATCGTCTTCAGGTTCTTTCCACTTCAACTTGCAACCTTCTGCATTGATATCCGAAATGTTCAACGGTCCTCCTGGTTTTCCTGGTTTATCTAAAATTAAGAGGGAAAAATATAATGGAGACAGAGGAAATGTACTTCTGGAATTCGATGAAACTTAAATTTTTAAATACTTGTTTGATTTTATCGATACTTTCAACCAGGATTTTGGATTTCACTCAATGTAACTTTATACTTCCAAAATTTGTGCCATCATTGAATAAATTATTAAAAAAAACTACAGATATTAATAAGAAAATTACTAACATTTATTATTTGAAGTACTTGTTTTTTTTAAATTATTAAAACATTTCTTGTATAAAAAAGTTTAAAACAGCTGAAAGACAAATATAATTTTCAATCCTAATAATATTGAATAATTTTAATATTTTCTTGTCTAATTTTTAAACAAGTATTATAAATGAATTGAAAATTTTAATATTAATATAGAGGGTTATTTATAATTTTCTTCGGCGTTTCGAAGCTCTATGGTAAAAAAACTAAGGCGAATACAGCAAAAAAAGATCATTTAAAAGAACACAAAAACAATTCAAGTTTTTTTTCATACCTTACAAGTGTTCTATGTGTGAAGCTTTGGTTACACGGCATACACTAATACAATAGTCCAGTTCCCACCAGACTCTACTCAACATGGTTCAATCAACGTTATTGACAGAGCCCGTGTTATCCCTCCACGCAGTTCTAGTACATCACGTGACAAAAAGGATACAAAAATTTGGCTTTATGTAAAAGTACAAATTTTTGGATAACACGAAGAATGATAACATTCGCTGTCAATAAAGTTGATGGAACATGTTGAGTAGAGTTTGGCAGGAGGAGTAGAGTGTGTTGGACTGCTGTATTGCCATGTAACCAAGGTTTCACTCATAGAACACCTGTGAATAAAAGTTGAATTATTTCATCAGTCTTTCAAATTATCTTTTTTTGCTGTATTCTTTGTTTTCTTTTATATATATATACATATATAGCGCTTTAAAACTAACATAGTCAAGAAACAGTTGTTGCACGAAGTTTTTTTTTATCTTGGATTTCAGAAATAAAAGAAATCTCTTTTGATTTTCATTTGTAATATTTACAAGTAATTGCATCATTGCAACAAACTACTTTTGTTGCATGTAAAACAGTGTTTTGTTACGGTTAAAACTTAAAAAATATTATTCAAAGTCGAAACTAACTGTATAAACTTTATTACTAAAGATGAAAAAGAAAACTTATTTTAGTACCTAAGACAAGGAGATTAACCAAAGCTTCCTCTTTTCCAGAGCCATTTTCAACACATAATTTGTATTCACCACTATCTTTTCTCTCTACTGAATTGAGTATAAGTTTAGTTCTGTAGTCTTCAGTTTCGATAGTGGTTCTACCTCCAGTCTTTAGTTGATCCTTGCCTAAGAACCACAATTTCTTCGGTGGAGGTTCACCGATTACTTTGGCGTCAAATCGGACGGTCTGACCGGCTCTTACGGTCATGTCTTTTAACCCAGAAATCTGAGGAGCCACTGTAAATAAAAGTACAAACATTAATCAGCTGAAGAGAATCAAAAGGACTTAATCTTCCAAACAATCTAATTCAATTTATTTTTATAGGTGATGTGGTGATGGGAGATAGTCATTCCGATATGTGAGCATTCATTGTGATTAATTTTATACTATTTGAAGTAATATCTGTGTAACGGGTTTTATTCGTGATCTTAGCTAATCCTCGAAGGGAAATAGTTTTGTTGACGTTTTATTATTCTATAGCCTTTTCTGTAAAACCACGATTTATGTTAATGAGGACTACTATTTGAAGTCAATGAAGAGGGAAGTAGGGATAGCTATGGTGTTGTCATACGGATATTAAAACGTTGTATAAAGAAGTTAACGTTGGAATCACAGTAGCTCAAAGTAAAAGAATTAGATGGGTCATTCAAGGACTCTTATTATTTTTCAGAATCGGTTATATTAATATTAAATACAAGATTTATATTCTAGATATTTAAATTAGTATTTATGTTGACTTTCTCTCCATAGCTTATGCGAAATTTGGATAGAAATTATATATATAGAAAAAAGCCATAATTAAGCATATATTTAAAAAAAATATCTCATCCGTTGGCGTACCCTCAAACTTAAGCTAGCCAGGTTCCCCGACATCTTTTATTTTAACAATTAATTTAGTATAGGGTATCAATTCAGAGTTTTCGAGAGAGCGGTAAACTAAGGCATATACGGAAGTGTCAATGAAATTGTATAAAACGCTTAGTTAACACGCAGTCTAGTGAAAAACACCCGAAAAGGTAACTGAAAATTCGTTGAACTCGGACGGAATTTTGCTAAAGGTAAAAGCCAAAATTTATATAAAAAGTATAATCCATGTTTTGTAATTTTTAATTAAGTCTTCAAAAAAAAGTAATGTTCCAATTTTTGTGTGGACCATCAAAGATTTTTCGCGGATCACCAGTTAGCGACTGTTAGTTTAGTGTATTCGGAAAAAGTTGAGTATGTGAATATTATTGAATTTCTTTGTGTTAATAATATTTATCGATTGAAAAATCTGTTAATTCGATGATTGAAATTATAAGTATTAATATGTTGAGTCACAAGATTATAAATCACAACTTGTTAAAATGTTGTAAGACGCTTAATTAAGAAAAAATGTGAGTGTACATAAAAATGTGGGAGTACTTAAGAAAAAACAATATTGATTCAACCAGTTGATTAAAAAGACGTTTGAAACATATACCATACACCTTTAACATATGACTATACTATATAACCTCTACCAAAAGTTTCATCCAAAAGATAAGAAATGAATCAATGGAAGAAATGCTTTCTACTAATATTTTGAAATTTTATCGTAATTTCACTTTTTTGTCTATTTGCAAAGAGTAAGTGATACAAATTTGACAAAAAAAAATTTACTCACAAAATCGGGGCTTCGCTATAACAGGCGAGCTTGGGTCACTGGGTTCACCTGGTCCGGCTTTGTTGACGGCTCGAACACGGAAGTTGTATTCCATTCCTTCAATGAGGTCTGAAACACGAGCTTCGCATTTGTCGCCGATGGTTTCTGACGCTCTTTGCCATTTGGTGCTGAATTTGTCCTTCTTTTCGATAATGTAACTGGTGATGGGTGCTCCACCGTCACTTTGAGGTGGAGTCCAGGTGAGATCTGCATAGTGCTTGCCCCAGTCTTTGGCTGAAGGTTTTCCTGGTTTTCCTGGCTCATCTAGAGAAAAAAAATATTTTTTTAATAAAATTTTTTAAGAGGAATAAACAAATTAAAGAATTTTGCCTAAAATTCTCATGTATAGCAATGAATTAACATCGAAGAAATCTTTGAATTTAATTGCTTGACATTATGTTTGGTTGGAGAAAAAGAAATCCATTATTTTTTCGGTAGATGGCTGTAGTGTCGATATCGCGTGAAGTATTGATCAAACAATTTCAAATTTAGGCTCGCTATCAGGGTGACATTTTACAATAAAAAATTTATTTTGCTGTTTATTGTTTGGTCTATTCAGTTGTTAATTACAGGGTGTTAAAAATGTAAGTCAACAAAGAGAAAATTCGGTACATTTTACAATTTTTCTTTGATAAAGGCAAAATTGCCAGCCGGGCGGCTGAAATTGTAAATGGTGCTTATGGTGCCAATACTGTAACAGCCAATTACATGCAATTTTGGTTTCATCGATTCCGTTCAGGCATTTTTGATGTTAAAGTTGCCCCACGACCGTCATCGAAAATGTCGATAAAATCACAGAAATAATCAAAGTTGGCCGGCATGTTATTAGTCGTAGCATTGCCCAGGAGCTATAGATAGACCATAAAACAGTTTTAAGTCATTTGAGCAAAGTTGGATTCAAAAAGAAGCTCGATGTTTGGGTACCACACCAAAAAACATGATGGATCGAATTTCCATCTGCGAATCCCTGGCCAAACGGAATGAAATCGATCCTTTTATTAAATGGATGGTGACTGGGGATGAGAAATGGATCACATACGACAATATTGTGTGAAAACGATCGGGGTCAAAACGTGGTGAAGCAGCTCAAACGGTGGCCAAACCAGGACTAACATCCAGGAAGGTTCTACTGTGTATTTGGTCGGCTGAAAAGGAATAATTTATTATGAGTTGCTTCCGTAGGGCCAAGCACTAAATTCAGATATCTACTGTCAACAACTGGACCGTTTGAAGCTAGTGACTGATCAGAAACTGCCAGACTCGGACGACAGAAGAGGTGTTGTTTTCCATCAGGACAACGCCACGCCATACACGTTTGTAGTGACTCACTAGAAACTCCGGGAGCTTGGTTGGGAAGTTTTAAGGCATCCACCATATAGTCTGGACCTGGCACCAAACGATTACCACCTTTTTCTCGCATTGCAAAATTTCCAGAGTGATAAGAAATTGGAATCACGAGAAGATTGGGAAAATTGATTGCTAGAGTTTTTCACCAGTAAAGGCCAAGACTTCTATGAGAGAGGCAACATGAAGCTACCTTTAAAATAGCAACAAATTATACAACAAGACGGTACATATTTAACCCAAATTAGAGAATTCGAAACATGTTTAATAAAGTTTGGAATTCCATGCAAAAATAATGGATTTCTTTTTCCCCAACCTAATATTAAGAAAACGCGCGCGCGCGCGTTCCTTAATATATGTGTCTCTCTTCCCTGTTTTTTCTTTTACAATAACTTTCTAATCGTTTTATGTCCTGTTGCTAACATAAATTTATGTAGATTAGCTAGACTACATATATAATAAATATGATCAATATATGCATTTTTATGTATGCTACAACTGTCCCATTTGCATCCGTGTTGCAAATGCGTCAATTTCATTACTTGCAAATGAATAACAAATACATTTCTCCATTTTAATGAAGTACGCATAATTGTTGTCAATAATCATTTAATAAATTAATGATCAGTTTAAATTTTTGAGCAGACGATTTTCTTAAAATTTTATCTGAGAACATCAGAGTAATAAAGTTACTAAAACCAGGAAAATAAAATAATGCATAATATGATTTTCTTTTATCTTACATTAAAGCTCATTTTTAGACATTGTCACAATATAACCCACTAACATTCAAAGGCTTCCATTTATTGAAATAAAGACAATAAACATGGAAGCCAATTTAAAATTCACATTTAACGAATGTTAACCATTTTAATATGTATTAGTCTTTGCATCCAATCACAAAATAGTATTTATCTTTCAGTTAACTTTTCTTCTCATAAGCAATTAGTTAAATAATACAAGTAATGTCAATGGAAATCAGTACAAGAAAGTGTTGTGACTTTAAGTAAAAATAAGCGCGATAACTCGAATAGCCAGATTTTGTAATAAATCCTTCCTAATGTATTCAAAAACCCCTATTTAAAATTTATCATTTAAAATATAACTGAAAATTTTTTTCTTGATTTTCGATGTGAGTTATTTATATGTTATTAGAAAATACAAATACAAAATGAGCAAAAACAGTTTTTACCGAATGGATTCTTTGCTACAGTTCCAGTAGAAGTTTCCAGTGGCTCTGATTCTCCTTCTGGATTGACTGCCTTAACTCTGAATTTATATTCTTTTCCAGGAATCAAACCGGAGATCTCAGCCTCTGGTTCTTTAGTTGTGGTCACTGGAATCCATCTGCCAGTTTCAGTGTCCATTTTTTCAATAACATATTCTTTGATAGGCTGACCACCGTCGTCTTCAGGCTTATTCCACTTCAATTTGCAACCCTCAGCATGGACGTCAGATACTTCCAAGGGACCTCCGGGTTTGCTTGGTTTACCTAAGAACAAATACAGTTCATGAAAGGTTTTCAAGTTTTGTTAATATATCAGATTGTATTTCATAGGAAAAATTTAGGGATAAATATATTTAGGAGAATTGGTATTTCTCTTTTCTGTACAATATTAAAAAATGTTATTAGTAGTTCGCGTATCACACATGCTAGATCAGGGGTGACCAACCCAAATGACCTCACGGGCCACTTCGGAAAAACATTATAATCACGCGAGCTGCATATAAGAAATATGTATCTTTATATCAGATTTGGAAACAAAAAAAAACATTTATTAGAGTGAAAATTTAAAACAGAATGAATTATTATTATTTTCATTATTTTCATGTATATACAGATATAGATAATACAATAATGTAATGTTTCTATAATATAATAATGCAATGATCAAATAATGTTTAAAATATTGCAGTTATCATTTTCTTGAAAATTACAGTGTTCCTTTTGAATGGATACTTACTCATTGTTGAACTTTGATTGTGCTATCATTCGCAAACGATTAAGTATACATTGCCCTTTATCTTAACCATCCTGAATATTTTTTTAAACTTTAAAATACATCTCTGATTATCTCTTGCATTTTGGGCACTCCAAAAAGAAAAGGAAGAGGAGAAATGAAAGTCGCACACACACACACATAGAGAATCATGTACCGTCCATAGTAAAGGAAATACATAATGCAATTCGGAATTTATTAAAAAAGTAATTGATTATAATAAAATCAAATGTAACTGTTTGATAAAATATAAATCTATTTCAATCTAAAGAACATTTCTACTATCAAAAAGGATTTATTTTAAAACAAGAACAGGTAAAACAGGCAAATACATTGTAGATTTATATATATATATACTCGCGGACCCAACAGACGTTGTCCTGTGCACACATCATAAATTCAAAAATTTCATATTTTTATAAATAAGCTTTGATAATCTGAACCGTTTTGATGAAAATTTATATTAAAAAGTTATTTGAATATCTAACGTCATTACATATACGGTTATCACAATTCGACCAATAGATAGCGTGTGAGTATGTGTATACTATGAGCAAAGTTAAATGTAGAGGCTGTGTGAATAAAAACTTAAACTTGTTTTAATTAAAGGTGAAAAAGCTGAGAGACTCAAACTATTTTATAACAGGTATATTTATTAAATTGTACAAAAACTTATTTTATATATCGTATGCCATTGGATGTACAATATTTTTGGTTAATCTTTGAGGGGTATAAAGAAATAAATTCGATGGTTTTCCAACTCTGGAACACGCAACATATAATTGGCCGTGAGAAAAAGACGGATTTTTAAAGTTTAAGCCACAAATCTTCGTTGTTTGACCTTGTGACTTATTAATTGTCATAGCAAATGCCAAGCGAATTGGAAGTTGTAAACTTTTAAATGATATAGGTGAATCTGAAGGAATCATTGGGATCCGTGGTAGAAGTACAACTTCACCTTGAAATTTTCCACAAAAAAAGGAAAATCACTTAAAAATTTAATCTTAAAAAAAATCTAAAGCGAGTTTAGAAAAAAAACTCATCTTAGTGCACATCATTAGGGCCTATAATAATTATGTGCCGAGTTTTGTACTTCTGGGTTCCTCAGAAGTGAAACACACACACACACAAACTCTTTCTTTTATTAGTATAGATTTCCGATTAGTAATAATTTTCAATAAAAAAAAGTCCAGCCGTGTGTTTAGGAGGAATTTAGTCACACACGCACAGAAGATTTTTATATATAAAGATATACCGAGTCGTGGTTTTTCTTGGCGCGCATTAGGAGAATAAATAGCACACAGGAGTAAAACAATTATGCGTTTTAAGGTTTTTAATTAACATCTTTTCAACTAATTGCGATATCGGACCGAATTGTGAACCTAAACCATTCTCGAATCCACTGGAACAGACACAAAAAATTTCATCAAAATAGGTCCGCCTGTTTAGGAGAAGTTTAGTCACATACACACTCACAGATTTATATATATATATATATATATATATATATATATATATATATATACCTGACATTTAGAATTTTTTAAAAAAAGATTTGGCGGGCCGCAACTTTTCTACTGGTGGACCACATGCGGCCCGCGTGTTGGATACCCCTATGCTAGATAAACTATTAAAAAACTAGAATAAAATATTCCTTCTGAATGCTCAAAAAAACCTCTAGACTTGACTATTTTTAAGATCTGTCTATGTGATTATAAAGCAGGAATCTTTTTCAGCAAACTACTATGGGATTCTTAGAAAGGTATTTTCGTCTTCTTTAAAGGTGACTTCTCTTAATGTTAAATAATAGAACCCGAATTTGTAATATTTCTTCAGATGTAACAAACTGAAACATTAATATTATATTCCAACTCCTATTCTGTCGAGAGCAGCATATTTTATTATACTCCTCATTTTTATCCACTTTTCCTGGCATAAAATGTGGCCTTACAGTTTTTCTTCTATACCATAATACTAAATGAGCTATGCCTTTACGAGTTAAAATGAAACAAATAAGCATTTATGGAATATTTTTAAATTTTAAAAACGCTGTATTACTAACAGATGTTTGAATTATATATTGTTGCAAAGTTTCATGAAATATCAGACTATTTTCTGTCTGAAAATGTACTTTGCGTTTAGTTCAGGCTCTCGTTATTTGTCGAAGACAGTCTTAACTAATAAAAGTATCTTATAGTACCCTCAGAATGATTTCCAATGGAATAAAATTTAGAATTCCAATTACTTACTAACAAAACAGTTACTCTACTAAACAAATTATTTTAAGATATAAAATTTTGTGAACATATATAAATCCAAGCGCAAAACTTTTAAAAGGAGACAAACGCTTTTGTCTCATCGACAAACATTACATGATTAACTATTTAATATTTATGATATTCAAAACAACTAAAAATAATTCAAATTAGTGATTAATCATGAATGAATGCTTTTTAGTAGTATATTGTAGATCTATATAAAATCATTTAAAATCAAATTCGTATTTCGACCATGATAACTGAAGCTTTGCATTATGTTTTATGTCTTAAGTTAAATTAATAAATTAAAAGAAAAAGAAACCAAAACAAACGTATTGTAAAAATCGAATACTTCAGTTAGGATATATATTAGATAAAAATTGTGGCTCTTAGCTTGAAAACACATTTGAATAACTATTAAAAAGCAGTAGACGTTTTAACGCGTGGATTGTAATCAATAAAATTATTTTTGTCAGTAAAAATAAAAGTTTTTGTAGTTTTTATTTTATTATTGTTTTTATCTCTATGGAGATGATATAGTTGTTTTTTTAAATTATTCAGTAATAAATTGTCTTTGGTGTTCTCGACAAAATGAAACTTCTAGTACTATTTCGCATCATCAGAAAGATTCCTCCCTCTGAGGAGGAAACAGGGCATCAAAATTATATTGTGGCAATTGATTATCTCCTATATAGTGCTGCAATAAAAAAAGTGATACTAGCTTTCGGGAAATGTGCTAGGTCTGCAATGGTAAATATTAATCCGCAGCCTTATTGGAAAAAAATAACAAATTGTTTTCTCTTTTAAAAGAGATCCATTTAATTCGCTGTCAAACTGTTTCATATATAATAACTATATACCTTTATCAAAAACATTCCATAAAAATATTCACAAAACCACATCCTACGTGAAAAAGAATTAAATGAATAAAACTTACCAAGGACTGTGATCTCAACTTCTACTTCATCTTTGCCAGCATCATTTACGGCAGTGACCACGTATTTGCCTGTATCAGATCGCTTTGTTTTGCTGAGGATGAACAATGTGTGATATTCTTCATTGTCTATCTTTACCTTTTCGCCATTCACCAAAGGTTCGCCCTTGAAAGACCACGTGATCTTCGGTGGAGGTTCACCTTTGACATCAGCATCCAACTTAACGACGTTGCCAGCTTTAATTACCAAATTGTTGAGATTGGTTCTGTCAATGCGTGGTGCCACTGAAAAATGACAGTTGATTTAAATCACTACTATTGAAAATATTATATATATATTGATTATATGTTCTTTTTCATGGGTAAAAAATCTTTAAATTTAGTAAAATTCGAATGTTAGGAAAATACTTCTAAAAGCATCAGAGAATATAAGTAGTCCATAAGCCCAGATACTGAATTTATTCATTAATATAATTTAAAAAAAACCATTTTCAATAACTTCTGTATTGTTGATAAATATAAAATTCCCAAAGTAAGGTTTATTCAGTAAAAATATTTCGTCTAAAATTGATTTTTCAGTTAAATTCAAAGTAAAATAATTTACGTTCTAATTATTTATTATAAATAATTCAAAAATATGGAAAAAACCTATTTCAATGAACATAATTTTTCAAAAATTAAATAAAATGTTAAAGTTTATTTTTATATTAATGAGTTTTCGATTCAATGCTACAAAAATAAATAAGAATATTTTATTGCTTAGATTTATTTCTATTACTTGTATTTATTTTACCGTACCTTTGTTATGATATGAAGTTTCTTAAGAAGAAAATTATTCCAAATTCTAGTTTTAGTTACTTAGATTATATATTCTGCATTTATTACACAGATCGTTATGCTATTATTTTTTAAAAATGACCCAGAATTAAAAAAAACCTATTTCAAAGAGGAAAAAATTTTAAACTGGAATTTCAGCATAAATTGTTTTTACGAGAATCGATTAAAAGAATTTACAGATCATTTTCTATTATAACAGAAGATATTTTTTTCTTTTTTAAAAAGAAATTCAAACATAAAGGGAATGTATGTATAATTTATAGTCGAGTATAGCTCAAGAAATCCATAACATATGTTTATATACTTTTAACTTACTAAATATATTCGAATTTATTTTTAAAATATATTGATATTCCCCCCCCCTTAAAAATAAAAATACGAAATGGATTACTTATATATAAGGTAAATGCATTTTTTAAAAATGCTGATATTTGCTTAGTAAATAGAAGCCACTCACGAGATCTAGGCTTGGCAATAACGGATTTGGATGCTTCGCTAGGTTCGCTGGGACCAGCTTTGTTGACAGCAATAACCCTGAATTCATATTCCTCTCTTTCTTCGAGGTCTTCGACTGTGGCTTGAGGGGCTGGTCCACTGGTCTCTTTAGCTTTGTGCCATTTGTAGGTACCTTTCTTTTTCTTCTCAATGATGTATCCTGTTATGGGTGCTCCACCATCTGTTTCTGGAGCCTTCCATTTTAAGTCAACATGATCACTGTCCCAATCTGTGGGCTCTGGTCTTCCAGGTTTACCAGGTTCATCTGTAAAATAATAATTTTACATAGAATTTTTGAAAACGAATGAGCAAAATGAAGTTAAAAAGAGCGGATGTTTCAAAGTCTTTATATTGAGCAGAAAAAAAACCAAATATTTGTCTTGGAAAACAGAGCAAGCAATTTTGTTATTTATTTAAAATTTTGTTTTAATTGTATACTTATCTAAACAACTTAGAAAAACAATAGAACTATTTTTATAGTGATAGAAAATCATATATTAACACGATCTAAATAAAAAGAAAATTAAATGATTTCTTATATGATTAAATAGAAAATTTTTATTAAATATTATTAATAAATTTTTACGAACATACTACTTAAGGTTTCTGAATCATTTATATTGCAATAAGAATGTAATAAACTTCTAGATTAAAAATCTTACAATTTTTAATTTTCATAAAACGTATATAAAAATTATTGAAATTAATATTCTTTAAACTTAATGGTACTTGTGTAAGAAAACTCACAAAATATTAAGTGGTCATGTTTTTCCCATTTCGTAATAAAAGTCATGAAATTCTTTATAACTGGTGTCTGAAGTTGGTAATACAAGAGACTATTCTAGATACGTATTCTATTTCATTTATGTGCTAAAAAATATCATGTATTCTAAATGATAGTTTTAAACATTTCTTCAAAATAAAAGCAATGATTTTGAATTTTTGTTCTTAGTTTTCTTCAGTATTTACGATTGTACCACCAATCAATTTCCTCAAATAAAATGGTGTTGCCAAATGCTGCGATACACAGCCAATAGTAGAAACCGTTTCCACGCAATTTGGATCACAGTAATAATAACGATGCCAGCATTTGGTATCATTTTTTTAAATTGGCAATGTATTTTTGTTTGGCGAAATTTTTCGTGGTATAACGCGTTCCAATACCTCCTAATTAATAACTAGTGATAAAATTGTCAGCATTTTAATACATTACAGTTATCTTTGAACGAAGAAAGCTAAATACCAAATGGGTTCTTGGCAAGGATTGCTTTCTCCGACTGCAGTTCATCGGAATCACCTTCCTTATTAACAGCTCTGACACGGAATTTGTAGTTTTTGCCGGGAACCAAGTTCTTAACTTCGAATTTGGGCTCCTCCGATCTGCCCGCAGGTACCCACATGCCTGTCTCTGTGTCCATTTTTTCGATCTCGTAATACTCGATGGGGCTTCCTCCATCGTCGTCGGGCTTTTTCCACTTGAGGGTGCAGCCTTCTTTCTTGACGTCAGATACTTCCAGAGGTCCATTGGGACGCATGGGTTTGCCTGTAAAAAAAAGGTAGGCTCTCTGTAAATTCTCCTTATTTTACCAAAAAAAATAATAAATAAATAATACGGCAGATTTTAAATACCTCAAAATATCTTTTAATAGATTGGCCCTTAAGTTATAGAATACTTTTCTAGCAAACGTGGGGGTTTACCACATCCTACTGCTCAACGGGGAAGGATCTCGTAATTTTGAGCCTTTGTCAAGTGACGAGGATGAAACTTGAACTGGCACACCCCTCTCCGAAATGTCATATCACGCCAACCGGAAGACTTTATAAGCCTCGACATATTTAACAACCCCTATACAAGGCGGTTCTTCGGTGGTGACTCTACAACGTTGGTCAGTTGTACTAGGACTAGAACCCTTGCTACGCCAACCACGAGTTCGAGACCACAACCACCAGGCTACCGCAGCCCCTTTTCGAGCTTAAACGTTATATTAAATTAATTGTATTGTAATAGAAATGTATTCAAATTAATAAACTAGATATATATACCTAAATAGGCAACATTATATAAAATAAAAGTTAAATATTTATGGAAAAATTTGCTGGAAAAATGGAAGGATATTGAAAATCCTGTACACCATTACGAAGATATTAACAGAGAAAAAAATATTTTTCAAGATTTATATGTAATTGCTAATGTAATGTCAAACAATAATATTTTTTTTATTCATCGAATCTTTTTTTAACCTTGATATTTAGATATTTCAATTTAAAAATCAATGTAATATTTAAGGTATCCAACTACGTTCAGAACCGTGATTTTGCAAAAGCGTATAAATGGATAATATTTATGATATTTAGTGTCACTTAGATTAGAAAATGTATTTAAAATATTGTTTTAAGATTAGTATTACAATAAAAAATTATTTAAGTACAATATTTTGACAAAAAAATTAACATAGAAGGATCAATTTTCAAAATGTTCTCTTTTTCTGAAAAAGGCTTCTATTATAATAATATTTTGCCTGTATATAGCTCAGACCTCTGTACAGAGGCCCAACTAGAATTTTTGAAATATATAACTTAGAAGTGAGTTTAACCATGTTTTACGACAACAGAGGGGAGAAATTTTAAGAAAAAAACGCCGATAATTATTTCAATTGATTGTAACTCTGAAAATAATGTGAATTTTCCAAAACTCATAGTTGAACCTCTGTACAGTGGTCTGAGTTATATACAGGTAAAATATTATTATAATAGAAGCATTTTTCACAAAAGGAGAACATTTTGAAAAAAGGTTATTCTAAGTTAATTTTTTGCCTAAATATTGTATTTAAAAACTTTTATTTTTGTCAAAATATCCTTAAAACAATTTTATACATGTATTCTAATCTCAATGACACTAAATATCATGGAAATTATCCATTTATGCGCTTTTTTGAAATCACGGTTCCGAACGTATTCGGATACCTTAAGAAGTATTAAGTTTGAACCTGAAAAAGTGAAATATGAGTAGTTTTTGAACATGAAAAAATGAAGAAAAGAAATACGAATCGCCAAAGAATACTATTACACGATATAGAAGCTCTATCCTAAATTAAAAATATTTCATAAGGCTGCAAAAATAGTAAGACATTCCTCATCTATAAAATGCGCATATTCAAAGCAAATTTATTGCTACAACGAAATAATAACGATCTATCTCAAGCACTTCAATACTTATCAGTCGAAGTTGTTGATAATGTTGTTGTGTTGTTGCTGTTGTTTCCAATCCCCTTGGAGCAAGAAAGCCTACACCAAGTGCATTTGACCATTCCGCGTAATAGTCTCACACACCAGGCCTTGTTCTTCATACAACTGTCGCAGGGAAATGCCCCAGCAGTCCAGAAGATGAGCAGGAGAAGCAAGGAGAGAGCAGGGACATGTAAAGAAAGATTTTACCCCCTGCACAAAAGTCATACTACGCAGGTGACCGCTTCTAAGGCGCGCCAAGGCCGTCTGATGAGCCCTGGAACTCCTGTACTGTATAGATAGGCCAGGACTCTTAGCTGCATACCAGTAGTGAGTAGGAGGGTTTCGCCAAGTCAAATTCATTTTATTTCTTTGGAAGGAAGGAATTCCCGTATGGGTTAAGACAGTGGAACTGGGGTTAGGGAGATCACATCCCCTACCAGCCAGCTCATCAGCAGCTTCGTTCCCAGGCACACCCACATGTGATGGAATCCACTGGAGACATACTTATTTCCTCGGACCAAGACTAACTAATATGGATAAAATATCTAGACCAGTACTATCCATAATTTTTGGCCAATTCTTCAAATATTGGATGAAGCTTCTGCTGTCTGTCAGGATCCAGATACTGTCCTTATAATAGATGAGAGCATGATCGAGAGCACCACTAATAGCAATGAGTTCCGATCTAAAGACGGAACAGTGGGCAGGATTCAGCAGTATGCTGATTTTAACATCATTCCCAGGAGTGTTACTAAAAATACCACTCCCTGCTCTACCCGTATCCGATCGACTACCATCTGTGTAAATAATCAAGGCTTGATTATTTACACTAATACCATCTAATCGACAGTGTCATATTGAGGCCCACGAAATTCGTTGTGGCAAGGGTCTATATTACGCCTGTCGTTAGCTTAGAGCACCATGCAGGTGACAGTACGTTTTGGCTCCATTTCATTTTTGAGGAAGAGCCTGGAGGTGGTAAGGGGCCCACCACACCTCTTTCCCTTCCATCAACCCCTTGAAAGGACTTTCAGCTAGACGAATAGTTATAATGCTTCCAGACCACGCAGGCATTATACATTTACAAACCAAACATCCATGTCTTCTCCTGAATTTGAACCCAGACCATATGGCGCAGCAGTCACCGTCACTAACCACAAAATCGAATGGGCTGCCCATTCGAATGGGCTTGCCATTTGTAAAAAGTGTAAAAAGAAATTTGTAAAAAGTAGCAATGACTCACTCAAGACAGTGATTTCTACTTCGGCCTCATCACTTCCAGAAGGATTGGTTGCTGTGATGCAGTAGATTCCACTATGCTTCCTGGCCGCCTTTGGCAGGCAGAACTTGCTATTGTAATCGACATTGTTGATGTTGTAGACGTCTCCGTCGTCGATGCGTTTTTTGTCAAAGTGCCACTGCACCTTGGGTGGAGGCTCGCCAATAATGTCCACATCGAAGCTCACCATTTGGTTCGCTTTTATAATTATGTTCTTCAGATTTGTGCGGTCGATACGAGGTTTCACTGTGAAAGAGATTTGAACATCAAAGAGTTAGAAAACCTTATGCAAGCAGTTTTTAATAACTAAAAATAGCTTATATTTTAATGCAGCTGCAACCAAAACATTCTCTGTTCTTGAAAATTTATGTTCGATGGAATGTATTGGGGTAGTCAAATTCAAATTTTGTTTGGTTTACTTATTTCAATAACTCAAGTTGATGGCATTTGGCACAGACGCTCAAATTTAGAACGCTATCGTACCTGCAGGGAAATAGACGTTAAACATATTAAAATTGAAAGAATTAAATGGGTTTTCCCCGTTATTAGAATAAATAAAGAACGTTCAACACAGAAAATCTTATTGGCCAAGCCCACTGGAACAAGAACTAATGGTCTATTCAACCTCAGGTAGGTTGAATGCATAGAAAGGGATTTCGCTGCCCCAAGGGTGACGAAATGGAAGATCATGGCCAAAAAAACCTGAAGGAAAATTCTTCAGAATGCAAAGACCTACCTGGGGCTGTCGCGCTATTGTAGAAGTATTTATTTCAATAACGTTGCATTATATCTTAGGTTCCCAATGTGATTCCTACGAACCATTAAGGTCCTTGTGACTACTGAAGGAATTCGTGGCAAATTTAAAAATTAATTTGGGTGTGTGGACAATTTTAAGGGGTTCACGATAGGTTTAATATAAAAGAGAATATTTGCGACCCATTTCCATTATTATGGAAGTTTTAAAAAAATTAGTCATAATTTTTACGTGTTAAAACCTTTTAGAAGAAAATATTACTAATAGACGCAAAATATATAAGTAATGACAAGCGTCCCATGGTGAAAGTAGGACCGATCTTTAGCGCGGCCATCTGTGAGATTTAAATAGGAACGAAATCCCGACATTACATGCAGCAACAAAAAATATTTCAATGTAAATGAGTTGAAAAATGTAAAGTGAATACATCAAATTTCGCTTAGTTTTCATCTTAAGACAATATTATTCTTTGTACGACTAAAAAGAGATAAAATACGTTACGTAAAGATTTGTGAATATACAACGATATCTTGCATATAAATTTATTAATCAGTTATACGTTTGCTTAAATTCATTCATAAAATAGTTTTATGATATAGTTCCTATCAATACCATTTTCATTTTCAGATACCATTTTCGGGACATCAAAGTTAAATTTGTAATTTTTCTGTGGGCATTGAAATACATTTATTTTACTTGAGAGTTCATAGTCAAATTTTTGGTATAAAAAGGGGTCCATGGGCACAGAAAGTTTGGGAACCCTTGGATATCTATTGATGATGGATATCGAAAATATGAATCGCAATAACAATGATAAAAGTTTAGTATTTAATACTTCAGACTTTAAATATATAAGAGTTTTGATACAGCATATGTACAGTACAGTCCCGCTAATCCGAACACGGCTAATCCGAACATCCGGTTAATCCGAACGGCCGGAAAATTTTTTATAATTTTAAGGACGAAAAAAAATCGGTGAATATTTCAATATAAAACAGTATAAACCTTAATTCAAAACAGTTCTTTATTTAATATTCACGCACTGTACATCAAGTTATGGTACAAATTTTAAAATGGAATAAACTACAGAACAGAACCACTAATGTTTAGTATGAAAAATTGTACAACATAACCCGTACTCCCAGTTCAAATA
This sequence comes from Trichonephila clavipes, assembly GCA_019973935.1. Classification (NCBI taxonomy): domain Eukaryota; kingdom Metazoa; phylum Arthropoda; class Arachnida; order Araneae; family Nephilidae; genus Trichonephila; species Trichonephila clavipes. The sequence goes on from BMAU01020970.1 coordinate 342,794, forward strand.
GTGATTTCGCTGTTACTCCAGCTAATCCGAACAATCACGTAATCCGAACAGGGGTCGGTCCGATATTGTTCGGATTATCGGGACTGTACTGTATATCTAAAATCCACTTAACATTAAAAAATTGAAAAAAGAAATGCATGGCTGAAAGGCTATTTGAAACTTATAAATCGACGATGGAAAGTTTAGTGATTATGGTGATTATAATGGTAGTAATAATTAATTGCTTAATGATATTATCGTCTTTAGTTTAATTAAAATTCAACAGAATTTATATATTATGGTAACAAAATATATCACACGAACGTTGACACAATCATGAGACTCACAGTTCTTAGGCTTAGCAAGATGAGGTGAAGTTGATTGACTGGGCTCTCCAGGTCCGGCCTTGTTCACAGCTCGGACTCGGAACTCATATTTGTCTCCTTCGTTCAATCCAGTAATCTTTGCTTGGGGTATGTTGCCCTCGATCTCTTTGACCGGTGTCCAGTCGGTACTATATTTATCCTTCTTTTCTACGACATAACCAGTAATGGGAGCACCTCCATCCCTCACAGGTGGATCCCACTTCAGCTGAACAAAGTCCGAGTCGTAGTCGGTGATTTCTGGTAGACCAGGGGGTCCAGGTTGGTCTAAAAAGAAAGAAGAAAATATGTGAAGCTATTTGTTGTTTACTGATGACTGACAATTTCATATTTGTTGAATCAATACCGCTTCAGGAAAACGCAACAGAGAATCTTTGGGGACACCTCTTCTAAATTTCAACTACAATAGCAATTTAATTAAACGTATAAATGTAAATGTTAAAATATAATGAAAACTAATGAATCCCGGACTTGATTACTTGTAATGAAACATTTGAGTTTATTTGCATTTAGGCGTAGGATGTCATGTCTGCTTGCTTTGAACATTCTTCAAATAAACCAACAAATACTAGAATTTTTATTTTATTTTAACTCTAAAAGATGCAATTAAATAATCTCGTTCTATTATATGTGAGCAGAAGCGAACATAAATTGAAAATTGCTATCATACTTTTCTATCTGTGATTTTCCTAGTTATTTAAAATTTAGTTTCAAAGTAGGGTATGCATCTTAACTGGAAGTTACCGTGTTTAATATTAGTAAAAATTGATGACTTTTTATTATTTAAAGGCAGAATGAAAATGTAATTATATTAAAAAGAAACAAATCAATTAAACCAATGGAAAAACAACTTAGAAGAGATAAACCGAAGTAAAATTGAATTATGGGTAATAATTTAGATAATTTAAAAATGCATTACCATATGGATTTTTAGCCAAAGTAGCACGTTCTGTTTCCAAAGGTTCCGATTCTCCTTCGTCATTAAGAGCCTTGACTCGGAATTGGTATTTCTTGCCAGGATCCAGTCCTGTGATTGGAGCTTCAGTCTTATCTTTATCAACTCGTCCAGCTGGGATCCATCGGCCAGTGGTGGGATCCATCCTCTCAATAGCATAACCCGTAATGGGAGTTCCTCCATCATCTTTTGGTTTGTTCCATTTCAGTTTGCAGCCTTCTGCGTGGACATCTGATACTTCTATTGGTCCTTCGGGCCTTGAAGGTTTGTCTGAAAGAAATATTGTATTAAAATCGTATGAGTTAGCTTGCATGATTACTTTCAACTAATGAGATAGTTAAATCTGATAGAATCTAGCTTTCAGACACGGCAAATAAAACTAAAAATGTCTCAAAGTATTGTCAAAATTATTACATTATTATAATAGATGTATTTTAATAATTATTAAACTTACCAAAAGAATTTAGTATTAAAATGTGAAAGCTTATGAAACTGTCTAGATACGTTCGTTTCATCACAGAGTTCTTCAGTTATTAATATAACTCGTAGCAGTTATTGCAATGAAATTTTAGTTATATTTCAGAGGATGGTTAAATATATAGATTATTAATGCTATAGGATCTGTTAATATAACTACTATATAACCATTCCAAAAGTAAAATAATTAAAATATTAATAATTTCCTTATAATTACTCATGTTTACAAAATCAACACATTAGTTTAATACCTCATTTCTTACGTTTGAATAATTCAACTATTGACATTACCACTTTTTAAAAATTATTTGATAAGAAATCGAAGACTCTTATAAAACTAGAGCGAATTATAAATAAGCAAATATAGTAATCTAACACACACAAAGTAATAAATTTTAAACATTTCAACTTGTTACTGATATGCCAATAAAAAAATATAACAAATTTTGAAAACTTTATACGTTGCTACATTTTTACAAAGGATAACAAAGCACAACCACAGATACACATTCAATTTAACAATGCTGATACTAAGTTTTAAAAAAAAGTACAATATTTTAACAATTTATATAGGTTGTAAAACCGGATAATTACATGGAAAAAATTATACATTTTTTAATAATATAAGGATAAACATAGGACTTGCCAGAAATAAATTTAGGATATATAAAAGGACCTCACCTAAGAATATAATCTCGACGTCTTCTTCGTCTTTTCCCGAACTATTGACAGCTGTAAGCTTGTACTTTCCAGATTGCTTCCTCACTCCATTCTTGATACTGAGATGTGTGTTGTACTCTTCGTTGTCTACCTTGATGGAGTCTCCGAGATCCAATGGTTTGCCACCAAAAGTCCAAGTGCATGTGGGTGGAGGCTCACCAATGACTTCTACGTCCAGCTTCACACTTTGCCCAGCCTTAACAACGATCTGTTGTAGGTTGTCCCGAACGATTTTAGGTGCCACTGAAAATGTGGAATAAGAAAAATTGAAGAACTCGAATAGATTGAAAACGGTTGTATATTTTTGACAATTTTTGCACTAACGGGCAATTTTTGTAATGTTTTAAGACTATTTCCTTTTTCTGAGTTTTTTAAAACAAATTAATGTCTACTTTTTCTTCATAAGTCTAAAATGGAATATAGTATGTAATGTGGTAAAAAGTTTTTTTTATCCTATGCCTGTCCCCGACTCTTCGGTCATAGGTCGTAAGTAGTCCAATAAAAAAAAAAGTCACAAAGACACAGTCAACACAATTTAAAGAACTATAATTTATAACAGCAGGGCATATTTTGAGCTGATCCTCAGTCATGGGCACGTCTTGGTCACAAAGTGAGCAAAAGTTTGAATGTGCTATTCGAATTCTATACATGTAATCCTGCAAAAAGTCATGACTAGTAGCAAATCTGAAACAGGCCACCCCGACTGCTCTAGGCAAGGAATCAGAAATTCTTGTTGACGTCTTGAGAAAAAGGAGACTCATTTCTTTCCTGAAGCTCTCTATAAACAGGCTGGAACGTTTGTATCTAAAGGTGCTGGATATAAACGTTTTATGTGCCACAAAAACAAAAGAGGATCTGGCTGCGTCATAATTGTAAAAAAGTGCAAATATGCTTAAAATATATCCCATTTCTATTTTGTATCTTCTTTAGATAATCTCCTTTTCGAATATATATATATATATATATATATATATATATATATATATATATATATATATATATATATATATATATATATATATATATAAACATTCTAAGCAATGATTCTAATTGATCTAATTAATCTGATAATATTCTAAGCAATGATTACTGCTAATTAACTTTAAAAAATATAAAGAGAACGATAGCAGTAAAATGGATATTCCCCTATTTTATTATTGTTTTATTGAAGTCCTCACCAATTTTATATTTAATGTAAAAAATTAAAATGCTTTAAACTCTTTTTATGCTTACAGTATCTAGGCTTGGATGTGTGAGACTTCGTTGGTTCACTTGGTTCTCCAGGTCCAGCCTTGTTGACTGCTTTGACACGGAACTGATATTGGTTGCCGTACTGGAGTCCTTCCACTTTGGCTTCCGGTTTGGGGCTTTGTGTCGTGAGACAAGGCTCCCATCCTGGACCGTATCGCTCTTTCTTTTCGATAATGTATCCTGTAATGGGGGCCCCTCCGTCATTCTTGGGTGGGGTCCATTTCAAATCAACATGATTTTCATCCCAATCCACAATTTCTGGAGTTCCAGGTGCACCAGGTTCATCTGAACACAGAAAAATAAATCTCATGAGTATAAATATGAGTTTGTGGTATGAAATTCGGTCAAATAGGTATTAAAAGATTATTACATCAATTTGTAACGCGTTACCCCGCTAGACTTCCTTATACTAATTTGGAGGTTTACTTTAAGGTTGTTTTGAACATTTAATTACCACTTTCTTACAGTGGAAACATGATATCAAGATATGTAGTATAGCTAGTGGTGTACTCAGATCTCTCTTATGGGAAGGAGTTACACTCTAAAACAACCTTGTTATCACCGCGGACCGGTCAATGTTTGCCAATTTTACCGTGATCCGCTAAGGGAAATAATTATTTACATTTTATGTATCACGATATCGTCATATTTTGCACATGCGTGATATTGGTGTGGCTTTAGGTACCGTCTCAGCTCACAATTAACCTTTCGTCCATGGAAAGCCACATTAATCCGTGAGAAATACACTACAGTAAATAAAATGGAAATTATTTAATGTCCCTTGGGTGGCCCGGTATTATTTTATCCTAGAACCGGTCCGCGGCCCGGGAGTTGGAGACCACTGCTATAAAAACACGTAGAGGAAAGCGCTGAGGGTTAATGTCTATGATCTAAAATCTGTTGATCTATGGAGGGATGGAGCCTCTAACCCATATCTTGTGTACGACACTGATAGTAAGTAGTGTATAAATTGTTTTGAAAAAAGTGCACAAAAATTTTTTAAAAAAATGATTTAGATAGCAATTATACTGTTCGATAAATAGAAATACTTAAATTACACAATATAGTTAATTAATTGCTCATTGAGTTAGTAAAATTATAGGACGTCAATGTAATAAATTCTTGGTCAAATTTAAGTAAATTGTTAATATATATGTATATATTCAAAACTTAAATGATTAAAAATTACATAAAAGTAAATATTTAAAAATTAGTAATGCTTTTTTTATATTATCGTAGTATTTAATTTAATACATCAGTTCTTTAGTTAGTTTCGATTGCAGTTTTAAACACGTTTAAATGAGTTTTTTTCGCTAACTGATATCATTTACAGAATTAGAATTTCTTACTATTGTGCTGATCCGATTAAGAAGACTTGGTACCCCTAAAATCCCAAACCTATCGGTTTTTTTTATTTTCATTTAATCTTATTCTTTGCATTATTATCTTTCGATTGATATATCACTTGTGCATGTCGGAAAGTTAGAAGTTGAATAAAACTTCATTTGAAAACAAATTAGGCAATTCAGCCACGCCCCTTTTTAGAAAAAAAAAAGCTAAAAGAAGCGTTTTGATAAAAAAAAATCTAATTTATAAAGAGAAATAATAACATTAAAAAAAGAATGTGCAATATATAAAGCAGAATATTTCCGAGGCAATGCATACAATCATTTTTTTTTCTTTGTGAAATGTGTGCATGTAAAATTTTTAAATTAAGGCATTTTATATTAAAAATTTTATAATTTCAGTTCTTATTCCTGATATATTTTTCATACAAATGTAATACTTTAATATTATAAGAAAAAAACGGATAAAATTTCTGTCGTGACAGAAAAAAAATTTTTTAACGTTTTTCTTGAATTTTCTTGTGCAATTAGTACTCTCTAAAAGTTGATCATTTATAAAAATGTGTGGGTTGAAAAAATATGAAAATGCAACTATTTTAAAGAAAAACAAATAACTAATATCTTAAAGTGGTATTTTAAGTTTAATTAAGCTTATAATAATTATTTTTTCAAAATTATAAACTTTAAACTGGTTTTTCTCAGTTTGTGTTTTTCGAAACCTTAGTGCATTCAAAATGCTACTTCTTTGACAATTATTTACCAATCACTTCCATTTTTTTCCTGCCTGTTAAAAATAAAGCTTTTAATAAAATTAGGGATCCGTTTTGCTATAAACTGAATACTTTTTTTAAAAAAAATAAAATGTAAGACATGTTGGCTTTTTCGTTGATTTTTAGCCTGTATATCAACATTTTTTTTTCTCGAAAACGAATAAAGTTATTCTAAAATCGATCCCTAAAGTTGTTGAGAACATCCATAAGAATATTATAAAAAAATTTCAGGTCAAAAAATTAATTTTTACAAAAGGAGTAGGATTTTAAAATTTTCCCAATTTTCTTCAAAAAATTTAAATTTTTAAAATTGTGTAAATAATATATGAAAATTTTCATCTGGTATCATTTTCTTGAATAGAAACATTGTATAAAATGCCAAAATATAATTTTTAAATACGTAAATAAAGAAATTGGCTCAAAGGGTGCCAAGTCCCCTTAAGTGACTCTATTGTCAAATCACGTTAATTTCCTTCTTACAATAAACGTAGTTAGAAATAGTTTCTTAAATATTTATCGTCATTTTAATTTGGACAAAAAATGTTCACTTACCATATGGATTTTTGGCCACAGTTGATCTGTCAGTTACCAAAGGTTCTGACTCTCCCTCTGGGTTAATAGCCTTAACTCGGAACTGGTATTCCTTACCAGGGGTCAGTCCAGTAACGTCCATCTCGGGGACATCAGTGCGACCAACAGGTACCCAGTTGCCAGTGGAAGTGTCCAACTTTTCGACGGCGTATCCAGCGATAGGTTTACCACCGTCATCTTCCGGCTTGGACCATTTCAGTTTGCAGCCCTTGGCTGTCACATCGCTTACTTTCAACGGTCCAGTAGGTCTGCTAGGAGCAGCTACAAATAATAATGCAGAAAAATATTACATTAAAAATGAAATAGTAGAAGCTAGACTCGAAATTATATACCTTTAATTTTAATCTTAAGAAAATAATGTGATAAATATTTGTCAAAATCACATTCCAATTATTCCAAATACACGCGTCCTTCTACATTTAGTTTTGAAGCCGTGTTAAAATCCCTAAAAGGAATGAAATAAATAATTATGAGAATAATAATGGATTAAATATATAAATAAAAATCTAGCGGAAATGTATGATTACACACACTCGCACACACACACACACGAGAAGAATAAAATACAGATAAAGCTTAAAGTGGAGGGCGTGGAATCAAGGCTTATACATAGGATTAAGGGTGTAATAACAGTATTTTACGATTTAAATAAAACACGAATTAAAATACCATATATCAGTATCATATAAAAATAAATGAGATGTGCAAATAGAAAATTGGAATTCCTCCTACTTATTTCAATTAAAAATGCGTTAATACTAGAGTCATGTGTGTTTTTTATTAATATAGTTTAATAATAAGTTAACTGAACTTAGTGGCGCAACAGCACTTGAGGGCTAAGGCCTACTGTGCCTATCTCAGTTTACGTGACCTTAGGCGCTAGGGTGCAGATGTTTTGGTCAAGTGGTCAGTCTGTCACGAAAACTCCCAGTGTTTAGTTCCCAAGCAAGCTTGGTACTCATTTGTCGACCAACTGAAGGGATGAAAGGCTGAGTCGACCTTGTCCAGCCTGGGATTTGAACCTAGCACCTGGGGATTGCAATACCGGGATACCGAATACCGGTATTTTCAGCCATTTGTATAATTTTGAAATACCGGTATTCACAAGTTTAAACACCGATTTTTCGGTATTTACAAGAAATTTTAAAATTATTTCCACTATAAGTTCAGGGATCGCCAACATATCAAAATAGTAAACGTTTTTGTTTTTGTGTTATAGTTTTAATTATTACACCCCGATTAAAATATATTATAAATGAAATAATTTTACATCCATTTCAGAAGGTGAAGGTATTAAACGTCTGTATTCTGCTCATTCTTTTGTTCTTATTTTTATTTTTCCTAGCTGGTTCTACAGTTCTCAAGCACAACTCATTAAATCCATCATCTGAGTTTTTCATTTCCAGATATAACAGTATAAAAGACTACTAATCTGAACTTAAAAATATAGACATAAATTATTTCTCTCTGATAAATAGAACTAAATACACTACTCCCAACTAAGTTCTCGTTGAAAGAGGAATAACATATCTAAGCTTGCCATTCCTCATCCGTCAACACCTGTTACTACAATGTCTCCCTAAGGAGCGAAATTAATTAAACTGTGAATACAAAGATACAAAGTTGCTTCTTACAATCAAGAAAAGTTATAAAATATGTGAATCCTCAAGACCATAACTATTCTATTACCGCTCAGAGTGATACTGCACTCTCACAGGCTGCGTAATCTGGTATTCCTATCTGAGAAACCGAGGTTGTACTAGTGAAGAAAATACGTAATATTTCGATATTTTTTAATTGTTATTCACATTTTATTTGCATATCAACTTTAGTTTCAAAATACTTTTCAGACTCATTATATATGTACTCATAAATAGTAACCCATAATAATGAATAAGAATAACTTTAAAGAACTTAAAAATTAGTTAATAATACTTCGGTTTGGTTTCATTATTCGCATGATGAAAAGAATATGTTGAAACAATGTAAAAAATGTTCTATCGAGTTATTAAAGTGATTGGAGGAAGTACAAGCGGACTCCATACACATTAAACAAATTTGTGAAGGAGGAAAGAATCTATTTTCGATATACCGTAAAATCTTCACCCATACTTCCAAGCTGCATTTTTAGAAATTTAGGTAAATTCGCCGCACCCCCTTTCTTACGAAGAAATCTCTGAAATGTTAGTACACAATGCTCTTATGTTTTGAAGTCATTTATTCGAGGTATTATCCCAGACTTATGAAAAAATAGTACACTTCTAAAACTACATCTCTTTTAGTTCATAAGGCACGTCATTTCTTTTAAATAGACAGTATTTCCATATGTGTAGAATTAAATTTCTTTTTATGCTCAGTTCTTTAGTTATTTTTAAAGCTATCGCTTAGACCCGGCGTATAATGCGCACCCTTACATTTCGATCTTATTTTTTGTGTTAAAAATGCGCATTATACGCCGGATTTTACGGTAGGAACAAATTTAAGCACAGTCTATAAGCCCAAGCCGTCAGGAATTTTAGATTAATTCGAAAAAAAGGATAATTTGGATGAAATTATAAGTAAAGTGACAGCATTAGATGGTTTGCCATTTCGAGTGTTTTTGCACTTCAAATGAATTAAAAAAATAACTATCTACAGAGAGAGAGAGAGAGCGAGCAGATAATTTTTGCCCCAAAATACTTTCCAGGCTTAAGGTATCCGACTACGTTCGGAACCGTGATTTTAAAAAAGCGCATAAATGGATAATTTTCATGATATTTAGTGTCACTTAGATTAGAATACATGCATAAAATTGTTTTAAGGACATTCTGACAATAAAAATTTATTTAAATATAATATTTGAGCAAAACATTAACTTCAAAAAATCTCTTTTCCAAATGTTCTCCTTTTGTGAAAAATGGTTCTATTATTAATAATATTTTGCCTGTATATAGCTCAGACCTCTCTACAGAGGCTGAACTAGAATTTTTGAAAAACTCACATTATTTTCAGAGTTACCACCAATTGAATTAATTATTGGTGTTTTTTTCTTAAAATTGTTCCCTACTGATGTCGTAAAATATGAATAAACCCACTTCTAAGTTATATATTTCAAAAATTCTAGTTGAGCCTCTGAACAGAGGTCTGAGCTATATGCAGGCAAAATATTATTCCAATAGAAGCATTTTTCACAAAAAGAGAACGTTTGGAAAAAAGATTATTCTAAGTTAATTTTTTGCCAAAATATTGTATTTAAATAAAAATGTTTTGTCAAAATGTCGTTAAAACAATTTTATGCATATATTCTAATCTAAGTGACATTAAATATCATGAAAATAATCCATTTATGCGCTTTTGAAAATCAAGGTTCCGCACGTAGTCGGATACCTTAATGGCAGTACAATTGATGCATTATGTTTTTTAAGATCACATGTAAAAAAAATTTTATAGTACAACAGGCTGAGTAGTGATATTCACACTTTTTTCGTGATTTAAAGAAATAAGATGCTCCTTTACTTTTTTGTGATTCTTAATATACTGTTATAATTTATAAGTTACAAATTATTTTTTGTGTGATATTTACTCTCTCTAATAAAACTGGTAAGTAACAGAAAGAAGCACATCCAGTGTTTTCTTTCTTTTTCTAAAATTTCTCCTACCAGTATTAAAACCGGTATCCCGGTATTAAGTTCTAAGAAATACCGAATACCGGTATTGAACTTTTGGTCCGATATTGCAATCCCTACTAGCACCTGTTGCGTGGAAGAGCGATACACTAACACTCAGCCACTGGACTTAAGTTTAATAATATAGTCTTAATTAATATACTTGTAGCTCGTTAAATAACTTGTGATGTTTTCATGAGGATTAAATGTCTCGGAAAAAGTCCAGAAATTAAAAATACTTCTTTTAATCCCCTTCAAAATGTTTGGATATGTGTCATTTTGATGTTCTTAGTTTTCTTCTTTAAATGCATTGTTATATGTCTTGATTGTTATGTAATTATGCGTTAACAGAGTTATATATGTGGAATCGTCAGCTACTGGAATCTCTAGCAAAGCACGCAGTCTTCGCGCGCAGGCGCAGTTAATCAAAACTAAAACTGAAACTTTGACTATTGAGAAAAGAGCGGAGAAAGACTGAGGTACGCGAGCAGGCGTTACCGTCGTCACATCATGGAAATCCAATTGTAGAATAGCTACCTTTTTTTAATTAATTTTTGATAAGTTTAAAATAAATCTGAAGAAGACAAATGTCTTGGACCCCTTGTTGTCTCCCACAAATTATGGGGGCTCGGCCGGGATGGATAAAATTTCGATTTTGATCAAAGTTTAGAACGTGAACAAAAAAGAAGCGTCCGTGGAGGAGACGCGCTGCCATTTTTTGAAGCTTCGCTCAACCTGTGTAGAGGTTGAATTTTTCATTCGAACCCAGCGTGAATATTCCGCCTGTGTAGAGGTTGAACTATCGATTTAACACCCGCGAAGAGGTGTCATTTAAACAATTTCAAGAACTATTTTTCGTCTAACGATATAACCTGCGAAGAGGTTGTGAGATCTGTGGAATCAACGTTTTTCTTCAATTATTGGATACATCGTACGTGCGAGCAACAAGGGAGCTAGAAAAAAAAGGTAGGATCTTTCCATATTTTTCTAAAAAGTATAAAAACGCTCTTAAAGAGGATCTTATAAGAGTTGTTGAGGATCTAGACGGTACTGTGGAGAGTACGGACACTATAGCTAAACTAAAGACTAAAATTGAGAAGAGTAGTACATTTGAAAGTGATGCAGATTTCGTTAAAACTTTAATTAAAAACTGTATAGATGAGAGGGTATCGCGAAACGAAAGAGAGGCAACTTTAGAAAAACAGAAAATTGAGCTCGCAAAACTACAGTTAGCACAGTTAGAAAAAGAAGTCGAACTTCAAACGGCTAAAAATAAAGCATTAAGTTTAAATCCTGCAGCTAAAGTCGAAGAGTAACAGTTCGAAACAAACATAGAAAACATGATCAAAAGCATTAAAACTTTATCTCTTCCTGTTCCCACCAGATCTGAAAATTTTAATCTGTTCTTCCAATCATTAGAACGTGCATTTTTAACCAAGAAAATAAATGAAGAATACAAATCTGAAATTTTAATAAATCTTCTGGGCGAAAGAACTCATAATGTCTTATTGTATATTAAAAAGGAGGAATTAAATGACTATGAAAAACTAAAATCTATAGTACTCAGAGAATTCCAAGTAACCCCTCGCGAGTGTTTAAACTCATTTAAAAATGCTGTAAAATCATCAGGCGAGACATACATCCAATTTGCTGCAAGATTGACGGCAAACTTCCAATATTATTGTTCGTTAAGAAAAGTTAATTCCTTTCAATCTCTATGTGATCTTTTAATTTCTGATAAATTATTTGAAACTTTAAATAAGGAAACCGCAACTCATATTGGCATTCGAGAAGCGGAAGATTGGTTTAGGCCTATTGACTTAGCTAAAGAGTGAGATATTTATATTTCATCTAGAAGCGGATCACGTAAGGAAACTCCTATTGCTTGTGGATATACCGAAGACCCCTTTAAAAATAGACCACGAAACTATAAACCAGAGATTAAAGATAGCTATCCCCGAAATCTCGAAAGACAAAATAAAAATTGCTATACATGCGGTGATTCATCTCATTACGCAAGAGATTGTAAGAAGCGTTTTAAGCCTAAAGAATATCACATCCATATTAGAAAAACGCGAATAGTTTGAAAGTCAAGAGCGAAAAACAAAAAGCGATGAGTTCGCACAGCTCCAATATGTAAACATTTTTGTGGAAAATCAGCCCGTAACAGCCTTGATTGATTCAGGTTGCCAGATCCCAGTTCTAAATTCCTCACTAATTAGAGTGAACAAACCTTCCGAAGAAATAATAACATTAAGCTCATGTTTTGACGAACAGCGTATGGTAGAAGTTCAACCCATAAATATTTCTCTTACTCAGCACTCTCCCAGTTTAAGTGTTCGAACGGCAATATCACCGACCTTGACCGAAGAATTTATTATACATCCCAGTGTATATACTCAAATAAAAGAAACTAAGCCACGCAAAGAGCGATGTTTTATTGAATGAAAGTGAATCCTCTTTAGATGCCTTTTCTTTTTTATCTGTTGCAAATGTGATAGAAAACTCTAGTTATGATTTGTCACATGTTAAAAACTTTAATATTAGAAACGATTTGAGTTCTCTAATTAAGAATTATAAATCTAATAAAATTAAGAGTACTAAGTTAAAAATGAGTATTATAAGAGAAAGTTGTTTTTATTGTTCACCTATAGTATTGTATAAGAAAGTCAATGGTGCCATGAAAACGAGTTCCGTGAGCTTCAACTCCCGGTCGCCCACCCCTTCACCTATGGAGAGTAAACATAGTCGGTTCGCAATGCCCGGAGGCTCTCCAAGCCCTGGCAGTGGAAACGGAAGAAAAAGAGCGATCGTTTTGAACAGACGTCCAGAACTCTAGAGAGGAAAATATCGATGCGTTCAACCAAAGAAGAGCTTAACTCTCCGTCGGTAACGTACACGTCGTCCTCTGTTTTAGAAACCTACAACACCGTTGTGGTTACCAACTCTGGTTTTCCTACCGTACTATCGTCATCTCAGAATCATGCCATGCCTGTGAAACACAATGTTTCCCTGTTGAACCTTCCGGATGTCGAAGAGGTGCCTTCACATGATGGGGAAATTGTTCTCTGTTCTTCCAGAACCTCCAATATCGTTGAATGATATTGAGCCAATACTACAACCACAGCAGCAGACCACATGAAGATGTGGGGAGAAACTGTCTAGTTCAGCAAAATTATGATATGTTAAATCTTTGTGTATTTGTTGTATAGTCCTTGTCTCTTCCGTCTTTTTGTATGTTTCAGATTCTCCTCTGGTCTCCATGAAAAAAAGGAATAAGTACCGCTGCGGACAGCGTACAGTCAGGCTGGCCGTTGTGGAATCGTCAGCTACTGGAATCTCTAGCAAAGCACGCACTCTTCGCGCGCAGGCGCAGTTAATCAAAACTAAAACAGAAACTTTGACTATTGAGAAAAGAGCGGAGAAAGACTGAGGTACGCGAGCAGGCGTTACCGTCGTCACATCATGGAAATCCAATTGTAGAATAGCTACCTTTTTTAATTAATTTTTGATAAGTTTAAAATAAATCTGAAGAAGACAAATGTCTTGGACCCCTTGTTGTCTCCCACATATACGAGTATTAATAAATAGTTGTAATACGTGTTACTTTGAGAAAAACACAACCATGATTGGAATGAAAATAATTTACAGTGTATTAATTGTATTATTAATCTAACTGAATATTCAACTAGAAAAGTGATTTTAAAAATGAAGGGAAATAGGGAATTTTAAAAGGAAAAAAATTTCTCATTCTTAAGAAAGAGAATAATAATTATATGCAGAGATAAAGATAATTCTTTATAATATTTATATCGGCACACACCCGTTATTTTTCTAATTTTTCGTTCGAAAAAAAATGAGCATAAAAAATAGGCACACTTTCTTTTATAAATTAGCATTCTGTTTTTATAGGGATTTATAATTATTTAGTCTGAAACTGCTCCATTCTCAGGTTTGAAAATTTTTTATTATCATATGTCTAAAACTACTCATAAATGAACGCTTACCAAGAACAACAAACTCAACTTGAGCTTCATCTTTGCCAACTTCGTTTTCAGCAATAATCACGTACAGGCCAGTATCTTTCCTCTGGGCATCATTAATGGTAATATTCGTTTTGTAATCTTCACTCACCACTTCAACGTTATTCTCAGTCTTAACCACCTGTTACGGAAAAATAAAATATTTTCATAAGTAAGATATTCCGCAAATATTTCGCTTCTGAAAGATCGGAAGATAAACAAGTTTTATGTAGGCCAATAACATGCGATAGCTCAAAAATTAATGCTTTTATACATTGGTAACTCTAAAATGCGATATAGAGGATTCCTTACTTTGTCCTTCAGTTTCCATGTAATTGTAGGAGGTGGTTCACCTCTAACATTCACTTCTAACTTTATTACTTTGCCTTTCTTCACAGTTATTGTATCCAAATTGCTTCTGTCAATATATGGTTTTACTATAGAAAAGAGATACACGTTAGACATGTAAAAGACATTTCAGATGCCACTTAATAACGAAATAACAACTTATAAGTTTTAGTCACTTAAAAAAAGAATATTTTTTTCCACTCTTATTTAAAGATTAATTTAATGAATTTCCTAACTTTACCAAGAAATTTATAAATTGTTAATACGAAAATATTGTGAATATCAAGGAATAATGCTACTTAAAAAAATTCAAAATTGAATCTTTTGTTTTGATTAAGGAAAAGCTAGAACTGTATACTAACTAACTAAGGCTTGTCAAGACTTTGTTTGAATTTGTCCAATGATTAAACGTTGTATAGGTTCAAAGTTTCTTTTCATTAATGTGTTATTTGATAGTTTGAAAACCTCGTTAGTTCCAAAAAAAGCACTCTTAAATACTCTAAAAAATTCCATTCACTCCAAACAAAGTTATCTAATGGAATTGAGCCTTATATAGAGGATCTTTTAACTATTCCATGATATTGTCAACTAGAATTCAAAGTGTCTTAGACAGAACGTCTTAAGGACCCAGGGCCTAACCCTCTGTGGGGGCTCATTTCATTCTTGAGTCTGTCTTAATAAGATCATGATCCGGATAATTTTAATGGTCAAATATTATCCCCTTAAATATTTTCCGAAAAACACGTAATTTCAAACTGCATGTCAACTGGCAAAAATGGTAAGACAGTATTATTATATGATGACCGTTGTACAAGGCCTAGTACCATAAACGATCATTCAACACAATTACTCGAATGCGGTCATCGGTCGATCGGGTTTGTGCCTAGGTCTTTAAGATAGCGAGTCGCACACATTTATTTGTTACAAATTACCGTTTGAACAATAATTTGACAATGCATGCTATATACTGTGTACTTTTAAAGATATCAGGTAAAGCCTATTTTTTCCATAAAGACTCAGGGCCTCAAAAAATTTTAAGATTTCTTTGGTCCCAGGGCCTCAAAGAGTCTTAAGACGTCCCTGTTCTTAGATTGAATACATATTTTGATCTAATTTTAAATTACAAAATAAATAATTTAATAAAAAATTATTTATTTTGTTTCAATCTATATGATTATGTTTTATACATTTTTTCATTGTTTGTACTTGCTTAATCGAAAGCTCATTGCACAAATAGCTATTTTCAGAAATCGATGAAAAGGACGCAGTTAACTTACATCTCCTGTGCTTGACTAGATGCATCTTGGTAGGATCACTGGGTTCACCAGGTCCAGCTTTGTTGACAGCGGTGACCCGGAATTGGTACTCTTGTCTCTCTTTGAGGTCTGCTACATCTGTTTGACATTTGTCCCCGGGTACCTCCAGGGCTTTCTCCCAGTCGTTACTGTTTTTGAGTTTCTTTTCGATGATATATTTTGTGATGGGGGCACCACCATCTGATTTGGGCTTGTCCCACTTAAGATCCACTTTGATGTTGTCATAGTCCACTATTTGTGGTGTACCGCATTTGCCGGGCTCGTCTATAACCAACAACAAATGTTATTTATAGTATTATTTAAAAGTTTTCAGGATTTATGTATAACAGATGAGAGCTAATAAATTTTTTGCGTTACCATAATACATTATTAAAAAATTTCCAACTTATTTGCATTTATCAGTGATAATTATTTAAAAATAATATATACAAAAATATTTTGTACTTAATTTTTATTTAAAAATAATCAGATTAAAGAACAAAACACACTTATGGTTTTTAGTTTGCTTTTATAATCTCCACTACAAGAGAATTCTGAGCATAATCATGTGATGTCAGAAGAAGCTTAGCATAACTTAAAAAGATGACACTAATAATTAACAGAGCGCCAGAAAATACTTTAAAAATGAACTAAAAAGGACATTATATGAAAGGATATTAATAAATTAATAACAATGCATTAAATAATGTCAGCACTGCAATAAATCAAAGTATTATCGCAAAGATCTTCAAGTGCGAACATATAAAGAATGTACTGCAGTTTATGATTCAATAAACACAAAACAAATATTCTCGAAAATTAAAAAGAAATCTTAGAAACAAAAATATGGCTGAAAAATGCATCCAAAACTAAAAGAAAATTTTAAATAATTCTTTATGACTGACAAAATGAGATTTCGGGCTTTCTTTGACCCAACAATATGAATATCAATTAACGTACAAATTTGATATACTCGTATTTATGCCGCATCAATAAAGGTGAGACGTTTCATCATATTTCAGGTATAAGCAGTGGCGCACACAAGGGGGGTCATGGGAGTCCGGACCCCCCAAGCCCTTGATTTTTTTCCGATTGATTATAATTCTAAGTACATAGTACGTAAAATTTAATTAAATATTTGTTATTAATGATTAATTTTATTAATTAATGCTAATTATTTATTCAATAACTAGTTTTTTACTGTGTTTTGTTCCCGAAAATCGACAAAATCAAAAGGAGCATGATACAAGAATGGTGAACTTTCGACCCCGGACCCCCCTGAAAAATTCCTGTGTTCGCCACTGGGTATAAGATATTATTTTTTCAAAGTCTGAGTTCACCTTTGATAAGAAAGTCCTCAACAAAAGTCTCGTTGATCAAAAGATAATAATCGAAAAAAGGAATTTGAGTAACACATATTGGAGATATTAGCATTAATGACACCCATAGTGAGTGCCATTTAAGTCTTTATAACTGATTTAAGATACTGAAGGAGAATGCCAAATTATGATAATTAGATTTAAACCAATGCTCTATCCCTTTCTTGGAACTTCTTTTATTATCAAAGAATATTCAAAATATTGGAATTATGATATAAAAGATATTCCGTTGTGTGTCTGTTATATTCAAAAAGCTGATTAAAAGTTAAAAATGCTTTTATTTATAACTCCTTAAATCGTTCTTTTTTGTTATTTTTTTTTACATTAAACACATAAAAGTTATCGGAAGTGTTGTTATCCAAAGTGCATATTTATAACTGATATGAAGAGTTAAAGAATGTTCTAATTAAAGTTCCAAGGGAGATTTTTATAGAATTACCGCGTTATTCTCGAATAAGTTTGACGTCACACTGGCAATACGGGTAAATCTCTGAGTTTGAAAAATGACTTACTAACAAATATACTCATAATACATACTCACAATGGTCAATGTGATCCTAAAAGCCTTCCTATGATACAGCCATAATTACATTAACCTCCGAAAATATGTTAAGAGAAATTGCCTTAAATACTTCCTCAAGAGCCAATGCTTTTAAATTTCAATCTCCTTTAAAACTTAATTCTTGCTTATTTGAGAAATAATTTTCATGCATTACTCATACTAACTAATGTAATGTTGAACTATACAACAAAAAAATACAACTTTTCTTATACATCTATATCTTGAAATATTAATATCATAACCATCAGCAACAAAAATACATACCATATGGATTCTTTGCCACAATTGGCTCCAATGTTTCTAGAGGCTCTGATTCTCCCTCATCATTGGTGGCTACAACTCTGAATAAATATTCTTTGCCTGGAGTCAAGCCAGTGACTTCGAATTCGGGTTGGTCCGTCTTTCCACAACGTGTCCATCTGCCAGTATCTTTATCCAGCTTTTCAATTTCGTATTGTTTAATAGGAAGTCCTCCATCATCCTTAGGTTTGTTCCATTTCAGCTTGCAGCCTTCTTTGTGAACATCCGAAACTTTCAATGGGCCTTCCGGTTTTGATGGAGATCCTGAAATATAAAATATTTGATGAATTATATCATGTTTAGTTTATTATTCTAAATATAGTCTTTTTTATTTTTGTGAGATTTCTTAATACATTCTTGAATTTTCTATAAGTCTTATAAGAATATCATAAATAAAAGGAATATCTTTGAAAGTTCTACTAGTTCGCGACCATAAACATTAGGCTATCGCGGCCTAGCATGTCGTCAAAACCTACTATGCTAATTTTCTAAAATGATTGACAACATTTTACCCGACTGTTTCTAAACGTCATGAATATAAAAAAAAATCCTTGAAAATACAATCAGGATATTAAAAAAATATTTATAGCAATAAAACAGAATAAATTAAACAGTTTCATGTATAAACTGCACAGAAAAAAAAACATTGTAAAAAATAACTCACCTAATACAGTAACATCTACTGATACGCTGTCTTTACCAGAGGCATTCACAGCGGTGATGACATATTTCCCAGAATGCTTCCTTGTCAGTTTGTTCAGATAAAGATCTGAATGATAATCTCTGTTATCAATTTTTATAAAGTCATTATTAGATAACTTAATATCTTCTCCGAAAGTCCATGTAACTTTAGGTGCAGGTTCACCACGGATGTCCACTTCGAACTTATGGGACCGTCCTACCTTCAGTACCACATTGTTCAGGTTGGTACGATCAATGTATGGTTTCACTGGAAAAAAACCCATCACAGTTAATGAATATACTTCTAAATAAAATGCATGGTAATTTTTTTACAGCCAGGGTTTTCAACCACAGAATCAGAGATCGGCAACATTTCATGGTCTATTATTTATTTAAACTACACCTAAGAAATCCTCACTAGTTCTGGTGGAATAGATCATAATTATCCCACAAGTATGATACGATAGACAGCAAAAGTTTAAGAACATCCAAATTAATAAATAGAAATAATTAATGTGATAAATAAATTAACTATACAAATAATTATATGTAATTTGTGTGTTCTTACTATGTCACCCGATCGATGGTGTCAGATCATGGGGTCCACAAAATTCATAGTAGAAAGGGTGACTAAATTATGTCTGTTGTATTGCTACAGCTCTGAGAACCATGCAGGTAGCAGTACAATTTCACTTCGTTCCATCCCATTTTTGAGGGCGAACACTCACTCCTCATCCCTTACTACCAACCCATCGAGAGGAATATTTAGAGTTACCCTACCACCTGCCACTCAAACACACTATACACTTACAAACACCTATGCCTTCTCCAGGATTCGAACGTGGGGCCTTCGTCATAGCTGTCAGGGTCACCAACCATTATTCCACCAAGGCGGATTTAATTTTCTAGAGATGTTATAGTTATTTTTCTTTAACAGGGAAATATAATCATTTAAGTGTTAGAAAGAATTTTAAATTTATATATAATCAATGCTTCCATATTTATATAACAAAAATAAATTTTGGAAAAATAATTTTGATGAATGGATGGAATTTAATTCCGTTTTTTTAAGGTGCATTATAATAACAAGTCGTACTCCATTCAGTATCACTATCACAAAGTAATAGTAGTAATGCTATTCAAAATCTTAGTTGTAGTTGAAATAATAGAAAAAGTGTTAGTCTGCAGAAAAATTATTTTCCTGTAACCGATCTTTGATTCGAAAATAGTCGGAAGCATTCATTTAAAAGGTATCAAAATTTGTTCTTACGGTTCCTGTGCTTGACGATATGCAGAGGAGTTTCAGTGCTAGGCTCTGAAGGTCCAGCCTTATTAATGGCCTTGACTCTAAATTGGACGGATGCATTTTCTTGTAAGCCGGTAACTTTACCTTCTGTTTTGTTTCCGTCAACTTTCAGAACTTCTTTCCAATCGTTGCTCAATTTATCTTTCATTTCGACTACGTAGTTAGTAATGGGAGCCCCACCGTCATTTGATGGTGCTGACCACTTCAAGTCCACCATTGTGTTGTCATAGTCCGCAATCTCTGGTCTTCCAGGTTTTCCAGGTTCATCTGAAAGTAAATTCAAGCAATTAAAATTGTACTTCTCATATCTACAGCTCATTTTTTATGCTTCGTTGAGTGTGCTCCTATTAAAAAAGTGATGTATGTAATAACTTTTGCTGCTACAATGTAAGATCTATCAAGCTGTTTATGCTCAACAACAAGATACTCTTAATGTTTTAAATTGAATTCCCAGTGTGTGGTACGTCATTTATTTTGGAATTTATAATGGGTTCTCTTCGGGTCTATCTACTAATTCTCAAGGGGAAATTCTTTGATAAATGGCATGATGAGAGAACCACTTTCTGTAAAGGAAACACGATGTAAGAAAACGAAGGTTGCTATATAAATTTAAGTGAATCAAGTTCGAAAGAAAGATAGCAGGAAGATATTGTTAGAGCTAGTTTGAGTCATATTTGTGAGAATTATGTTTTAGATTATCAACATATCTTGGCATAGAATTTGGAGCCTTAACAGCACCAAGACTGGATATCCCGTGCATCTGCATCTCTTTATATTCGCACAATATGTACATTTTATTATTATTATTAATAGTAATTAAGGCTAACTCGCTCTTATTCGCTATTTGCACTCATATTATACTTGGAATTAATTGGAATGAAAGATGTGTGGGATGTCACTTCCTTCAGTTGCCCCTCACACTAAGTTTGCTACAAATTGTAAAACTATATTCCACTCAAGCTGTACCTAACAAAAGTTAAATATGATTTATTAATATTGTCACGGAGTTCGAAAGAAGCACACAGTTCAATTAAACAAACAATTAGATTTATTCTAACGCTGGGAGCTCGATACAACACTGGACTGAGAACATGCCCAACTGGCGATGAACTCTGCTTTTATACACTTCGGAATATTCGAGAAATACCCAGTATGCACTCTAAAGAATGATCTGGATTCATCTAGAACCTAGAGAAACAATACATTAAAAACGAGAACAAAATTCCAGTCTTTGGATAAATCTGCCGGGGCCGGGATTCGAACCCGAGACCTGAGGAAGTTCAGTCCAACGCTCTGCCAACTCGGCTATCGGGACTTGGTATCGGGACTTATGCGTGCGGCATTGCTCCCCTCAAAAGAAGACAGCGCCCGCTGTCATTTTGTTCAAGGGTCTTTATTCTGGAACGAGTGATGGGTCCTTTGTATGATTCTTTGGGAGGAATATCCTCGGTTTCGATTTGCTCGGCGGGATCATGGTACGGTTTCATACGCAGTACATGGACAACTTCTCTTAGTTTTCTTTTTCGTGAAGCAGGATCAAAATCTTGTACTTCGTAAGTCACGGCTGATAAACGGCGTAGCACCTGATACGGTCCGAAATACCTTCTTAAGAGTTTTTCGGAGAGACCGACTTTTCTCACTGGAGTATAAACCCATACGAGATCTCCGGGAGCGTAGGATACCATTTGGTGTTTGGAATCGTAACGTCGACGATCTTTGTCTTGAGCTCTCAGAGTGTGCACTCGGGCTAGCTGTCGTGATTCTTCGGCTCTGGCTGCTATCTTGGTGATGTTATTGTCATCAAAATCGTTAGGACAGAATGGTAGCATTGTATCTAGTGTCGTTTCCGCTTCACGACCATGAAGTAAATAGAACGGCGTAAAACCTGTGGTCTCTTGTTTAGCGGTATTATAAGCGAAGGTTACAAATGGTAGAATTTCATCCCAATTTTTCTGCTCTACATCCACATACATTGACAACATGTCGGCCAAGGTCTTATTGAAGCGCTCCGTCAGTCCATTTGTTTGGGGATGATACGCCGTTGTGAAACGATGATCAATGTTACACAAGTCGACGAGAGAGGAAACAAGTCTGGATCGAAAGACGGCTCCACGATCTGTGATAATTACTCGAGGAGCTCCATGCCTGAGGACAATTTCTTCAAGTAAGAACTTCGCTATTTCGTCGACTTCGGCTGTCGGCAAGGCTTTTGTTATTGCATATCGCGTTGAGTAATCCGTGCAGACTATTATCCATTTGTTTCCATGAGCAGACTTTGGAAATCTCCCAAGGAGATCAATTCCAATGCGATGGAAAGGAGCTATAGCTGGAGGATGGGAACTAAACGTCCAGGTGGTCGTTGAGGAACGGATTTTCTCCTTTGGCACTCCCGACAATGCATGACATACCGAACGACATTTCGGTACATTCCCGGCCAGTAAAATCTCTTGCGAATCCTGTCATAAGTTTTCGCAAAACCAAGGTGTCCTGCGGTGGGGGCGTCATGAAAGTGCCTTAGTATGTCTGCTCGTAGATGTTTAGGAATGACTGGTAACCACAACTTTCCATCTGGATCAAAATTCTTCCTGCAAAGGATACCGTCGATGAATCTGAATTCTTCGTTTTTGGATGAGTTGCTCAAAAGTTTTAATTTCTCAAGGTCTTGATCTTTTTCTGTTCCACCGCAAGGTTCATACTCGTCGTGACTGCTAAAAATTTGTCTGATGTTTCCGTTTCCTCTTCCACTGGATTTCTCGAAAGAGCGTCGGCGTCACTATGCTTCTTACCGGTTTTATATTTTACGTCAAAATCATGCTCTTGAAGTCGGAGGGCCCATCTGGCAAGCCTTCCTGAAGGATCCTTTAAATTCATGAGCCAGCACAAGGAATGATGGTCAGTTACAACAGTAAAGTGTTTTCCGAATATGTACGGCCGGAATTTGTTGGTAGCCCATACGATGGCAAGACATTCCCTTTCTGTGGTGGAATAATTCTTTTCGGCTTTTGTCAGAGTTCTAGAAGCGTATGCTATAACTTTCTCGACATTATTCTGAATTTGTACTAGGACAGCTCCGATACCGTACCCGCTTGCATCAGTATGGATTTCTGTAGAAGCTCTTTCGTCGTACATCCCCAATACTGGATCCGAAGTAAGTGCTTTCTTAAGACTGTTAAATGCTTCCACCTCTTCAGGACCCCAATGAAACTCCACGCCACTTTTCAGCAACGACTGCAAAGGTTCGGCGAGATAACAGAAACCTTTAATAAATCTTCTAAAGTATGAACAAAGGCCAAGAAAACTTCGTATGTCATGTATATTCTTTGGAGTGGGAAAATTTCTTACGGCTTTTATTTTGTCGGGATCGGGACGAACGCCATTACTAGATACAAGATGGCCTAGAATCTTTACTTCTTGGGTAGCAAAAGACACTTCTTTGAATTTAATTTAAGACCAGCTTCCTGAAGACATTTTAGAACAAGTCTTAATCGTATAAGATGGTCTTCAAAAGTTTCTGAGAACACTATTATGTCATCTAGGTAACAAAGACACATAGTCCATTTAAAATGGCGTAGCAAATTGTCCATCATTCTCTCGAAGGTCGCAGGTGCATTACAGAGACCAAACGGCATGACTTTAAACTCGTATAAGCCTTCGGGGTAATAAATGCCGTCTTTTCACGATCCGCTTCGTCTATTTCTATTTGCCAATAACCAGATCGGAGATCCATGGATGAAAAGAACTTGGCACCTTTCAGACAGTCGAGCGTATCGTCAATACGAGGCAGAGGATAAACGTCTTTTTCGTGACGCTATTCAACTTGCGATAATCGACGCAAAAACGCCAACTACCGTCTTTTTTTTTTTTCTTACGAGCACAACGGGTGATGACCAAGGACTTTCAGAGGGTTGGACGATACCTTCATCAAGCATTTTCTGAACCTCTTCATGAATGATGCGTCTTTCAGTCGGCGAGACTCTGTAGGCTCGTTGGTTGATTGGAGCATGATCACCAGTAAAAATCCTGTGTTTCACATTCGTCTTCGCGGCTGTCGACTTGTCGGTCTTCGTGAAAGCCCAGAAAATTTCCGGAGTAGTTCGGATAGCTTGTTTCTCTGTTCGTCACTTAACTCGGGTGACATCATTACCGAACAATTCATCTGTGACTCGAAGTTTCTTGCTGGTCATCCAAGCAACCTGATGTGTCGGAAATAACACATAGATGCCCTTCATTTAGTGGTTCAGCTTGGCCTATGCACATTCCTCTAGGGATGATTTGGTTTCGGAACTGCAGGTTGGTAACCCAGACATCACTTTTTCCGTTACGATATGTGGATACCATGGACGGTGTAGCAATATTTTCTCGAAGAGCAAATGTTTGCTGCCGTCTAGAACTACATTTATGTCTCCTCGGATTTGATATCCTGATACTGTTATTCTAGTTAAAGAATGCGGCTTAAGTGTATAGTCTCTGGTGGCATACAAATTCCAGGCGTCAGGCGCTGTGGAGTCTCGACAGATGTCTTCTAGAACAAGTTCATTTTGTCCACAGTCTATAACGGCTTGAGACGCCTCTAAAAAGTCCCATCCTAGGATGACGTCATGGCTACAATGTGATAAAACAATAAATTCAAAAGGCAGTTCTCGATTGTTTATACGGACACGTAAAACACATTTCCCTATCGGCCGAACAAAATTTCCATCCGCAACTTTCAGCATAACGCTCTTGGCATCGGCAAACAGAACTTTCTTTAAAAATCGGCGATACTTATCGGATATGACAGAAAACGATGCCCCAGAATCTACTAGAGCACGTATCGGCTTCTTATCTATTATTACGTCTAGTTGGTTACCAGTCATCTTGGCGGTCGACGGAGGATTTCCAGTACAAGCGGCCTCACCTCCTTGGAAGGTCGCTCTGTTTAGTTTTCCTCGCTCCTACGGCCTGGCGACTGACTGGATCGGCGATATGGCGACGGGGATCTGTAACGACGTATTGGGGATCGGCCTCTCGTGGGACTTGGCGTAAAACGGCGAGAAGAGTTTGGTCGGCGTATTTCTTCTTCAGTGCCAACGTCGTCGAAGTTCCGTCGGCGGTTTCGAGAGTTGTCAAAGACAGCCTTTCTCTCTCGGCAGTAGCGCATTACATGTCCAGGACGTCCGCAGTGGAAACAAACAGGTCTGTTGTCAGCCGTTCTCCACACATCTGTTTTTCTTGGTTGAGGTGGGAATTTCTGAACAGGAGCTCTGTATTTCCTGGTTACAGCGGCGTATGTTGGTCGTGGTCTAGTTTCTGTAGGTTTTGTCGACACTGGGGCCAAAACCCTTTCAACTTCGTCTTGAACGATCTCTTCTAAGGACTGGGGATCGGAGTCCAAAGATTCTTGCGTCTGGTTAACTAGTCGATGGACTTCTTCTCGTACGATTGTGCGAATAAGAGAGACCAAATCAGTCTCATCCGTCAGGGATGCAACCGGTACGACGTTTGGAAGCCTTTCAAATCTCGGTCGACCAACTCTCTTCTGCTTCATATCTTCGATATAGTTGCACCATTTGATAAAACTTGCTGTGTCGTTGATTTCTCTCGTCAACAGGGCCTGATAAATATCCTCAGCAACACCTTTCATTAGGTGTGACACTTTTTCGTCTTCTCTCATCAGAGGATTTACCTCTTGGCAAAGTCCTAATACACTTTGTATGTAGGACTGTGTACTCTCGCCTGAACGCTGGGCTCGGCATTTTAGTTGTTCTTCTGCCCTTCTGGTATATCTTTGACGGTCACCGAAAAGTCCACTTAGTCCATTTTTAAACGCTTCCCAGGAATCTAAGGCGTCTTCGTTGTTGACATACCACTGTCTCGCAGTACCGTCAAGAAAGAAATAAACGTTAGCCAGGCACATCATGTCATCCCACTTGTTAAAGTTGGCTACTCGATCGTACTCTTTAAGCCATTTGAGAGGGTCTTCCCCAGGCGCTCCTCGGAAGGTCGATGGGCTCCTCCATTGCTGTAAGGAAGGTGTTACTACAGCGGGCTTGGCTTCTTGCTCGGTCGGCATTTTTGTCCTCTTCCTACTATTTTCTTTTAACAGTCCGAATTCGGGGGATAATCCTCTTAACCGGAGGCTCCTGCGAAGGTTGTCGCTATTATCCACGTTTGACGTAATTGTACCCCGCGCCTCCACCAAACTTGTCACGGAGTTCGAAAGAAGCACACAGTTCAATTAAACAAACAATTAGATTTATTCTAACGCTGGGAGCTCGATACAACACTGGACTGAGAACATGCCCAACTGGCGATGAACTCTGCTTTTATACACTTCGGAATATTCGAGAAATACCCAGTATGCACTCTAAAGAATGATCTGGATTCATCTAGAACCTAGAGAAACAATACATTAAAAACGAGAACAAAATTCCAGTCTTTGGATAAATCTGCCGGGGCCGGGATTCGAACCCGAGACCTGAGGAAGTTCAGTCCAACGCTCTGCCAACTCGGCTATCGGGACTTGGTATCGGGACTTATGCGTGCGGCAATATATAGGTCTCAGTTTTAAGTAAAATTATATACTTACAAAATGTGTGGGTACTTTTCCATTTCACCGGTATAAATCTCACCAAGCAGACTTTATTAACGACAACACACAGTATACACATAAGAAAATGCTAATAAATATTTGTTCTAAGAATTTTTTACTTCAAAGACATACACTTTTTAATATCACATAATTTTTTTTCAAATGGATCACGACTTATTTTGAAAATATGGCGGTAGTTACCAGCGGGAATATTTCATTTGATGTCTGGTGTATCATTTTTGGCAACTATTGCCTTCAGTGACGAAATGAAAAGAATCAATTTTTATGCATCTAAAAGTACAATTATTTTCTTTAAAATTGTTTAAACTGCCATTTGAAAATTCTGTAATTACGCACTTTAAGTGTTATTCAAATTAGAACCCAAGATATATAGACAGTGCTTAATTATTCACTTTGTAATACTTAATAGTATATAAAATTGGTAGATAGTGACTTACCATAAGGATTCTTTGCCAAAACGGGTTTATCCGAAGTCAGTGCGTCAGATTCACCCTCCTTGTTCTTGGCTTTCACCCTGAAGTTGTATTTCTTCTTGGGTGTAAGTGGCTCCACGGTGAATTTTCTATCGTGAGGCCCGACTTCTCCGGCCGGTACCCACCTGCCCGTCTCAAGATCCTGCTTTTCAATAATGTATCCCTCGATCTCGCTGCCTCCAGTGTCTTTGGGGGTGTCCCATTTAATAACGGCCTTCTCAGCTTTCACCTCTTCGATCTGTAGAGGACCGGCTGGTCGAGCTGGACGGTCTGTAAGAAAAAAGCGTGCAGTCAATATTATTTTTTTGTAGCTAAGATTAAAAAAAGTGCCCTAAGAACGAAAGTTGACACGAGGAGCTATTTTATTTTGTTTTAAAGTTTATTGAGATTACACTGTGGAAATGACGAATTATCGAAGGTTGAAGAAAATAAATTATAGCTTTGTGTCTTGAATTAGTTCAGGACTTTTCTCACCTTTGGTTTAATTAGATTAATTTTGTTTAATAAGGCATGCATTTTAATATATTCTTAATTATTTTTCTTATTCTGTAGATGTGTTGACATAGATGCCATTGTTTGTCGCTGAATGAGTAAGCTTAAAAAATAAGATATAGCAGTTGGCAACTCATTAAATTAAATTTTACATTCCTTTAGTTTTATATAAATGATATCTGCCTCGAGTGTGTGATTAAAGCAATTTATAACTACTCAGTAGCTTATAACTCGTTAGATTTAGACTATATCAATAAAAAAATGTCACTATATATATTCAGCACACACAAGTGAAAAAAATATCCAATAAATTTATTTACAAATATTCTTCAATGGTAGATGATATTTACTTAAAACAAATTTTGAAATAAAATTTAAAGTTAAGAGAAGGGAAATTTTAAGACATGGGCCAGTGCCCAGGGCATCATCTCGGTCCCAATAAGATCAATATCTGATTAATTCAATCGTCAAATGTTATTCCCGGACGTAATATCCGAACAAACTGGGAATTTCGAATTAAACACCAACTGGCAACAGTAGCAAAGCTGAATTATTATGTTATGTCAGTTGTTCGTGTCTAGGCCCACACCTAACCAGATATATCGTCACCCTCACTCATTTGGTTGAAAAGGGGCAGTTTATCTTGTTCATTTGGGCCTAGGTTTGTGATTTTATGAGACATACACATTTATTCGTTATAGGTTACTATTTGTACGAGTATTTGACAGTATATGTTATTTCGAAAGGTCGCAGAGGGCCTACTTTTGCAAAGGAATTCAGGGCTCAAGACGACAATAATCAAGAGGAAAATGGAATACCCCAATGCTATGAATTTAAACAAGGACAAAGCGATATAATACCGCGAAAATCGATGGTACAGAGCAGGTGTCGTGTTAGATGAAATTAGGTCAAAGTTCATAGAAAAAAGACGTCTATTGACTAATGATTACAAAACTCTGATCACAATATAACTCTTATTTTCTTTTTTATGAAAAAACCTGATTTCTTTTATTGAAAAAAAAATTAGGGACTTGTTTACAGTTTTTATTGTGCTGTGGAATGGAGTATGAAACTCATATTTTTCTACTGTGGTATTAAGACTGTGATATCCAGTTTGTATATATTAATTAGTCTAATCTATTCACAATATAAAAGGAACCTATGAAAAGGATAAATTTTTGTTCAAAAGACATCTATTTGAAACAGTAAAAATTTCAAGCTTACCTAAGACGACAATATCAGCATTGCCGGAGCAAGTTCCAATACTGTTTGTTAGAGTCAAAGTTATCTTTCCTCCATCTGCTCTTTCGGCATCTTTAATAGTGAGAATTGTGTTCTTGGCAGATTTATCAATGGAAATTCTGTGACAAAGAGAACAAAAGTAAATTTACTGAATCAGAAATTAATTTTATTAAAAAACCGTTCAATTATTTCAATGTTTGATTTAGATAATTATTTTTAGAATATAAAAACGAAAGTTTTATCAAAATGAATTTTTAAAATACATACTTCTTAGACCCAACGAGTTCTGTTCCATTAATATCCCATTTAATATCCGGTGGAGGTTCTCCGCCGATGTTTATATCGTACTTAATTGTTTGACCCTTCTTGACGACAATATTTTTCAAATCGTCTCCAATAATGAAAGGTTTAACTGGAGAAATAACAGATAAGCAATAATTTAATAGACCGTTTAACAACAAATTCTTCAAAAAACAAAAATTTATTTTTACGCTAAGTGTCTACAAGTTATAATTTTGTTGTCCAAACTTACCGAAACGGGCCTTTACTATGATGGGTTTTGTTGGATCACTGGGTTCACCAGGACCAGCTTTGTTGACAGCTCTGATACGGAATTCGTATTGGACACCTTCTTTTAGTCCTTCCACTTTACCTTTGGTTGCAGTGGCCGGAAGTTCCTATGGAAAAATTGTGAATAATGGAATTTGATTCATACCGAAATATTCATAACTGTTCTATATTATATGAATGCAAGTGTAATTTAACAACTTCCAGGCAAAAAAATTTTAAACAAATGTATATTTGTTTATACCATTTCAACGTGATAGTTATAATTGCATTAAGAGTTATTGAAAAACACATTTGATTTAAAAGATTGCAATTATCTCTTGTACTTATATTTTATGTATTATATTTCTATATTTTATATTTTGTCTATTATAATCTTAAGGGGACACATTTTCCTAAAATTGACTAAAATATCAAAGTTTTATTACTTTTAATAGGGTGACTTTTCTAAATATTTGTTTAAAATTTCGTAATTCTAGCTACATTATTTATCTAGTTATTTAACATTTTTATCAGTATGTCGAAGCAAAAATCGAAACTAGAACACATGGCGTCTGAATTTAGTTATTTCATTTATTTTACTGATCTTTAAAACTTTAAATGGCTTTTTCTCAGGTTTTTATTTTTTACGATAATCGCGTACTTAAAATGCTAAGGCATTTTTTTTTATATATTCAGTATAAAGTTTTGAAATTTTTCTGGTGGCTTTTTATAATAGGTTTGATGATTCTATGCACGGAATAAGGATTTATGTGAATAGTTTTTTTAAACATCAAAGTTAGATATAGTTCTTTTTACTAACTGTTTTTATAGTGTCTGATATTAAAAAATTTGTAAAAATGTTATACCAATCCATGCCCAAAATTGTGAAAAACACATCTAAGAATATAACAAAAAAAATGTTCACAAATATTTAAATTTCTAAAAGTAATAAAAATTTTAAAATACTGAAATATTTTTCGAAAATTTAGAATAATTGTTTGAAAATAATATTTATATTAGTTAAAAAATTTATATTTATATAAAAGAATTTCATGCAAGAACTTCCATATCAATATATAAATGAAAAAAAAATTGTGTACTGGGTACCACATTCCCTTTAACAATTCGGAATTCGAAATTGAAATATTTTCCAAACGAGACTTATCTATTAAATATGAGTAAAATATCATTCTTTTTATAGGTTTATTAGTTCTTTGTATACATATGTTTAACAAAGTATTAATAATTGATAACATACACAAATATATTAAATATAAAAAGTATAATATCTAATGAAGCATTATTTAAATATGTTATATAATTTTGTACAATGTTACAAAAAAGGTGCCAACTTACAGTTCCTTTCGACCATTCTTTCGAAAATTTGTCCTTGTATTCAATGACATATCCAGTGATAGGTGATCCGCCATCTTTTTCTGGTGGGGTCCATTGTAATTCGACCATGTCCAAATCCCAGTCAGTAACTTCAGCATTACCAGGTTTGGAAGGCTCATCTATTAAAAAATAAGGTTTTGTTTTTAAAAGAATCAAATTTAAAAATAAAAGCGAGAAATGTATTTCTAAATTAATGTAATAGCACGAAACTGATTTATTAATGAAGACAAATACTTGTAATATAAGTTCGAAAAAGAAAGGACCTTCACAGATGTTTTGAAGAACATAAATGCCGCAGTTTTATTTGGGTTTATTTTCTCTATGACATAAGTTGATGTTATAGAAAATACATTGAATTTAAACTATACGGATTTTTTAAAGAACTTTCTTAAAACAGTTACTTTAAATTTCGATTAAAAAAATACTGAAATAAGTTAATTATGTGAGAAACAATTCATTTTAATAAGAAAGACAAATATTTATGTGTAACATTTATATTTCGAATTTTTTTTTTATTCAAGAGATATTTTCACTATATGTTGTTTTTCAAAAATGCCTTCACAGGGCTCTATGTATTATATTTTTTTAATTCAAATGTAACCAGAACATCCAACAATGGACTGATTTAGAGGGGGTCACTTCACTCAGCATTTTCCCTATGTCCATAATTTTAAAAAAGATTAAATTTAGGGAACATTTTTAAAAAATTGATTGATTGTACAGTCACCAATTTTTTCTGTATATTTACTCTAACATATTTTTTTATTGGGAGCATTTTTAAAAATTGTGAATACCTTTTCTGAAAAAAAATCATATGCGAAAATGAGAAAAGCTTCTGAACGATAAAAATTCATGTATTTTTTAATCCATAAACTATATTTTTTGAATAAGTTCTTAGACAAGAAATCCCTCTTCAAAATATTTATTTATATAATATTAATTTGTGGGCAAAGTTTCAAAGTTACAAAATGAGTAAAATTTTCAAAAATGTGTTCCTTTTATTGTAATTTATATTTGACAAATTGTGATTTAAAGTAAACAATTTTACTTTTAAGTATTATATAATAGCAGCATACACATTAGATAGCTAAAGCCTTTCTAATTCAGTTAGAGTTAAAATTCAAACTGCATTAGAAGCAGAAATATTCTTAGTTTGTTTCCCAGTAAAAATTAATTTGTTTCCCTTATATGCGTGAAGTGATACCCTTAAAGTTTTACATCTTCTATAGTAGTTCTAGTTTAAAAGAACGCACAAAATAAACTAATGGTGTTAAAACACTGGCATTTTACTTTAGTTGAAATGACACAAGAGATTATACTTTCTTTCTTATATATGTAACTGTAGATAACAAGCAGGAGACCAATTATAAAGAAAGGGAGACAACTATTAAAAGAAAACAGGAACAAAAGACGGATAACCAATAACTTATCATAGCACTTTAAAGACCTTTAAGCAGCGTTTCTCAAACTGTGGGGCACCCCCCCTTCCTTTGGGGGGTGTGATAACTCTACAAGGGGGGCGCGAGCATATTGAAAAGTCGAAAACAAAAGGTAATTTAAAAAATTATTAATTTACTGAAAGCAAACAAACAAAATACTTTCTCATATAATAAAATATAGAACACACATTTACACTGATATAATACACTTATAAATGTATCAGTACTGTGTACAATGTGTATTTTATGATTAAATTAACAATACTAAGAACGAGTTTGATAATTATCAGTGACCCCATGGGCTTGTATTAACACCTATCTTGATAATTTGTACAGCTTATAACTAATTCCTTAACTGCCGATTAAAAGTTACACGATTCGCTCCCCAATGCTACCGTTTACCACGTAGGCGAGCGTATTTTGATGGGTTTTTTTTTGAGGGGGAGAAAAGAAATGAGTAAGCAAATCCTCTGAAATAAATAAATCCTTCGCAAACACTATCAAGGTGCTTTTATAGCATTCCAAAGCCATTGGAATAATTTTATGGATAGCACTGCATAGAAAAGATCGTACTTTGGAAATACGTATATATACGGCCAGAAAATTGATGCTTTGGCTGAGTGAGACATTTTATACGTCAGTGGGACATGAGAGGTTTAAGTCGTATTGTTGCTTTAGTGTCAAAGTATAGTGTTATTGAATTCAGTACATTGTTATTGTATGGAGGGGGTGTGATGAAAAAGATGATTGAATAGTGGGTCGCGTATATTGAAAGTTTGAGAAGTACTGCCTTTAATAAAACTTAACCAGTATGAAAATGAGATAGTCGAATCTCACCATATGGATCTTTTGCAATAATAGGCTTGGCAGATGCCAGAGGATCTGAAGCTCCTCTTGAATTGACAGCTCGTACTCGGAACTTGTACTCCTTTTTATTGACCAACCCAGTGACATCAAAGTTGGTGTTCTGAGTGGTGCCGATCTCAATCCACCCTCCACGAGCACCAGTATCCTGCATTTCCACCATGTAGTGGGTAAGAGGTAGACCACCAGTGTCCAAGGGTGGTTTCCAGGACAATTTACATCGATCTCTGAAGATATCTGTTACGTCCAGTGGACCTTGAGGTGGCTGTGGCACGTCTGTAAATATAAACAGGGTGTTTTATGATACGTTAACTATTATAGAGTATATTTTTTTCATATAATTCAAGGATTTCAACAATAATTCATTATGAGATACACTTGGAAATACGTTCGGAATCTTGATTTTGAAAAAGCATATAAATGAATATTTTTTGATATTTAATGTCAGAGTTGAATTATAATCTATATATATAAAATTGCTTTAACAATATTATTAAGAGAACAAAATTTGAAATCTATTTTTGGCAAAATGTGTAGGAAAAAAAACAGATTTTCAAAACAATCTCCTCTTTTATGCATAATTCTTCTAAAATAATATTTCACCTATATATAGCTACACGGACTCAACTAATATTTTGGAAAAATTCACATTATTTTCAGAATTACGATCAATTGTAATAATTACGGGTGTATTTGTTAAAAATTCTCTACTCCGATGCATTAAAATATGAATAACTCCTCTTCTAAATTACATATTTCAAAAATTCTAATTTAGCCTGTGTATGAAAGTCCTAGTTGTATATAAGCAAAATATGTTGTTGTGGCTAATGCCACCTGTCTGACGTAGTCAGAATGAGGCCCACGAAATTCATCGTGGCAAGGGGCTAGAAGTACGCATGTCGTTGGCCTAGGCCTTGAGCACCATACAGGTGACAGCAAGAATTAGCTCGGCGAAATTCCCCGAAGAGACGATAGAAGGCGACACCACCTATCTCCACCTCCACAATTTTGCCATGGGACTGGAAGGGAGGGAAATATTCTCCAGTCCCCTGCACTCGTGATTCAGCCCACAAGACTTTCGTACCCACTGATTTAACGAGCACGTAAAAATTTTTAGTCAATTCCTACTGAGATCAACAAAGAAAAAAATATTTAGCTACTTTTTATTAAATAGTTACAATTAATATAGATATGTATATACATATGACAGAATCACGACGATAAGTGGTAATTAATTTTTATTCATTATCATTAAAGTATCGTATTGTTATCCAAAACAATCATGTATTTAAAATTTCAGTTCAACTGAATGCTTTAAAACGAGAGAAAAAAATATTTTCAAGTTTTGACACAAGTCGCGAAAATGGTTACTAAGTCGCCAAAAATGATGCCAACGGGGCTGTATTTGTAATTCTTTAAATTATTAGTTTTAATCAATTAATTTCAATCAATTATAATTAAATTATTGTATTGTCATCCAAAATAATCTTGTATATAAAATTTCAGCTCAATTGAGCGCTTTAAAATGTATTTTATTAACGATTGAAAATTCCACCAAGATAAATAAATAAATATATAGAGAGTGTGAGCTATATAATAGTGTAGGAATTGGAAAAGTTAATAAATTAAATAAGACAAAAAGTTTGACCTATCATATGTGAAAAGAAAGTATTTGTCTTAAATTGTTAATTTTTGCTCCATTTAAATAATATTGCGGACGTTTCTTCATTATATTTAAGGTAGAATTTTGTCTTTTTCTACTAAACATCTTTTTGGATGCTTTTTTTAAGATGATAGGAGAATGTATTAAGACCATACAGAAATATTATAACCCTTTAAGCCTTTCTAAATTATCCCACTAGTTAAAAGTTAAAAAAAAGAGGCGAATAATTGATATTTTTGAAAATATTAAATAACAATGAAAGAGAATTAAAATATTTCGTCTAAAATATCGAAAAGAAATTCAGTTCCTTATCATAGTTTTGAAAAGAAAGAAATATTAACTTGAGAACTACAACAAAGAATTTTTTTTACCTATGAAATTGAAGTTCAATTTCATTTTGTCTTCTCCAGTGGCGTTGGTTAGACACAATTCATAATCACCACTCGCTTCTCGAGGTGGTTTTCGGAAAGTGATGACAACTTTGTCATTCTTGACCACCACATCAATGTCCTTTGTCATTATAGGCTTTCCATTTCTCAGTAACTTCGAGGTGATGTCCGATACCTTGGTACCAGGAACTGAATAAAAGAACGTAAGCAAATTTTAATTTATTTCAAGCCTTACTAATAACTTGTGAGAGTAAAAAATATTTTAATAAAAACGATGTTTTTAATTACATTTTTTATCAATTTGCTTTAATTCGCATCAGTTTTCTAAGCGAATTATTTTCTGCAGAAATGATTAATTTTCGGATTTATTCTATTTATGCAACGTAAACTCCCAACAAATACCCTCCATTTGGAAATAAGCTCTGTGACAATGGGCTATCCACGAGGTCTGTCCTCTCTATCTCGGGATTTCTGTTGTCCAGAAAAATTTGCACTTTAACGCCGATGAACGTCATTACTGGAAAACGGATGTTTAGAGTAGATGATAAATATGATAGTGAATGATTATAGATAAAATGAGATGTTTGTGGACGATATTACCACTTTAATTCGAGCCAGATTCACAAAATATTTGCTTAGCCACTTTTACATTACAAGATTACGGAAAAAGTTTGATATGTCAAATCAGAGGAATAACGGAGAATATTAAGACTCCCTGAAAAGTTAGATTTGGGGCCTCAACTATCCGTCAGCCAGACTTTGGGCCCTCTAGAATACTGCCCCCCCCACGATGCGGGAGGTGCACGTTACGCCACTGCAGAGGGGTTGCATCTTATTCAGATAAGTACCAATTGATTCTCACCTCTTAGCTTGTCTTGCTTTATCGTGTTGTCACTTCTAGTGATTAACTTAATAAAAGTAATTTATTTCAAAACTTGTAGTTATCATTTCGAGTTCTATTCAATGGCTTCTCCCCCTATGCTGTGTTTGAATCTTCCCCCCTCGTGAATCAAGTTAATAAGTGGATCTTCTTCTCAATCAGCACGAGGAAGTACTGAGACAACTCTTTCTTATTTTAAGATTAAGATTTTCTTTTTTTTTATCTTGACAATAAGCTGCCTCCCCACTATTGTTTATATCTAATTCATAATGATTTATTTTGATATAGAATAGAAACTGTTAGATCAGGGATTTCAATTGTCTTCTTTGATACAACGCATTTTCAGCTCAACAAAAAGTAGTGTTTTTTAGAATTTAAATGATAATTTTCAAAAATATATTTGCTATAAATATTGTTTCTCCCTTTAAATTTGAAGAGATTTACTAGTTTATAAAAGAAGTATCGGTATCTTACAATACCTTTCCTTCTTCAAAACGTATCAAGCTGAAAAGCTAGTTTCAAACCTTGTGTAAAAAACTAGCTTTCTGTAGTAATAATTTCTCATTAAGGTATTTTCTAATGTAGCTTTCCTTCCAAAGAATCCTCATTCATTTAAAATTCTAAACATAAATAAGGTAAATTCCAAAAAAGGGCATTTGATAGTTCATTTTAAAATAATGGATTATATATATTTTGAGTCAAAACCATACTAAATCTGCATTAAACGTAATGCATGTGGCGTTGTCTATCTACTAATATCTTTGATCTTTAGTCAACTATTAAAAAAGTAGCAGATTAAAAATAGAGGTTATTCAGACTTCTCATGGAGAATTTTCTATAACCTTAACAAAAAAGGATGCTAATAAAGTGTACTTGGATTAAAAAGGAAAATTATACACTCTGGAGTTTTATACAATGTCATTGTTATTTATTGAAAATGCATTTTTTATGAATGAAAGAAAATTAAGTTAGCTTAATTTAAGTAATTTTACTAAAGAGAAGAAATCTCTACTCTTCAGTTTCAAGTAATGAATATTGATAATCCAAATAAAGGCAAAAAGGTTTCGAGTAATAATGCACTGCCAATATAGATCATTAAGTAGAAATATCTCAAAAGTTTCTGTTGTAAAAATAGAATCCTTTTACTTACTTGTGAATGGTATTTCAGCAGTGAGAGGTTTGTTAACATTTCCTGAAAATTCAGTTTTGTCCCTACTTATCTTAGGTGGTTTTTCACCTACAGAAATAAAAGAAAGTATTATTTTATAATACTAAAAACACCATATATTGTAAATAATTTCTTATATATTGTTAATATATAGCATATGATGTTTATCACTATAAACCAGGGGTGGCGAACCTTTTTGAATCAACGTGCCATTTCCTGTAAAGAAATGTTTAATGAGATACAGAGAGACGTGCCGTGTCAAATAATTTTAACGTGATTATTGGGAAAGTAATAAAACTAAATACTAACAACTCAAAACTCTTTATCTACAACAAAAAAAATACAATTTTTGCACAGTATAGTAATAAATGTTTTAGTAATACGTGCAATTCAAATTAAAGTAACTTCTGTTGCTGTAGATTGTGGATGACAAATGACTTATATTAGGGTTGTAGGATGTTACTTTTAGTAGAATGAATACTGAATTGGAGTCATCTGCCACAAATGGTTTCGAAGCAATTAATTATTTTTGCTGTGGCTCACTTTTTTGAGGAGGATTTCTAATTTATCTCAAAATGCCGTTTTTACAGACGATGTTCTGCATACCACTGTTCCAGAACTTAAAACATTCGCCGCTTTGTCGCCTTTACTAATCATGCAATGTTTCTAGAATCACCAAGTTTGAAATTTTCTGTTACACGTATTATCTTGCACT
Source organism: Trichonephila clavipes (assembly GCA_019973935.1). Classification (NCBI taxonomy): domain Eukaryota; kingdom Metazoa; phylum Arthropoda; class Arachnida; order Araneae; family Nephilidae; genus Trichonephila; species Trichonephila clavipes. Next base: position 380,664 of record BMAU01020970.1, read on the forward strand.
TTTTGTTCTTTTGCTTAACTAGCTATGTTAAATAACAGATAAAAATCGTAAATGTAACACAAATAAACTTCAAAATTCAGTTGTGTCGACGAAATTGACTATGATATGCGTAGACAAATTTTTCATCATATGTATGAGAACTGTAGTCCAACACGTAAAAATGTGGCAATAACTAAGAGACAATAACAAACGCCACCCCCACGACTGATCCCTCGCGTTTTTTCGTAATATTTCATAGTGAACTTCGTTATTTTGAAATAAAATACAAACCATTTTGATCACTGGCGTGCCTAAAATATTGCGACGCGGGCCACTGGTTCGCCATCCCTGCTATATACCATATTATAAATGACCATATATATATTTTTTCCAGCTCATCATAGAAATTTATGCAATAGAGGGTTAACTGAGCTAAATTAAAAAATCTGAAGGACATTTAACCAAAAGAATAACATTTGATATTATTTTAATGATAAAAAAAACGTACCTTCTCCTACCGCAAGTCTACCAGCAGTAGACAGATCTTTGCTCCTACACTCATATTCTCCTGCATCTTCGAGTGTGCAACTGCTTATAATCAGTTGATGTCTACCATCGCCAAGACTCTTAACGGCGATGCTACATAAAAAAGATAACAAAAATATGATGCAGTTAAAATTATACTTTTATCACTAAGAACAGAGCATGTTTCTTCATAAAAAAAAACAAGTAATATATATATTTATAAAATTTTAAGTCAATTCCTACTTAGATCAACAAAGAAAAATTTTACTTAGGTTACTTTTTATTAAATAGTTACAATTAATATAAATATGTATATACATAGGACAGAATCACAATATTAAGTGGTAATTAACTTTTATGAATTATCATAAATCTATCGTATTGTCATCCAAAACAATCATGTATATAAAATTTCAGTTCAACTGAATGCTTTAAAACATGAGAAAAAAAAACATTTTCAAGTTTTAAAACAAGTAGCCAAAATGGTTGCTAAGTCACCAAAAATTATTCCAACAGGGCAATATTTTTGTAATTCTTTAAATAATTAGTTTTAATCAATTAATTTTTATTAATTATAATTAAATTATTGTATTGTCATTCAAAATGAGATCATGTATATAAAATTTCAGCTCAATTGAGCACTTTAAAATGCATTTTATTAACGATTGAAAATTCTATCAAGATAAATAAATAAATAAATAGAGAGTGTGAGTTAACAGTAGGAATTGAATAATTTTAATAATCATAAGAAAATTATATTTTGCAGAATGTTTTTAAGATCATATAGACAACAGAATACAGTACTTAATATTACACCGTCAACTTAATTCACCAAATTAAAAGACGTCATCGACTCAAGAAATATCACCAAATGCTGTCATCGTTATTTTTGTAGTAATGGAGTATGCTCCGGAACGATTTACCACAAATTGTCACACACCTCGGTACTTATCGACGTCTTAATTTGAAGAACTCGGTCGACGGTATATCACGTAAGTATCGAAAATATTTTTTAATGATTTGATCACGGATGTAAAAAATACACTTAAGAAAACAGTTAATAAATCAAAAAAATTTCTGATTTGGAAATATTTTATTTTAACATTGAAATATTCTCATGCTAGTCAAATATCATTTTAAGATATTTTTGAAAATTTTAGTTTTATGTAAAAAAATTTAAAGTTTTAAGTTCTATTATTATTCTTTTGGGGTACAAGAATGACAAAAACTTGTTAACTACGGGATTTTTCGATAAAAGGTTATCTTATTTGAAATATAAAGCATCATCGTAATAATGTTATGTGGCTAAGATATCTCCAATACATTTTTACAATACTGTTTGTTAACCGTGATTTGTTTTAATTTCATATAAATACAAATGAGCATGCTGAATATATTTATAAACTCGACAGCATAAGTTTCTCACTAATAATTGAGGGGGAGGGACTTATGTAGTGTACTAAACAAAATGCTAATTATTAACCTTTGAAACAAAATTTTAGTAGTTGTTCAATTAATGAAAATGGAAAAGATGCGAAGTATTTATAAGTTATTCAATGAAAATAAGTAAATTCTTCTTTACATAAATTTAAATATTAATGAAAAAATGAAATTAAAAAAAACGTATTACGTATTTATAGTTCTTCAAATACATATACAGTAATACCCCGAACTTACGCGATACGTGGGGGACTGAGGGATAAACGCGTAAGCCGTAGTATAATTTCACAGATAAATAAAAATAAGTTATTTTTAGTTGAGACCGGAGACAAAAGAAAATAATAATTTAGAACAAAAAAGAAATGTTTAATAAAATCTTAGATAACACAAATACACAAAATTGCGAACTGAAGTTATTTTGATGTGTGTAGAAGGTTTCATAAAATCTAACATACTAGTCTACCGGCTCAAAGATTTTTTTCTCCCGCAAAATTTCCTCGTAGTATGCTGATAAATTTTATTCGCTGTTTTGTTGAAAAAATGCACTCTTTGTTGGAGTCTATATTTTCTAAAATTTGTAACCCGTTTTCAATTAAACTGGGACGTTTTGTCAAATTCCCAAACCTCATTCGATCTTCTGATTAAACTGGGTCTAAAGACTTAAGTTCTTCAATGTCTTGCTCTTGCTCATGCATTTCTATGAGCTCATCATCTCCTGATTGTAGAAATCCAGCAGTTCTTGAACGTCATCACTATCCATTTCTTAATTTATTTGCCTGGAAAATCAACAACTTTTTCAATCACATTACCAATTTCATCTGAGTTTCAGTGATGAAGAAAAAAAAGCCCAAATCGAGGCGAGATTTGAAAATCGCGTAAGTCGAGGTATTACTGTATGTATATAAACTGCTTCATAGAAATTTCAATGTTATAAAATACATTTTTCCATCAGATTTTAATATATTTCTTGACTTAAAACTCACTTGTTTGTCGGTTTGATGGGCTGACCATCCTTAAACCATTCTACTGGAGCTTTCTTGTCCTGTAGCTCAATTTCAAGGATAACCTGTTCCCGTTCTGTTGTTGATGTATCCTTCAATTTCTTTACAAATCTGTTGGAAGCTGTTGTAATAAAAGAAAAGGAAAATGTGGTTTATTTATTTATTTTGTATTAACGTTTGTCACATACGGAGGTTCGTTATGAAAGATCCATACACCTTCAGGAACAGTGAGAGTAAATGGGAAAACTAGTAAACTCATTAACTTTATTATAAATGACAATGAGAGGATGTATATATATTTTAATATAACGTTTACAATAAATTGCATTAATTTAGTTATCTCTTTCTGTGTGAATGGGTATTTTATATCTATGGAATAATTTAAAAACATAATGTTCTTGTTTAAAAAATAAACATCTTTACTAATTAAAGCAAAAATATCTTAACTGAAAAATATTTTTTATTTTCTAAAGAATATTTAATTTAACAAAAAAAAACTATATAATAAAATATATTTATTAAATAGAACTATTTGAAACTGTAATACATTAAAACACTTATATGCATACTAAATAAATTCACTTATTATTCTTTTATTGCAATCCGGATTATTAAATAAAATTTCTATGCTATTTTTACGCATTATTATATATTTTGCAAAGAAATAAATATCCTCTTTTATGTATCATATTTTCCCTTTTTATTGTTTCTGAGCAATGCCAATTTAAGCTCATTTTGGGCCCTGGGCACAGAAGATCCACAGGCCCCCTTGACACTGGTGGATTGAAATTTATTATTAGAAAATCTGGTTAATTCCAGCTTATCCAGGCCCCTGGAAGGGATGACGATTCTTTTCGAAAAAGATCGATTTTTAAATCGATTCAAATCGTAACCTGATGAATCGATTCACAAAAAAATCGAGGTATATTTTTTTTCACATCTGCATTTACAATGTAAATATAAATCAATTTTATGAAAAACAGAAGAGATACCATTGTAAATTATCTCTTATCAGTTAAATCAGGGAATTTTTTAGTTTAGGAGATCAGACAATTAAAATTCTTTTTATTACAATATCAAAGTATCAGGTATAAAAGAAGACATTTATATTTTCTAAATGTATGTGTTACATTAAAAAGTTTAGAAAAAATAGATAATATAGCTTATAGTTCCCAATGCTTAACATCTAAGCTTTTTAAAAATAATAGTCTGTTAAGTCTACTGGGATCCAAGCGATTCCACTCATCACTTGCGATGTTGCCGGCAATCGAAAAAAGGCTCTCACAAGGAACACATGATCCCTCGATACTCATATACATGATGGCTATTGAGTGAACGGGATGATAAATTGAATTTTTTTTTGTTCTTGCCAGTAAAGTATAGGATCATACTTCAGGTGCACAACTGCCTGCGATAAATAGTGTTTAAACTCTCTAGCCCTGACTTAAATTAAAATAAAATCGGAATCAAATCGACAGTTGATTTTTAGAAAGATAACGGAAGCTTTACTATTCTGTATGTACACAAAATAAACAGTTTGAGATTTCGTCCAAGAAAATCGACATTCAATTTTCCAGGATGAAATATCGATTCACTGAATCGATTCAGTGCTACATATGGATTTAAAAAATCGATTTTTTTCTCTAGAAATCGATTCTTCGATTAATCAATCTTAGATCGCCATCCCTAGCCTCAAGCACCCAACGGATAAACCGGCACTGTTCCTCAACGTAATAAACATTTAATCCCAAATTATATTTTATGCATGCGTATTACGCATATGTATGGAGGAAATAAATTATGTTATATTAATAGTCTATATGAGAAGAGGAGGGATCTTTCACGCTATTGAAAATGTAAAACCAAAAGGAGGCTTCATATACAGATTTGATACCTACGTTCAACGATCAATTCACAAGTGGTTGTATCGTCATTGGTCTTGCATGTGTACTCTCCTTCGTCAGTTAATTTAGCACTCTTGAAGATTAACCGCCTTTTCCTGCCCTCCTGGGTTATATCGAATCTAAAGAAGTCAAGTAAACGAAAATAAATTTTTTTAGGCCAAGTGCATGCAATACCAATAAAAAATGTAATACTAAATAAGGAATTATCAGAAAAGTTATAAAAGTAAATATACTTCCTTTTTTTAATTAAATTTTCAAAATTTTTTGTTAAATTTCTCAGAACACCTTTCTTTATTACATTTCAATCGACTTTCATTAAACTTCCGAACATTTATCTTTGTTAAGTATTATTTCCGAATATTTATCGTTGATAATTTTTATTCCTGAACATCTTTATTTTTTTAAATTTTCTATATAGAAACACAATTAATTTATATCTTTAAATGAAAGCTTAAATTAGAATTTATAATCTCTCTTCTCAAATTCTAATTCGTTATATCTCTGCAGGTGTTGGTATGTTATAGTCTCAATTCATTTAAAAATTGCAACATATATCACATAAAATTCGGTTATTTTTTAATATTTAATTTTTTATGGTGTATCTTCATTATAATAATACAAAAAGTAGCTTGAATAGTGTTTCCAAAAATGATATAAATGTTCAGTTGAATGTAATAAAAGAACATTTTTAGCGTCTCGATTACAAGATTCATGCCGGTCACATGATATTGATAACTAAATGTTCTGCATTGAATTCATAACTAATATTAGATTTGTACCTGTTGTTCTACTAGTAAAATTTTGCTACAAATTTGATAATTGGGTAAAGATGTTCAAGTATTAAGATTTCCCCTAAAGTTTTTCAAGGTTAAAAAAAAATTCTAATGTTATACACAATTACTATTAATTCAAGTGCATTTTGCTTACTTATGTGTGTTATTATGATTGACAAATATGTACTTTTTAAAAGAAAGTTTCTGCAAAACGCAAAAGGCAGCAGCTATGTGAATGAACTGATTAGTTGAAAACACGTGTTGCGTCTAGATTATAACTATCACATTGCATGAATTTATGAAATAATTGGCTGGAAACACATGATTATAGTTTATCATGTGACTATGACGTCTAAGGAATTTAGCTCATTTGGAGTAGGCTTTTGAAAGTGATCATAAAACTCATTTATATTACAATTTCATATTCTAATAAGCTTAAAATGAACAGAGTAATAGAAAATGGTACATAATTCCCCAGAACATGGATAATTTAACTTGGATATTATAATGAATGCAATATACTAACAAGAAAAAGAGCAATGAATGCCAATATGTTTAATCCGGAAAAAAAATTGTACGTAAGAGTTCTCATACTTAAGTGATACATAAAGTGATGAACTTCTCAATTTTATGTTAATGTTTACATCGTTAGAATTAAATCAATAACAAGTTAAATTTAAAAATCCTTATATAATTATTATTATTTTATTTTGCATTATCAACATGTATAATTGTAACATATCGTTCTTCGAGGTACTATATTAAAAATAACTTACTTTTTGTCTTTGCTTTTCACCAACTCCTTATCACCCTTGAACCATTTCACTGGTGCATCGTATTCGTCTACTTCGCATTCCAGAACTACTTTCTCTTTCTCCATAACTCGCATGCTCTTCAGAGGGCGCATGAACTGGAATTTTTGTTCTAAATGGGAAATGAAAATTTGATTAGAATATTTACTCATCCCTAAGGAAAAATTTTCAAAATTCATATTTCAACCAATACAGTGCCACGGTGGATTAAAATTACACTAGCAAACATATTTAAAGATTTACTATGGAGGCTCCTTGATTTTTTAAGTATGGCTTTTGCAGTGTGTTACAGAAGTTGTACATTAAAAAATCAAATACATTTTTAAAATTAATTTAAATGGTAGTTAGTTGATTATTTTATGGACACTTCCTAAGAAATTTGAATAATTTTTAATTAAAGTCATAATTTATATCGAAACTTTTTTTTCACAAAAAATGAATCGAGTTATAACTTTAAATATCTCTTAAAATTCAGCTAGAACTTTCATAATGTCAGTTTATTCGGCAGTAAAAAATATAAATATTGTTAACTATACAAAATTTTTATTTTTTTTTAAAAAAAATACTTAAGAATTATTTCTGAAATTTCTTGGAATTATTTTGTTTCAGTCTTTTTTAACTTAATTATATTTTATTGCAGAAAAATCTTTAACTGAAATATCATAATAAATTTATAGTTTCTAACATTTTTTGAGACATTTTATGCATCGAAAAACAAAACTTTTGTTCGTAATCGTTTTAAAATATTTTCATATTTTCAGTATTAAGTTTTGCTTCATATTTATCAGTAATCACATAATTTGATATTTTTTAATGAAACTGACTCAGTTCTTTCAAGAGATATTCTAGTTCAACAATTTCTTTCTTTTCTTTTACTTTTTTGGTGAAGAAGAATTTAAAATGGTAAAAATAACATACCTGAAATGAATACTTTTGTTGAAGTTTTCTCCTCTTCATTGATTTTACAAGTATAATCTCCAGAATCATCTATACGACAGTTCTGTATTTTTAGTATTTTATGTCCGAATGTATCTGAATCCAAAACGTATCTATCGCTAGACTGTAAAGAGAAATTAAATTAAAATTCTAGCAATAATTACAAACTTCAAAGCAAACAGAGTTTGTTTTTAAACTTCGAACAGTGAACAGAATTTTATGTAATATCTCGATTTTCAATCTTCTCCAAGATTCCTACTTTATACTATTTTCGTATATTTATTCCTGTTTCTATGATTTTATTCTGTGATATTTTGACTCTATTTATATATATTATTCAAATTTTTAGTCGTTAATAAAATACTTTTTATTCATCCACTCAAGTTCAAATACATATTTTTAAACTTGTACTACTGTGATGACACTTGATGTTAATAGTTTTTTCCAATATTAATTCATTAATTAATTTTAGTTTTAAATGGAAGAAAAAAATTACATTTGTTCCAAATGAAGGCAATAGATGGCGACAGTATACATTGATTATTTTAAGAAAATTCGCTTTCTATTTTGCCACTTAATATTGCGATTCTGTAATATGTATATACATATTAAAAATTGTTTATACATAATAATTGTAATTATATTTAATAAAAAGTAACTAGAATAATTTTTTTTTTGTTGACCTAAGTAGGAATGAACTTAAACAATTTTTTTTATATATATTTACATGCCTCGACGAATTTCCGAAAATTTACGTATTTTAGAACGGCATCGAACTGCATCTCCTAGTTTCACAATGTAACCTTCATTTCTAAAATGATTGAGAGGAAGGATAAAGGACAGAATAAGACCATGCGCAAGCGATGTAATTCTGTATAATCGCTGATTCTGATATATATACTATATGTGTATGTATAGTTTTACGCATAGTCTTTAGATTTAAACTTACACGAATTGTGTAAAATAAAATTTAAAGGCTACTAACTTACAACGTCCAGATATATTTAGCTAGTTCTCATTTCTTTAAAGTAGAAGCTAACTTTTATAACGTATTGAAACTGTTAATTATAAATACGTTTCTTTGAACAAAATATTTTTTGAATTCCTCGTCTGATCTTTAAAAGATTTCGAAAAATATATGCATTGTATGTCATTTATGAAATAATACATTATTTTTGTATTTTAATCATTAAAAATTTCACACATGTCCCTAAAACTATCTGATACACTAAAAAAATTTGTTGATTTGGATTTTTAGTGGAATTAGCAATCAAAACAGAATAACACCCCATAATATTTTTTAAAAACTAATTTTTGCCTGAAAATCTTAAATCAATATGGAATTAATAATAATTTTGATATAAAAGATTGGTGAGATTTATCTAGAGACAAAGTAATTACCTGTATTTGCTGATTTCCTTTGTACCATTTGACTGGAGCCTTGGCTGAATTGCATGTGCATTCCAACACGGCTTCTTTTGTTGTGTATTGGTCAACTCTGTTAGGCAGCTTCTTTATGATTTTATAGACTGGATCAGGTGCTGCAATAATAAAATAAGTGTAAAAAATTAAGAAATTCATCATGAACAAATAGTTTGAAATGCAATTTGGTATGTAACTACAGAGTTGTGAGAGAGTTCTTTATGTATTAATAAATTGATACATTAGCATATAACGAAAAAGAGTTTTTGAATATGCTTGAAAACCAAGTTTTTCAATAAGAATGAATATAGAAAGAGAGAATGTGATGAAAAAAAACAGTAAGATACTTTTTTGGAAAGTAGTTAGAGATATTTATTCCTGAAACAGAATTCTCAACAAAATTTCTACACTTAATGACATATTATATAAAGTTACTTATATAATTGAGTTATAAAAATATTTTAAGGATTATAGACACAGAAGTCAATGTTAAAAATATATTATATACTACAATATATTCTAAATATGTAAGCTATGCAACTGAAAATGTAGTACTAGTAGTATTTAGTTATTCACAAAATATAACAAATGAAAGCAAGACATAAATAAAAAAAAATGAAGAGAACATTAAATTCATTAAGGTTTTGCATTGTTTTCTATGTTTTGTACAAAATATTATCTTCCTGTATTAGCGATATTTGCAACATTTCGCCTAATTGATTCAAATGACTCTTGATATCCATTTATGTAACAACTCGTAACACAAAATGAAATTTTTCGATTCCTACTACTATAGCTCACACTCTCTATATATTTATTTATTTATCTAGGTGGAATTTTCAATCGTTAATAAAACACATTTCAAAGCACACAATTGAGCTGAAATTTTATATAGATGATTATTTTGGATGACAATACAATAATTTAATTATAATTAATAAAAATTAATTGATTAAAACTAATTATTTAAAGAATTACAAATACAACTACGTTGGCATGATTTTTGACGACTTAGCAACCATTTTGGCGACTTGTGTCGAAACTTGAAAAGGTTTTTTTCTCACGTTTTAAAGCATTCAGTTGAACTGAAATCTTATATATAGTTTTGGATGACGATACGATACTTTTATGATAATTAATAAAATTAATTACCACTTAATGTTGTTGTTATGTCATATGTACCTGTATATACATATTTATATTAATTGTAACTATTTAATAAAAAGTAGCTAAAATAAAAATTTTCGTTGTTGATCTAATTAGGAATTGACTTAAATTTTTTTTATATTACTTGTGTGTTATATGCATGATCACGTGGACTTTTACTATTTTTTTATTATTTGGTATACTATCAATAGCATTGATTTTTCTCTCATTTTGTTACGATGCAACTAATGCAACTGAATACAGATATATAACAATATTTTTGAGTTTGTAATGAATATCTGTGGGTTTTTTTACTATTATTATTATTTTGTTCTTTAATAAAATTGTTTTAAACGAAGAATAATATTATAGTGATATTTTCCATGTTCGGTAAGAATAACGAAACAACATTTAGCTAGGGCATTGTATAACCAAGACATACTTTTTCTTAAAGAATAGGGGTGGGAAAATAACGGCCACGGCCCACATGTGGACCACAAAGAGTTTTTTTTAATGGGGGGGGGGAGTGCCAAGACACTCATAAAACGAAAGATACAAAAAATGTTCCCTATATTTGAGTCAATATACATTTGTGAGTAAAGTTTTCTTTCATGTAGATCAACAAGAGTAAGTATAGATGCAAACTGGCTGATACTAACGCAGGCTGAGATGAAACTTTCAACAAATAATCTCACGCCTGATTTCAAATATATTGTAGAAAATTGTGATAGGGCGCATTTGTCTCATTAAAGTTATTCTGAAATTAAATGTGCCTGCAGCAGTAGATATGAATTTATCACAATAAATAAATTGAATAAAACTGCCGCTATTTTATTTTTTACTTTATATTTATTACGATACAATTCGCAAGAGATTAAGAAGATGTGGCCCTCCGCTATCATCTGCTTCCACAACGTAACCCTCAAGCCCAAACTACTGCCCACCCTGTTTTAGAATAAAGATTGTAACGGGTACTCTTCGGGTTCTTTTACTGATCCTCTTGGGGAATATATTTTTCTAACTGTTATTTCAGTTTAAACCCCACTTTCCGTAGAGATGAGTTTATGCAAATGTAACTACTATTTAAGTGCCTGTCGTTGAGCATGTGAGTTAATGGTTAATCATTAAGCGGGAAATCTAAGTATTGGAACAGGTGAACACAGTGCCTGAATGATCGCGCAGAAGTTGACGTAGAGTCCGCCAGAAATTGGTGAAGTAATCAACCTTGGAGCTGACCAAGCTATTGGGCTTCGAGAAGAATCATAACAACGTAGCCGTCAAACCGAAACTAATGCCCACCCCCGTTTTAGAATAAAGATTGTAACGGGTCCTATTCTGATTCTTCTACTGATTCTCTTGGGGAAAATATTCTTTAACTGCGATTTTAGTTTAAAAACCACTTTTCGTAGAGATGATTTTATGCAAATCTAACTACTATTTAAGTGCCTGTCGTTGAGCATGTGAGTTAATGGTTAATCTTTTATCGTTAAGCGGGAAATCTAAGTATTGGAATAGGTGAACAGTGCCTGAGTGGTCGCGCAGAAGTTGACGTAGAGTCCGCCAGGAATTGGTGAAGTAATCAACCTTGGAGCTGACTGGGCTATCGGGCTTCGAGAAGAATCATAACAAGGCGTGTTTCAATCCAGATAAGTACTTTCGATAATCTAGTTATCCCGTTACGGGTTAGAATTTCATATTGCTCCCAGAGTTAAGTAATGAAAGTGTATTTAATAATGTTCTAAAGATAGAATAAAAGCAGTTATTCTTATAAGCATGTCTGCTTTGTCCTCGAGCCCTCTCACACCCGCTACCTTTGGGCCGCGACAAGATTTAACCTGCATTTTTAAAAATACTTTGCTTACCATCTACTTCGAGGTAGCCAACACTGTTTGCTTCGTTACACTGAATCGTGTAACGAGCTTCATCGTCCATTGTTGGATTGTTGATCTCGAGGACATGCAGATCTCCTTGAGCAGAGATGTGATACCGCTTTCCCATATAAATCTCTTGTTTGTTCTTGAACCACTTGGCTTTGACATTGCTTCGGGAAAAGACGGCTTCGAAACGAACTTTCTTATCCCGTCCTTCTTTGATGTGTTGGTCTTCCAATTTCTTCACAAAGAAGTCTGCTTTCTGGAAAAATAAAACAAAGTTTTCAGATGTAGAGAATTATAATGATGTAACAAGTAAAATATTATTACCCGTTTCCATAATACTAATATTATGGAATAATGCATCAAAAAAGACTTATTTCTTCTGAAACGGTTATTTATCATAATTCTCGTGTAGACATGATTCATGCACGTGTATCAAATTGAACTGGTGAAGAAAACTGTAAATACGGTTTTTTTAAACTTAAATGGGGGGGTCTTTAAAATAAATCAATGGCAATTTATATTTCTTAATTTCCATTTTACCAAATATTAATTATCTCAAAAGAAATTCTTTTGATTTTTAAATTTTATAAATTTGTACTTAACCACTTATTTTAAAAATTTTAGCATTTTTATACAAAGTTTAATTTATTCTAAAAGCTATCTTTAGCAATGGAATAATACTTAACCTGTTTCGGTAAAAGTTAGTTATTCTTGAAAACTTTCTCATGAGATTTTTTTTTAAAAAAAGAGCAACTAAAAAAAAGAACAAAACCACACATTTAAAGACATAGAAACCGCCATATCAATGATACGGGGCCCTCAATATACATGGATCTATCATGTGTAACGTCTTGGCCCTTTCAAACAAGTTTTATTGACGGGATTGTTTTTGTTTAGTTTTCAAAAAGGGCCCTCTAAAAGTTTAGATACAGGGTCTACTCGGGACCAGTTACGCCTGCGTACTTAACTCCAATTTTTTGAGCATTGAAAATTTCAATATTTAAGAATAAGACAAATGTATTGTAACAAAAATTAAGACACGTATCAATATACATACTATTTAATAAAAGCACTTAAAACGTTTGTTTCATTTTGAGCAAACTCAATTTATAACTAAAACATGTAAAGATAGAATTTTTCTTGGTAACATAAATGTTTGTTAGATTCTTATAGTTTACCGATTTGGATGTTTGTTAATAAATTAAAGCTATCTTTTCAAGTGATAGTAGCATAATGATTAGTTTTACTACAGATTGCATTTACAAAATAACTAACGATAGGTGCAAAGTATATAGGTATATCAAACTTTCACAAAGAACCTAATAAGTTAGATGCTTCAATCTAGCCCAGTGATTTTTAAACTGTGTTCCATTGTGTGAGTTATTTATACTTAATAACTTTATGTTGTAATACATTTTTAACTTTTCTAATAACGTAATAAAAGAATATTAGAACATTTTTCACTTATATGTAAATACATAGTGAGTATTCTATTGTTTAGTACCCAAGGCTCCTCGAAATAATTTTATACTCTTAACGTTTTGCAAAACTGAATAGTACTCTAATGGAAAATGCACATTTTTTTTATAATTAGGAAAAATTACCTAAAATGAAGGAGAGAAATCTTATCAACATATCGAATTCGACGTTAAATCTAAATTCAAGCTTCTAAATTTTAGGTTGAAAATTCACAAGTTTTGTCACACAGCTATACACAGTTTAATGTCATTCAGAACAATGTGGAAAAGTGGAAAATATTTCTCAACGTGAGTAGCTACAAAAACAAAATATAAAAATAAATTAAATCCAGAATATGAAATCCGAAGCAGATAATTTCAGTAGACCTAGACCAGAGACTTAATGTCTCATAGACTTGCCACGTTTTTCGGTTTGGGGTATGCCTCAGTTTACCTAATATTGGATTTTTGCAATTTTACGAATTTAAATGTCTTTTTGACAGCTGGTATGGATCTACTTACTTTAAGCGATTTAAATTTCTAACTGAAGTGAAGTATGATGTTTAAAACTCAAGAGAAAAACATGTTAATTAAATTAAAAAATTAATTAATACATAAAATAACTGACCAACAAACAAATGGTTTTAAAGGGTGGAATAAATCTGGTGCTTCAATAACAATTTTTCAACATTTGGAATCAATCGTGCCAGGTTTAACGCTAAATCTCCTCGGTTAGTAGTGTCCAGACCTTATTTCCTCCCTTTCTTTTTTTGTTTTGGAGATTGGCAACCACGTTGAAACTCCTTCTCGCTAGGAAAAGTAATCGAAAATTTTCTCACGATATTCTATAATTCGTGATAAATAACAGGTAAGTCTTTTTAAAGCCAAAATTGCGGACATGGTCCTTGTTTTAATAAAATTTATGCTGTCACCTTGTAACTGCAAATTAACCTTATTAAAATTAGTAAATAAATCTATTAAATAGATAAAATCTGGTTTCCCCTTGACTAAATTTTCTTTTAAAATTAAAATCATTTGGTTTAATGAGAGCCACCATCATAGACCCCCATTTACACCTCATGGGCACCCAAATTATTTTTTCCCTGACGTGGACCCCTTGGAGGTCGTCATAGACCTCTGGGGTTCCATATAGAGCATTTTGGGAATTACTGACCTAGATTTTAACGGATTGTGCGAAAAAAAATGCGAGCACATAGGACAACACAAACTAATATTATAAATGAATAAATTATTTTAAAATTACGTTAATTTTTTATTAACAAATATATATAGGTACAAGACTTTTTTTTAAAAAAATGTTTTTACATAAATATCTGTAATATTTTTATCTACTCTCTCTTTAAATATTATTTAAAAATATATTCGTTTGAAAGTATGTGTGTTAGTGGAATGGGGCTCTCCGAAAAATCCTTGGAGATATAAGGGTTCCATGAGTCGAAAAAGTTTGACCACTCATCTAGCCTAGCAACTGGTGAGTTTTTGAATACAGAAATAAAACATTTCGTGACTTGAAGACAAAAATAGAAATGAATTGGAAAACTTTTTTTAACTTAATTGATAAAATAATACCCCCTTCATCACGTTATTTATAAACTTCAATTAAGTATAATATGAAATACGAAAATCAACAACTTTCAATTTGTCTTATGAAAATTACATAATATTTTAATGTAATAACAAATTAAATCCGAAGTATAACGCGCACCGGTGTATAACGCGTACCTATGCTTTCAAGCTGCTCTTTTCAATTTTAAGGTATATTCGCCGTACAATGTGCGCAACCCCTCTTTTAAGAAGGATCCTAAAAATGTATGTGTTCAATTCTATCATGTTTTGAAGTCATTTATTCGAGATATTATCCCAAGATTTTGAAGAAATAGTATACTTCTAAAAGCCCATTGGCTGAGTGGTTAGTGCATCGCGCTTCTACCCCACAGGTCCGAGGTTCAAACACCAGACTGTAAAAGGTTGACTTTGTCTTTCATCCCTTCAATGGGTCGATAAAATGAGTACCAAACTTGCTTGAGAACTTAACACTGAGGGTTTTTGCGTCAGACTGATCACCTGATCGGAATATCTGCTCATCACCTCAGGACCCAAGGTCGCGTATACTGAGTTGGGCACAGTAGGCCTTGTTCCTCATGGGATGTCGCGCCACTGAGCTAAGTTAAGTAGTATACTTCTAGAACTACAACCCTTCAAGTTCGTTAGGTATGACATTTATTTTAAATAAACAGCATTCCGATCTATGAAGAAGTCTACTTTTTGTATGCTCATCTTTTTTTATTGTTTTTGAAGCTCTCATTTTCATACCTGCCGTATAACACGCACCCCTAAATTTCGTTCTTATTGTTTGTGTTAAAAGGGCACATTATACGCCGGATTTTACGGTAATAGTTAAAATATTTATGTCGAAACTGAAAAAAAATTTAGAGAAGTCAAAAGAAATTGAAAAAGGGTTTCTTCAATAAATACAAATCCTATTTTTTGTAATGAATTATAATACTGAGCCAGGCACTGCGTTCTTACTTTGAGATCTCCAATGGAGGGTCTTCTCTCTTGTTCAGCAGGCTTTAAGCCACCCCAATCAGGATCACCATCTCCCCTGCCCCATTTAGCATATTGTCTGCAAAGAAAAAAAATACTTTTTTTAAACAAAAGAATAAAAACACTGATAAAAAATAAAGAATTGATACAGGAAGAGCTCGAGAACTGAATGTGGGATTTTTTAAATTCGTCCACGTAAAAATTGAGTACACTGAATTAAACTTACGTGCAAGTTAATTAATTTTAGGATTCAAATTTTTTTTTCTATTGATTATTAAAAAATATATGTTTTAAAACCATGTATAGTATAAATAAGTATAATGAAAACTTTTATACTTTATTCAGTAAAAGTGATTAGACAACGAAACGTTTCAATGACATTAACATTTCGCTTAATTGAAATTTTTACAATTCCTAGAAAGAATAGCTCCAGTATAAAACAATGGATATTTTAAAAAATAAGAATAGTTCTTACGATTTCCAAAGGAAATAAAGAGTGTTTTTTTCCAGGTATAGAAGTTTAAGTTAGCATCACTTTCCAAGATGGCGACCGATTTAACAGCTGTCAAGTGGTTTATTCTCAGTTTGGTTTGGCAATTCATCAAAACGATCATCAAGCAAGGCGTAGATTCGTCGAATGGGCCCAAAACGAGATTGCCGTTGTTCCCGATTTTCATAAGCGAATTTTGTTTATCGATGAAGCGCACTTTTGGTTGAATGGCTACGTCAACAAACAAAACTGCCGCATTTGGAGTGAAGCTAATCCACAAGTGTATGTCGAAACACCGTTACATCCAGAAAAACTTTTTGGTGCGCTTTATTGGCTGGTGGAATCATTGGTCCGTACTTCTTCAAAAACGATGAAGGCCACAACGTTACAGTCAATAATGGTGATCGGTATAGAGCCATGATTACTAACTTTTTCATTCCTGAATTGAACAATCATGATGTCCAGGAGCTGTGGTTCCAACAAGACGGCGCAACATGTCACACAGCTCGTGCCACAATCGATTTATTGAAAGACACGTTTGGTGACCGCCTAATTTCACGTTTTGGACCTGTGAATTGGCCTCCAAGATCTTGTGATTTAACACCGCTAGACTATTTTCTGTGGGACTATGTAAAGTCATTTGTCTATGCGGATAAGCCACAAACGCTTGACCATTTGGAAGACAACATTCGCCGTGTTATTGCCGATATACGGCCACAAATGTTGGAAAAAGTCATCGAAAATTGGACGTCCAGATTGGACTACATCCGAGCCAGCCGTGGCAGTCATATGCCAGAAATCATATTTAAAATGTAATGCCACAAGATTATCTTTCGAATAAAAAAATTCATGTCAATCGAATAATACATCGTTGTTTTATTGCAATTTAAAGTTCTATACCTCTAAAAAAATACCCTTTATATTCCTTTTCTAGCTTTTAAAAAGGGTCATTGAAAAAAAAACACAATTGCTTTAATAATTTTGTCAAATTGACAAATTTTCAGGAAAGAATTCATTGAGAGAGTGGCAATTTAATTTCAGTTACAATTTTAATTATTTATTATAATATAATTTAAAATATTAGCAGATGGTAAATAGAAAACTTAAGTTTTGAAAATTGTACTTGATGAATAGCTCATTAAATTCCAAATGCACATATAAGAATTTTGTATAATAACAAACTATCACTACCATTGTTTAGAATGAAATCAAATACATAACTTTTTTTTCTCAAAAAAGTAAATCTTAAAGCCCCATTTTCGTATTATTATTATCAGCTTTTTTGTAAGACTTTAAAATAGTTTTAATTATTCATGAATATTTTATTGTGGAACTCAGACAAATATTAAACAACTTACCTTCGTTTGAGCATTGACCTAAAGTCCATACCACTTTCATCTGAAACACAGGAAAGTATTCACAATTAGGAAGGTCAGATGTATATTATACAATTTATTCTTAGGTTTTTAAATATTATTGTTTATAAAAAAATAATACAATTCTTAATAACATACATCTAATTGTATTAAACCAAAGATCGCTAAAATAATTTGTAAGATGTGTTTAAAAAACAGAAATATAGCGCATTTACGTCTAATACCGTCGACCAATTTCATCAAATCAAAAGACTTCGCCAAATGCCGCAATATGCAGCCAATAATGTAAGCCTTTTCTGTGCATGTTTTAACACAATAATGCTAACAATGACAGCGTTTAGAGGTATTTTTTAAAAATGGCTACGTGTTTAGATTTGGTGAAACTGGTGGACGGTATAATACGTAAGTATCAACTATTTCTGTGCTTAAATACTTGTATAAGTTTTTGATAATTACATATTTAATTAACAGACTTTATACGCATTCCGCAGTTTATAATATACAACAGAAAAGAACAAGGAAAAAGCTAGACTGTATTTATGTCGCAATTCATAACTTGAAAAACATTTTTTTAAATCAAATAACAATAAAAATACTCAAAGTGAAAAAAAATTACTTCAAAGCTTTGATTATTTAATTAATTAGTTTTTTAATGGGAAAATAGTTGTATCAATTAAGTATTAAAATTACAAAAATTCTATTCTTTCTTTTTCCTTTATGATTTATCAAGAGTAATTTGACAAGAGATACATATGAATGTATACAAAGTTTTAATTTATAATAAAAATCTTTCTTTCATTGTATCAAGTCATTTTGTATTTCGTTATTTTTCACTTTGAAAAGCAAGGGAAAGAAAAAAAAGAGTCTTTCTGAATTAAGTTCTTTGCGTGTCAGATTTTGTCATTAGCTACAAATGAAAAAACGTTTACTAATGGAAATTTGAATTTTGTTTCATTTTCCGAATCTTTTTCGGTATCGCGAATCAAACATTTTCAGAAACTAAATAGGCGAAAACAGATCAATGCAATTAATCTCATTTGAGTCTGACATTAACTTAGTTACAATTTAAAGAGGAAAGATAATCTACTAAGTTATAAGCCATCACAGTACCTGAAACAAACAAGCTCATTTCGATGCTATCTTCACCCAGCTTGTTGTACGCAACAATTTTATAACGACCTTCATCGGCGGTTTTGGCCTTTCGGATGCAAAAGTACACTGTATTGGTCTCACCATCTGTAACAACCTTGTATCTACCTCCTTCGAAAATTTCAGAGCCTTCTTTATAGAAGCGGAATTCTGGAGCAGGATTACCTTCTACTTGTACGCAAAGATATGCTGTGGCACCTAAAAGGAAAAATATATTACAATTTAGAATAATCCTCCAGTGATCCAAATCATTTCAGAATTTCGTTACATTTAGCCAAAATACGCATACTGTATTTTTTATTTCTAAGTAGAAGTAGTCAAATAAGAAGCAGAATTATAATTATTTACTCTCAAATCAAAATACTGTAAGATCTCAACACAGCATATTTTCCTTTTTACTTTAAATTAAAAATTCCTTCCTTAATTTTCTTCAGATAAAGCTATTTGAACAAATTTAGTTTGGTTCCGTTATCTTCCTGCCGTTGCAATATTGGTAGCGAAGGAAAATGTAAAACATTTGCTCCTTCTGTGTTCCAAGTTTGTCAGAGGAAAAAAGATCATAAGAATGCTCTCAAGGGTATTATATAAATTGACCTCCAAATTTTCACCAACTTATTTAAACCAGAAGTGCTTTTGTAAAGTTCTGTAAATTTATTGTAAATATTTGTAATCTTTCATGAGTTCAAATTTTTTGCTTCTTTCTTTCGTAATGTGTGTGTTTCATACTTTATAAGCCCCATACTTTGTGGTACACAGTGGTTTATAAATATTTTCATTAAAAAAAATCATTATCAAGTCATAATAGCTGTAAATGACTTCCTAAGCAGCAGAAGTGCCCTCTAGCGACAACATATCTTCAGAAGACGCAAAAGATGAGGAGAAAATGTGGTCGCTGTGAAACATCGTCCATGTTCTTCATGTTTTATTTTTGTTAATAATACTTTTTGTCTTTGTGTAACTTAACTTAAATCAATGCTTCTCAAACTTTCAATAATCGCAACCCAATATTCAATCATAATTTTTGTAGCGCCCCCTCCATAAAATAAAAATGTATTGATTAAACAATACTATTCTTTGACGCTAAAGCTACAATACAACTTTTACATCGTAAGTGACACCGGCGTATATAAATGTCTCGTTCAGCCAAAGCATTAGTTTTCTGGACGTATATATACGTCTTTCCAAAGTACGATCTTTTCTGTGAATTACAATCCACAAAATTGAATTACAAAAATGAATCTGTGAATTACAATCCATTGTATTCCGAAAGCTTCGGAATACAATGAAACGACCTTGACAGTGTTTCCGAAGGATTTACTTATTTCAGAGGATTTGCTCCCCTCCCCCTGCCGAAAAAAAACACATCACATTCGCCCGTCTACGTGAAAAAAGGTGACAGTGAGGAGCGAATCGCGTAACTTTTGATCAGCAGTTAAGGAACGAATTGTAGACCATACAAATTATCTTGAAAAGTGTTAATTAATACAAGCCTATGGGGTCACTGGTAATTATCAAAAACTTGTCCTTAACTTAATATAGTTAAAATAATTACAAAATACATTCTACAGTACTGATACATTTATAAGTGTATTATATCAGTGTAAATGTGTATTTTATTTTTTATTATGTCAGAATGTATTTCGTTAGTTTACTTTCAGTAAGTTAATAAATTTTTAAAAGTAATCCTCTGTTTTCGACTTTACAATATGCTCGAGCCCCCAGGGGGCACACCCCACAGTTTGAGTAACACTGACCTAAATTAATAAATAGTTATTACACTAAAAATGAGCCTTCATTGAACCCAAGCCCAAATCTCCTACATTTAGCTTAATCTTTAACGTCTAACGCTCCCCGCTTCCGAATTTCAAAGATTTACCGGTTGTAGAAAAGAAGGCGTCAAGTCCCGGTTTTACATACTATCTCATTTTCATAATTAGAAAAGAACATCAGTACAATGAAACAATTTCGTATTTATAGAATGAAACAATGTGTTTTAGATAAACATGACAAGAAAAAACTAAATTACGTTTTTCAAGTATGACCTATTTAGTAAATCTACAATCTATAAATAAAATGTAAGTGATTCGTTTTTATCATAAAACAAACGTAACTTAATTAAAAAGAAAGTCTTGAAGAATGCGTTTTGTTGATAAATATGATTAAAATGGATTTAAAAAATTTAAAAAAAATACGTTTTCTTATTCATGTGTAAAATTTCATTTGCATAATGTGAAAGAAGTGATTAAGTTAGATATTTATTTTTATTTCGACAAAGCAGTATATTTTGGAAAGAATACTTAGAAATATATTAATTATAAATAGTAGATGCTGGACACAGATTTGAAAATAAAATGAACTATTTCTTTTTTTTTTGAATAATAATTTATGAAAAGATTTTTGCATGAAACAAACACATTAAAAAAGAGAAAAGAAAACCAGACCTTTTTACTCTACCGACCGTACTTATTACCACTCAGTTTAAAATTACATAGAATAACCATTTTTACGAATTCTCTGACGATACTTAG